>CM056380.1:81370170-81847670 GCA_029718625.1 Synaphobranchus kaupii
TGATTGAAGACCATGATTAGTTAATTAGTAGAATTAGTTGTCGTAGTGCTGGGCAAAAACAAAAACCTGCACCCACACTGGCCCCTTTCCAGATAAGATTGGACACCTCTCATTTAGTGGAGTGATTGCATCAAACCACACACCGTTTATGGTACAGCATTTTTCCAGAGGATGCCAGATGTATTTGAGACTGGATGTCCCCTTGATGTTGTTGTCCACTGAGACAACCCCCAAGGCACCTCTTAAATGCTCCTTGAGCAGAGCAGCAACAGAGAGCCATTGTTTGGGGATAGGATCTACGTCAGCCCTATCTGATCGTCTTCAAGTGAATGTGAGGAGAGGAAGCTGGGCGGATGTGACCTCTGACCCAAGTCTGTACCGGGATGTTAGTTTGTGTAAACACGCTGGACACACAAATGCTTGGGTTTCCCTTGTTGCCATGGGACACACCTCCCCGTGGGAATGCCTACCTTGCCGAAGGACCCGGCGACGGGACTGAAGAACACGCTGAAGCGGTTCTTCCAGCTGTCCGGACCGGTCCCTGCGCTGGCAAGGGAACCGCCCAGCTGGGCCAAGGAATCTGGGGACGGAATGCTGGCGTCTCCAGGAACTCTGTCATATTCTTCCGACGACGTGCCTGACCCTGAAAGCAAAAAACTGAGAGCGTCACCGAGTCTGACCGAAGGAACATCAAGAACAGGTGAACGTGTGAATGAACGAACTTCAGAGACATAACAAAAAGGCAGCCATTGAACTGTACATCTCTTTATTGCTGCAACTGAAATTTAATGTATATCAACAAAAGTAACTTGATAAATCTGGTGCAGGTTTAGGTTGCTTTGGACACATTTTTTTTTGCATGCATGATATTCTGCTGATGCTCTGCTGGAAAAGAAAGAGGGGATGAGAGACAAAGGAATGCAATAAAACAGAGGAAAAGGTCAGTATTTAAACGGAAGGATAGCGACAAAGACAATGGGGGGGCTTTTCCTGAGCAAAGACTCGCGTCATTAAAGTCCAGGTGGAAATATAATTAAGCACAATATAGTCACAGGAGACGAATAGCATTCCAGAGGCAGAGGAGCCGTTACATAATAAATAACCAGAGAAAACACAGTTCTTCCGCCACTTCCCACCGCTGAGGTCATCGGAGCAGGAACGCTGCTCTGTAAACACGGCAGGGGCTCAGAGGTTAAGACATCCCTCAGAGCCGAACCCTCTTCTCGCCCGTGTGGTGATGAATGGTGAAGACAATGTGCCAATGCTAATGCTAAACACACAATTACAATCTTACAGTATTAAGAGCATTTTGAAAAAAACAAAACAAAACCAAAAACAACTGTCACCTGTACGGCCAAGGGCGTGGCAATGTCACCACCCACAGAGAACTGTTGGGATTTTATGAACGATGCAAAAGATGAAATATGACTATCCCACACCTGACAGATGCTTAAAAACCTGGGGTCGGCAAAAAGCTCTGTACAGCTGGAGGCAACGTCCAGGACCCACCGGACAGTGGATATAGTGATAGAAAAGCAATGGTGCTTTACAGGGTCAAGTCAAGTTTGTCTCTAGCTCAGACTAACATGGTTCCTGTTCATATTCCAAAACACATTTACTCAGCTAGTCTTACTGCACAAAAGCTATTTAATTCAAGTACAACTCAAGGGTACAACAGCAGTGACTGGGGCTCTAATCATTGCACTTGCAAGCTGCTACACTATTAAACCCCTGTACATAATGTCCCCCCCAGATATAGTGTGACACTCATTTAACGCTCATTCAGCGGCACAAGATAAACGGCAGCAGCAGCAGCGCTGAAGTGCAAACACAAACACGTGATGGATTGTGTGTTCCAGGCAGCCTGTCACTTTGCATCGGCACGATCCGTCAGCGAGGCGAACGCTGACAGCACGTGTAAAAAGAACACGGCCTCAGGACGCGGTGAACGCGCATGGATGCGCTCGCATTCCACCCTGCATTCACACTCCTCAGTGTTCTTGTTAATTTGGTTCCACCCGGCGCTTTAAATAAGCGTGAGAAAATGAGGCAGAGTTCGGCTAATCTGTCCCCACTCGTTCGAGCACGGCGAAAACCGAATGAGACTCGTCTCAAGCAGACCCTGTGATGTAAGGCTGCTCACCTTACTTCTATGACTGTGTGTCGGCTATGTCACGAGGCTCTGTGCTTTGTTACGCTCACTAAAAATAAGTGGTTGTCATGCGGTGCAATTTCAAGATAAAAAAACGAAAGTACTAAACTACCGCTTTTTGGGATGGCTGTAGCCATCCGACGCAAATGAGAAGACTTGGAACAAAAGAAACAGGCTGAGGCCATCTCCCTTCGTTTTCTCCTTGAATGTCCTGGACTCCTCAGGGAATAAATAAGAGATTGAGGGCACTGGAATTTTAATGGCCAGCTTATGAGGCGGGTGTCCTTTTAAAACTGTCCCTTGCTATTTTTCCAATGCTGGGTTTGGGGGAGGCCAGCGGGGTAAGAAAACAGTCCCCTGCAGCCTGAGGGGCACCATGCCCCCAGATCAAAGAGGACACAGGTGTCAGAGCCCATTGAGCTGAGGGGAGAAATGGCCATATCAATCTCAGCTAATGAGAGAGACTGATGCGCTGTGCGGCTTTCCTCCAAATGAGAACAAGACGGACTGCATTCCAATTCCCCCAGAACAGGAGCATTCCCACCAGAGCATCAGAAATGTTGGCTGTAACCTTATCTATCAATTTAATATAATGTTTTCTTTACATGATCCTCCCCATGAGAATCTGGTTTTGGTGGGACAAGATTTAGATTTTCTGAAAACAGCTAAAATCCAATGTGAACACCTCATTGGTTCCATACATTATCACTGGAGAAACAAAACAAAATTCCACTTTTCAAACTCAGAAGATGATGGTGCCACTTCAACAGTTGTACGATACATACTTCAAACAATGGCCTGTTCTGAGCTTTAAACTGGTGCCAATGCTACTGTCAAGTTACACAGCTCTAATGATGTATCCAACTGACTCTAGCTTGACCCCTATTGGATAGTCACCCTGAAAAGGTATAAAATTAGCTCCACTCACCATGTATGTCAACGGCATGTCAAAGGCAACAAAGACCATTGTGTCCCTTTAGCATGGAGTCCAGCCCATGCTGTACCAAGCCACTGGACTTCAAAGTCCTCTGCCCCTCAATACACTTCACAAACACACATGCACATAATCACACAGACACAAATCCAATCCAGTGTAGCCTGAGCCTTCACAACAAGCTGAATGGATGGGAGAGGCGCTAGTTTTGGTGATGAGAGTACAGTCCCATGTGAAGAGTGGTGGGTGTTAGAGGGGGAGTCGGCATGCCCTGTCGCGGAGTGAGGCGCTAAGTCCAGCTTTTTGGCGGTACGTCCGAGTTCCCCCTGGTGTGTCTCGGCGTCAGTTGCCCTCCGCCGCAGGGTGAAGTCTGCTAACTGAGGTGGCCCTGCCTGCATTGCTGAGGGGGGACTGCCCTGATGTCATGGCAACTCCAGGATCCTGTCCCATTGTGCGAACAGGAAAAGGGGGTGGGGCCCGAGCACTAATCTGCATATGGGGGAGGAGCCGGGGGAACAGCTTGCAGAGTAGACCGTAAGTCGACCCAACAAATGCCAAGAGTTCATCTGGCATCCCCAAATTTCTACCGCCTTCTGACCCCCCCCCCCCCCCCCAAAGGCCCCTTCTTCCCTGGACCACGGCTTTCACTTTCCCGACTCACTGACAGGTTGAGCCTCAAAACGTCTGTGCTGCTGAAGTAACAGACAGAAATAGTGTCTGTATTCAGTAGACCACATGAGACAGGGCTGTCAAGGGCAGCCTTTGTAGTAATGTTCACACCCACAGACACACACAAACAAACACATACTTCCTAGTAGTTTCAGCCCCATATAGATACTCAATATTTACGGTTGGCACAAGCCCTGTTTCCAGGAAAGGGAACGGAAAGTACCTGACAAACGGGAGAAAATACTAAAGGACAATCAGCAAGCCCGTGATTAGCTGATTCTGGACCGTGCGCGGCTACTGTTGCACTCCGAGTGACCTTGATCTCTTTAGTGAGGTGTACCGTGGGGTTTATCTACCCGCCCTTTTCTCCACAAATCTTCTCTCTATTTTGAGATTTACAAGACGTCTTGTGTCCTCTTGGTTTTTTTTTTTAAACCACATCAAGGATCGTGGGGGAACTCCCTTGTCTGCCTGGAATTCTCTGTCCTTCTCTGCTCGGTGCCTCATGACCCAATCACACAAAACGACATTGCGGAAAAAGTACCTCCATATAAAGTATGACAACAGCCTCACCTGGGATTGGGGTTACCCTGGCAGTGGACACTACTTCCCCGACATGCCCACTAAACTATCTGCAGGAGGAAATCTCCCTTCTCTGGGTGACATAAATGACAGATTAAAAATATATAACCCTTGCGCACCATAATTTATGACATCTTATGGTGCACCCATTTAGTTTCTACTTACCCCAGTTCAGCATTTTTATTTTCGCAGCAATACTTATTCTGGCAGGCTTGATGAACGGTAATAAATAATCTCAGGCAGGCCTATTGTTCTTATAGTGAAGATAAGGAAGTTTCTTTAATCAAGCCTGTTGATTAATGGTGTGGAAAGTCTGGCATGAACCTACATGGCACACACACCCAGCCCACACGGCACACCACAAATGTAACGTGACAGGCAGGGTCACATTACATTTGCGGGAACTCCTTTGAAGCAGCTTTCAGGAATACAAGCACCCTAGTCTAGTAAAGGAACAACTTCCTGGTTACACCTCTCTGGTCTCCCAAGCTCTAAGAGCACCATCACAAGCAAGTCAAATCCTGTGAGTCCGCTTCTCACAAAACCCTAATCTATAGTGCCAGAGAGAAAAGTGAATCAACGTTACCAAAACAGACGACATAACTCCAGGAACAAATAGCTATCGAGATTATCTCCAAAACTCAGCAATGAGCTTTAGCTTCAGAAGATAATCACAGGGTGACCCTGCAAACCAAGGGGGTCTGAGGGTTGACCTGCAGGGAGTATGGCAGCACACGAGCGAACCATGCCCCCCTCTCACCTGGTACAGTGTGTTTATGGGGTCCTGCCTGGGGCCCACGTCTTGCTCAAGGTGATTTTCTGGTGCCAGGTGGAGCAGGTCCCAGCTGTGCCGGGACGTGAGCCGCGCGATCCGCACCATGATCCTGTTTGTTTGCCCTCTCCTCAATCCAATGGACGGATTAATCCAACTATCAGCCCGGCGCTCCCTCCCCTTTGCCCTCTTATCAGACCGATTTACCAACCAAAGCACAGTGATCCCTGATTTAATCCGCCAGATAAGGAAGCGATCAAACAGCGCTATCCAGACAGGTAGGAAAGGTAGTGCAAAAAGTAAAATAAAGTGAGGGAAGTTCTCCCCAGTCCTACTGCTCTCCACGCCTGTCACACACAGACAAACACACACACACACGCACGCGCACACACAATCAGTGCGAGAGGTACTGTTCCCGCCCATCTGCAGTCAGCCAGGGCTGGCTCCTCCCTCTCAGGAGACAACCAAAACACCAGCTGGAACCTACAGACCTCAGTCACATTGATCCTTGGGGAACGGTGTCACATGACACCGCACAACCATCAATCAAAGACAAATGATTGTGCAGGCATACAGCGGTCATCTCTATATTCACTCACTCTCACAAACACAGACATGCAAACAAACACAGAAAGCGCACAGCCAGGCTTAAAAGGATCTCATCCTATACCATAGCTGGCGCAGGTGGAATAAAAAGAGACGCATCTGTAGGAGAAACTGATATGCTTCGAACAATGAACAAAACGTTGGAACCATGCACGATAAATGCATACGTCAATATCTCTTTAAAAATATATTTACCCAGTGAGAGTGAGCAAAGCCCCACACCGGTAAACAGTTACAAAGCTTTAAAATAAAAAAAATGCATATCTTAATGTCCTGAACAACTTTCAGAAACATCTGTACCCCATATCGTAGCACCGTGTTCCGTTTAGCTTTTGACAGTGTTGCACGTTTGCGATATAACTGAGCTAAGTGTTTCACTGAAGGACTGACTGTGCCTTGACTTTCTCATTGAAAAGTACCCAAATATTTTATCATTCAGTTTAAAATTCAGTCACAGAATCACACATATTTTAACCCTTTGAAGAGTAGTTTTTTTGGAATGTTTTTTCAAAATTCTTCAGTGTTCTAGAACTCCATTGCTTTCAATTGCCAGTAGTAATTGTTACATCAGCCTTAGAATGTTCAGTTAAGAACATTCTAATTACATATTTGTGATCTTACACCTTAAAGGGTAAAGAGCCTTTCCCAAACCAAAAGAAACCTAGTAGAAAGAAACCTGCTCAGACCTCTTTTGCCAGATGCCGTCTAGAGCATGACGAGTGAATGAGACTTGCCCATTGTCCACTGTATGCGGATTCCATTCTGATGGCCAGGACCTATTTAAATATTAATCGTGTTAGCCTAATTAGTCTAATTGTCAACAGGGCCATTAATCATTTCTATTGTGTGGGGCCGGTTAGGTTGGGGCTTGTCTTGTGAACAACCTTCTTTGAGAGTGAGATAACACCTCTTAAATGACAGGAAATGAATGCTGAGGAGTATTTGTGGAAGCCGGCATGGTTCACTTCCTCTAAGTCTAAGCAATCAACCTGAATCCACCTCGCTTAGCTCTATTAGTACTGCAGGAACTCAGGAAAGGAACAAACCGGTTGACAGGGGTGACAAGATGACAAGAGCTTTGGGACTCCAAAAGTTTCTTGGAGGAAAAAGTTCATAAGCTTTGGAAACTGAGCCCATGAGTCCAGAATTCCCTTGCCCCCCCAGAATTCCCTTGCATCTCCCTTGCCCCCCCCAAACATCCTTTGCGGTCAGTTACAAACAGCAGGAGGAACCCCTGCAGTGTGGCCCACAGGGAGTGCCATAGTAACATAGAGCTGGGGAACTATTATGGACTGGGCTTAAGGTACGGAACAGTTGGCTCCTGAAGGCTGGAAGGACCCTTCATTACGGGTGTTGGCCACCTTTAATCTCATTACTCGGGCTGTGTCAGTCTGACTCTTTGCACGGCAGAGAGAGAGATGTCTTTAACGGTTATCCTCTGTCTGGACTCAGGTGATTCAAAAGTAGCTCCATGAGAACACGCAGTTGTGTAACAAACTGTCACGTGTATGTGCGACACCAGCGCTGTGCCTGGCAGGCAGAGTGCTCCTATGCCACGTTAGCCAGGAAGCAAAAATAGCAGCTGTGCTAAAAGGCATGCAAATCTAATTTAAGGGCTTATCAATGGGAGAGAATGAAAACCAGGGTGTGAAATTAACACCTGCCACCAGCCAAATGCTGGTAAAATTTTGATTGTGGCTGGTAAGATTTTCTACTCTTGCAGCCACTTTGGCAGATAACCAACCAGGTTGCGTTAAAGGTAATGTGGCTGGTAAAATCTTGGAAATGGCGATTTTTAGAATCTACAAGCCACTCTGGCTAGTGGGTGAAAAAGATAATTTCATGATCTGATGAAAGCTCTACCTCTCAGTGTCTTTAAGCCGTAGCATGCACACAGTATGGATTATCTAACTGGAAATTAAAAATCATGTATCATTTTGCGTTAATAAAAAAGTAACAACAAACAATTTGAATATTCATTCCTTTTACAGCATGTACACTGTGGATTAACTAACTGGAACTTAAAAATTATATACCATTCAGTCATTAATAAAAAAGTAACAACAAATAATTAGAATACTAATTCCTTAAAATATTGCCATTTTTAAATCTGTAGTGTAATACTGTAATATTGTAATTCGTAACAAGAGTTACATACAGTACAGTACATAAACTAGCATGCAGAGCTGCAACAGCACTGTTAACTATTATAATTTTTATTATCATGAAATTATTACTTATCGTTTTGTACTATAGAACATTGTACTCTACCCCAAACCTAACTCTAAACCTGAGGTTTTTACTTTTGCACATGTTCTTCAGCAAATTATGCTAGTAGGCTCTTTACTCCACATTTTACCTACATTCCCTTTGTTACAGTTTCGTTTTCCTGTCACCACATAAGCTTATGGACATAATTAGTTTGGACTTCATTAATAACGTTTAACATTATAGTACATTTATATAAATCCATGGACATAGTAAATGATTAATCACAGTTAATTATAATAAAGGGGCACGGGCATAATTCTTAATTTTATTATTATGATTAACTAAAAGTAACACCTGCCTGAACAGCTACTTAGATGTTGGAGTGGTTCCAGTATCAGAATAATATTCAAAAAAACATTTTCAATGGCAAACAAGGGACTGGATACAATGGCGTACAGTTTGGAAATAATTCTGTACTGTGCAACAGGAAGAATAGGCATCTCTGACTGCAGTACAGGGAGAATGTGGGCGTGTACCTTGCGTTTGCCCTTCCCTGCTGTCTCCTTGGTGCAGGGGCTGGTGGGGGACGAGGCGTTGCTGACAGATTTGGGGCTTAGCTGGAGGGCCTCGGTCTCAAAGCGCTGGACGCGGGCCGCCACCAGCCCAGCTGACGGACCCCGCAGAAACTGCAGGTCGGTCAGTTGGCTGTAGTGGGTCAGGACCTCGGTCTGAAGTTGGGGGAGGGGCGTGGAGTTGGGCACGTGCCATGTGCGCTGGCGGAAACCGAGCATGCTTGACCCCCCCTCGCGTTGCGAGGTCGGCCTTCTCTCACACAGGAGGGCAGGGCTCACCGTGAGCCACAGTACATTCTTCTAACACCACAAAACAGCCAATGTGTAGACACCACCCTCCCCTCAAATCTATCCTGATTCAGAACTGGAGCCAACCATTTAAGGCGGGCCACTGTACAGACAGCCAGACAGTTAGTCTTGCTGCATGCCTTCAATCAAAGGCCTTTAACACTCCAACATGGTTCAGATGGAGAATCCAAGTTCTCACAGGCGGTCCGGCTTCTTTGTCTGGGCGTGGGAGGGGGGAAGAGAGCAGATGGCAGTCTGCGAAATCTCTGCAAATGCTGAAATTTCAGACCACAGCGGTTCCTCCGGAGAAATTGACGGACGGCTGGTGGAACAGAACCGGAAGCAGCAGCTGGCCTTCACTTTCCCTGCCAGCCACAGTGATCCAGTGCCGCTGTCATACGCCAGCACACAAGTTCCCCCCGCTGAGGGTCCTCTCTATGAGCAAATCCCACCCAAAAATAATCACAGAGTCAGTGAAGAGGGGGGTTTCCCAGCCGACGGGCAGCCTGGTGCTTTGTGTGACTGGACTCTGTTCAGGCGGCAACTCGGGCTTTCTGCTGGCCAATTAGCTTACAGCACAGGAAGTGTAGAGAGTTTAGCTCTGCAAGTTCTAAAAATTATTTGACTGGATATCGCTGGATACTCAGCCTCATTTGTGTTGCCTCATTCACAAGCATTTATCTCATTCTAATTCCACTGATTTCCAGGAATTTCTGTCGATAGCCTTTTTTTCGGGAGTTGCGGCATCATTTTCCAGCTTTTCCACAATTTGTTATTTCTCTCTTGAGCATGTATTCAGTTGTTAATTTAGATTTATTGACTATGTCAAAAAGAAGAAGAAAAAGAGTACTCTTACAGTTGCTACTTATATAGGAAAAGAAAAAAACATTATGGCGGTAATCAAGTCCTTTTTTTTCACCTTCACCTCCTCAGAGAGGACCAGGGGGTTTCTGGCGACTCGTAGAAACAGAAGCACAATCCAGAGAGCAGACACTCCTCGTAGTTTCTCTTGCTGTGTCCTTGTATCTGCGAAAACCCACGACTCTGCTCCTGAACAATGGCGTTCTCGTCCGAGGCTTCCCTCGGCTGCCTTCAGCAAGTCTGCGTCACACTGCGTCCCGAGAGAGTTTTGCGTGTGCAGAGTGCGACCTTTGACCCCCTCACCCCCGCCCTCCTGCTCAGAGCAGGAGTTGCTCAGAGGCCAGTCGGCGCAAAGGGTGGCAGGATTCAGCCTCTGCTGCCCAGATGTCGCTGTTCAAATAGGCTCATGGCTCCAAAAAACTTTGCTCCCAGCGAAAGGCCTCTTATCTCTCAGCGGGCTCAATTGAACCCTCTATATCAGCTACTTACATAAGACTCTCCAGGTTATATGCAAAGCAATTACCCCTACAGCACAAAGGATTGCTTTCAGAAATCCGCGATTAAAAGGTATGTTTAATAGCTCCAGGGCAGTTTATTGTCCTTTTGAGCGCCTATCACTTCCTCTTATGTCATAAAATACCCAGCACCAGCCTGATTTTTACATATTGGGTGTGGGCTCTTGTATCCGTTACCACGTTAGCCAGGATACTCTTGTATCTGTTACTGTTCAGGTGGTTACGAGTCACCCAAAGTGATGGCGGCAGACTAATGGGCGTCTCCCTGGAGATGACGAGTGCCACGGGACAGCGAGTCGCTTCGCTCATGGTCCGGAAGGCCCACATACCGGGCGCGGCTGCTCTGTACCCCTTTTTAAGAAGTCCCATTATGTCAGTTTCTAAGCACAAAGCTCTTTAATAGCAAGGTCACAGAACAACACAAGGAAGTGAACACACAAAAAATAACAAATTTCAACTATCAACCCGGCAGGCCTGGACTTTGCTCTCAGTGGAGAATGCTTTCCCTTTAGAGTTTGCCATGCAAATCCTCTAACCAAACTCCAGGTGTAAAACCACGTCATTAGAGGCAAACTGACCGAGCTCCTACCAGGAGCTCTTAATACCAGAACACACAATAACATGGTGTCTGCTGTTCCTTCAGGTTAAACTTCAGAAAGACGCATGCATGGACATTGGAAGAAATCTGCAGTGGATTTGGAGTGCGAATCAGAACCCCTTTTGTCCTGTGAAGGTTCTTCTAAGGGCTGGACTACTAACCTCCACACCTGTCCCGACCTGAACATATGCGCCCGGGGACCCTCAGGGGCATGGGACACTCTTTAACATCACCAAATAAAGGCTAGAGAAAGATTTTCAACCAGTTCAAATAAGGGACTGCAGCACCAGTGCTACAAGGGCTGTTTGCTTCAGAAGATTCAGTGAAAATCAAATCCAATACCGGGCACAGCATTATGTCAAACCTGAATTAATTCATTAATAACCACAAACAAACCCTGCTGGCATTCTGCGTCCTTTGGGGGGCGAAACTGCTGAAATAAGTAAAATACTGCCTTTTGCAATTACTCTTTAGTGCAGGCTATGGGCCAGAGAGATTATTCAATGTCGAAGCAACACTGGTGCTGAGTATGTACACAATATTGGCTTTTATCAGAAGCTCTTATCCTTACACATACTCCTTTTTATTTTTTCACATAGTATCTTTTTATACAGCTGGATACAGTACACTCCAAAAGTGTTACAACAGTGACACATTATTTGTTGTTTTGTTTCTGTACTCCAGCACATTGTATTTGAAATGGAACTATGAGGTTAAAGTGCAGACTTTCAGCTTTAATTTGAGGGTTTTTACATCCGGGTGAACCGTGTAGCAATTGTAGCCATTTTCACACATAGCTGTTTCTTCTGACTTATTTTTTCAAAAACGAGTCAGGAGAAACAACCCTTAAAGTGATCCACCCATACATACTGCATATCTGGCAGCAGAGTGATGGTTTGAGGCTCATTGATACCTCAGACCCTTGATGACTTACAAGCATTTAGCCAACCATGTGTTCCATACCATTCCTGTGTAATTTACAGCTTAATCTAGCCTCACTCCATAATTCTCATAGAGTTCCATTCAAATGCAAAGAGGTTATAGTATCGCTTGTAAGAGTATCTGAAAATAAGACATCAAGAGTGTTTTGATGTTGTTGTCAGGAGGTCATGGCATACAAAGGATATGTGACCAAATATTAAATATGATGACTTTATACCTTAATTTGTCCAATTACTTTTGGCGCCCTAAAATGGAGGGGGGGACTATGTGTAAAAATGGCTACAATTGCTACATGGTTCACCCCATATAGATGTAAAAACCAAAACCTCAAATTAAATCTGAAAGTCTGCACTTTAACCTCATAGTCACTGATCTATTTCAAATCCAATGTGCTGGAGAACAGAGCCAAAACAACTAAAAATGTCTCATTGTCCTAACACTTTTGGAGGGCACTGCATATACTGAAGCAAATCAGTACCTTGCTCAGTGTCGGAATTGAACCCGCAGCCTTTGTGTTACAGGTCCAGGTCCCTAACCACTACACTACACTGACACCCACATACACCTCATCCCGCTGGGCGCAGGGAGACCTGCCCTACTCAACTGCTTTTGGGCTGGATTTAACACATTTAACCTGAAAAGCAGAAAGGGGCGAATCACTGAATGAATGTGTGAATGTGGATGGAAATGATGATGATTGTTCGCTGAAAAAACTATCAGGAATGTGAAATGTATCTTTAATGTGCAAACCGACAGGAGCTTCAAATGTACTTTACATTTTACAAATAAAATGAAAGTATTTCAAAATGAAAACTAGGGAAAATGCCCTCACAAGCCAAAAATAACTTGCCCTGAGGTCCACATATTTTCCCACTCGGTGCATTTTTAATGAAATGGTGAGCAATGTGTGCCCTGTGCAATAATGAAATGTGCAAACCTGAGGAAAAACATAGAAAAATCCTGTCATAAAACGACGCCAGAACAAATCCACTCAAATCCAGACTCGCACTCTGCCTGCTGCAGGTTGTCCCACAGCCACATGTAATCTATGGCAGCGTCCAATCAGTGTCCTATCACAGCATCCAATCAGGCCTGCAGCCACGCTAACTCTCCCTGTCAGGAGGTTACTTCCAGCTCATTTGCCCATGGCCTGGAGCAGTGGATCCACAGGCAGCAGGGCACTGGGTGATTATCAGGACCATAACCACAGTGGGGTATGCCATAACAACACAGAGGAATTACAGTGCGCAGAAGGATGGGAGACAGGTGTAGCAGAGCAGTGAGAGCCAGTATGTGACTGAGAGACAGACAGACATACAGACAAGCAGACAGACATCACTGACCAGCACGTCTACGCTCTCTCGTCGGCCCAGGGATCCATGCTCCACCCTCTCGTTCCCGGGGGTCATGATGTAGGGGCTGTGACCTCCCCCTGGCTTCATTATGGGCAGACTGAGGGAGCGCAGGTCCTTCACTCCCTGCTCTAGCTTCAGCTCCTCCCCTGGTCTCGCTGAGAGAGAAAGAGAGAGATGAGAGAAAGGGGAGAGGGAGAGGGAGAGAGAGAGAGAGATGAGATGAGAGAGAGGGGAGAGGGAGAGAGAAAAGAGAGGCAGAGGGAGGGAGAGGGAGGAAGGGAGACAGATTTGAATTCTTTATTTAATTAAGATTTAAAAGCCTGCAAATCCCATCCATTTATAAATTAGTATTGCATCTGCAATTCTACTGTAATTGATTGCATTGGTACCAGTCAGGTAGTAGCATCATACTAAGTCTCATAATTCAGCTCAATACTAATCATAAAATCTCCTCTCAAACACAGTGGATGAGCACAGATCAGATATGGTCCGATGCCATTAGGCAAATCACACATGAAGGTGAAGGTTTTTGGATTTAAAAAAAGCAGGGGAGAAAGCACTATCTACTTAGAAGAGATTTTCCTCAACAAAAAAAAAGCGGTTAAGGATTTTAAAATAAAAAAAACAGCATAAAATACTTTGAGGGACAGTCCACAGTAAGTGCTGTGAATAAGCCCTCAAAACACACATAAGTGCTCAGCACACCCAAACAAACGCTTTCCATCAGTTTCACTACCTATAGCATCCCCACTCCTCCCCAACTTTGAGAAAACATCAAATGGCCCCCACCCCCTACATTATTATGTTGTACTGGGTGGTACTGTTAGTGTCCTGCCAGAAAAAAATCCTCAAGAAAAATCCTGTTTGTTCCCCCACCCCCAAACTTGAAAAGAGATCTACGTCTTTGCATACAGGACCACAGTAAGTGCTGTGAAAATAAGCCCTCAAAAGACATAAGTTCTCAGCACATCCAAACAAAGTATTTCCTTCAGTTTCACTACCTACAGCCCACAGCCCCACATTCAGACCAGGCAGACAAGAGCAGGTCACCCAAGATGACTCCAACTGGCCTCAGTTTCTCACTCGCCTGGCTCCTCCATCATTCCCGCCAGCCAGTGAGCTCTCCTCTTTCCCAAACACGCACACCTGCTTCCCCCGCCAGCCACTTATGGCTAACAGCCGAATTCTCATAATTAAGACAGATCTCGCTGTTTACAGTGGGGGAAGCGAATAGGAAAAGGGCATTCTAAACAGAACAGTGCCGGTGTATATTTTTTTCCACCACTCATCAAATTCTCTTATGTAGCGCAGGTCAATCGCATGTGGTTTGGTGCCAAATGAGCGGAAGGAAATGGAAATGAGGAAATGGAAGGGCCCTGTTTCACGCTGACTGACTGTGGGGTGCAGGGCGCCGAAATTACAGAGAGGTCGCTGAGCACGACAGCACAAGACAGAGCATCTGAGCACTGGAACAGGTAGAGACCTTTTCCTGCCTTTGTTTTAACATGCCATATGGTCTATGCTGCAAGTCCCAGTGCAAGACCTGCAAAGCTGCAAGGCTCCATTTGTATACAGTTAAAATGGGGAGGGGTCAGGTCTGGCTCCATGCAACTTAAAGCATGGGCTGCCTGTTTGAGATGGTTCAGTAAATAGGACAAGCCATCCAGATTAAATGGAATTAACTCCCTCATACAGAAATGGACTGACACACACACACTTGCACCATCCCCCCTAGCACCTCGACTAGCAGGGAAATGCTGGGTGTGTGTGTGTGTATGTAGGCCCTGTCTCATATTTCTTCCCTGCACAAATAATTAAATACTTTCTAGATCCATCCGAGGAGAACTGAGGTACCACCACATCAGAAAACGCCCTCACTTAAATCCTGCTAAATATGAGAGGTCACGCTGAAGAGGGTAATGCCCTCGAGTGTGACCTGTAGGGGGATATGCAATGGGGTGGGGGGTGGGGTTTGGCCTGCTCTTACCTCTCACTTTCAGGTAATGGCCACCGAATCGGTAGGCCTCGAAGTTGAGGGAGAGCGGGGTGTTGGACTGGTCCAGAAACAGGTCGACTTGGGTCAACTCGATCCCCTTCCGTTCAAACACTGGTCCAAGCACCTCCCTGAAACACACAGGAGAGCTGTCAGACACCACACTGAAACATTGCCCCCCCTTAAATGACCAATAATTAGCAGGAATTCATTGTGGAAAGCATTTTCCTGAGAGTGTTGCTACAAGAGATGGTTGCTATGAGATGCAGTCAGATGATAAACACAGGTCAAATGCCACTTTACTGGGTGATAATATATCTGTAAGCCAACACCAGAAGATACATTACAAGTTTGGCTTGAATATGGCATGGTGTTGTCTGTCAGAACTTTTGTTATATTAAATATTCCCAAGAACAGAACACACTGATCTGATGCTGCCCTCTGGCCATATTTCACCTCAGTGTTTTCTTCTTCATAGCGGGGACAATTTCTGTATCGATATCCACACTGAGATCGAACTTCAGGGAGAAGCACTCCTTGCTTGGATCCTGCAGGGGGCGACAGAGGCAAATTACAGGAGACCTGCCGCAGCAGTCACATAGCAATCTTTCAGCAACCTCTGTGATTTCACTTTACTTTTATTTCACAGTATAAAAACCATGGATGTGATTAAATCAACTTTTCCTTTGCTTTTACTTATGAGTAAAAGCAAGCATTACACTTTCTTCATGGACTAATTTTGGTGAGTCAGTTTTAGTGATTACTAAACTCAACAAACTGTGAAGTTTTTAATTGTTAGTTAGTTAGTTAAAAGGAAATGTTGACTGAATCCCAGTGTGTCAAAACAATGGTCTTGAACAGCAGGGGTTTCCAACCGGGTTTGATCCAGGCACCCCCAGGCTCAAAGGCATCCCAGGGACCCCCCATCATAAGTTATATTTAAAAAAAATGGTTTAAATAGATTGCAAAAAGGGGGGGGGTTGTGTTGTGATCATGGATCGGGGTGTTTGTGTGTGTGTGTGTGTGTGGGGGGTGAGTAAGATTGCATTCACGGTCCAGGAGAGGGGGGGGGGGGGGGGGGGGGATATTGCGCACGCAGAAAGTGTGATTGTGGACCTCCTACAGTATTTTTGTGCAAAACCCAGGCTCTTGAGCATACTGAGCAATCATTGCTCAGCGCCCCACATCCCTGCTTATCACTAAGCTAGCAGCAAGAATTCGATTTCGGAGAAGACAGATGATTACACAATCAGCAAACTCTTCCTTGAGGGCTTTTATGTGGAGAAGTCACTTCCTGTTTCTGGGAATGGCCTGGCATTGTGTCACACAGTAGCTAATATTTACAGCTGAGAGCTCTGGTCTTGTGTAGCACACACCTTCGGTCTCGTTGCTGCGACATCACCGCAGTGATTATATTTCCAATAACGCACTTACCACTAGTTCCCCGTGCTGGAAACCCCGGTGAGAAATATCTTACTACTAGTTCCCCGTGCTGGAAACCCAAGTGAGAAATATCTTACCACTAGTTCCCCATGCTGGAAACCCAGGTGAGCAAACCTTTTTTGAGACTGCATGTTATTAAATATTAGATATTATACCACAGCCTACTGCTTCAGCAAATGCACCACATGCTTACAGAAAAGCCTTGTAATTTGCTCTGGATAAAAACATCAAATAAACATTAAACATATGAAAGAAAATAAGAAGAGCTTCTGACAGGTGGATAAAATGGAAGAAAGGCCATTCCTGCACTGGTGCTGTACTCACGTCCGTGTGTCGCCTCCTGGGTTTCTTTTTGGTGAGTTTCATTCCTCCCGCTTTACGATCCCTGCTGAAAAGATGAAAAAAGATGATAAAGAAGATGCTTAGACCACTCATTCCATCACTGATGGACATACGCAGCGGTACGTCTTTTTTAACCCATCTTTTATATTAATTTGTAACTTCTGTCAGTTTGGGAGAGGGCAGACTAGCATGTGCATCTATGGTGGGTTTAGCCCGCTGCCACCTTTATAACTCATCAGTCCACTAGCTTAGCCATTTGGCCACTGCACAGGAGGACTTCTCTTCTTGCACAGGAGGACTATACTTCTTGCCCAGCGAGTGTAGGCACCAAAACCCATAAAATTACCCACAAAATCACTTCAGTATGACTACTACAGCATTAAAACATGCAAGTTGTTTTTTAGGTTTAAGTGTTATGGTATGCTAGATGTCACATTTTTATGTGTGTGACCGGCAACAACAAGTGATGATGAATGATAAGAAAACTCACCCTCGGTCACTGCCCCCATCTTCTTCCTCCTCCAAATCAGAAGGGGGGCAGGTACGTGGGGGGCAGGAACGCGTGGACACGTTTCGAGCCAGGATTGAACCTGTGGGGACGTCAATAAAAGCATACCTCCAGTCAGAGTCAGCTCCCTGTGTAAGAGATGCATGTGCATTCACAGGAAATTATGTCACAAGGGCTGCTCTAAGACAAGCACTTTCAGGCTCAGAGGAAATGGACCATAAACAGTTCTATGGAAAGGACACAGGAGGCCTGTGACATCATTTCCTGTGTAAGAAATGAAGCTACAGGTACATTCTCAGGAAATGTCACAGTGCTGCTGTGTCCTTTAAGACGGGCAGTTCAGGCGGCTCAGAGGAAAAGGACACAGGTGCAGCTTCCCCCAGGATTTGTGTACCTTGTGGCTGCAGGTCAAAGCGAGGGTGTCGGTCAAAGTGCATGCTGTCCGACTCCTCTGGGTGGCGACGGGAGTCACATGACTCGCACAGGTTAAGCGGGCTCTGGTTGTTCAGGTTTTGGCAGTCTGGGTGATGGCAGACCTATGGGCAGAAAGACATATCCATCAAAGCAAGTCCCTGGTTATATACCGCTCTCTCTGCATTGTACACCAGACATGAGAATGTTGCTCCAATATTGATCCAGCCTATGCTGGACATGCACAATATCTTATATATGAGAGTATTATGTGTTTGCTATCATGAGGAGACAACCTGAGAAAGAAACATTTGGAAGACGCAGTTTCTGAAACACAAAGCACATTCTTATAGTAACTAGCTTACGCCTAAATCAAGAAAAACTTGATCAATCTGTTAATCCAATGTAACCCTCATAGACTTCAACCAAACAAACAATAAGAAAGAGAGAGGGGTGGCCACACGTGTGAATGCACGTCCGTGTATCCAGATGCCTCTAACACGGTGCATCCAACGCCCGTGCAACAGTTAGGCAATTATGGGAAGGGGATCGAGGTAAAATTTGAAAATCATACCCTTCTACTTTACGGGTCTCCATTGTGGAGTGTTGTCTAGTGCCTACTAAAAATTCCTCTAGCTCCTCAGAGTCTGTAAACAGGGTCAGAGAGAAGCAGACTGCAGAAGATGGAGGATTTAGTCTCCATCTCCCTGGGGTGTGGCATATGCCATTTTCAACAAACCCCTGCACACGTCTGGACAAGGGCATATTGGTGCCGAGGGAGATTGCCCTGGGACCTGCCCCCCCTTTACACTTCACAAGTTGTACTAGCCTGTACTCCCCCCCCTCCCTCACTCTCCCTCCCTCTATCCTCTGACCAAAACACCGGCTCCTGACTCTTAAGCAGGAAGTGAGGATGTATGGAGAGACAATGGCCTCTTCATAAAAGCACTTCCTGTCATTGTTTGCCTGGCTGGCTGAGGGTTCGGCCATGCCAAGGGTCTGCCACCTCCACCCCCTCACAATCACACACACATGCGCACCCCCTCCTCCCCTATCTGCATAGAGCATTAAGTGATAAACACAGGTTCTCCCAACAACAAAACACTTCTCACATGTCACATCCATGGCCTCGTGCTGCTAAATAACCCCCCCCCCTCTCTGACACACACATAAACACAGACACACGTGCACATACGCATGCACACACACACACACACACACAAAACACACACATGCTCTCTCTCTCACACACACTCTCTTACACACAAACACACGTGCACACACGCATGCACGCACGCACACACTATGGCTATTCACCCCATTCTATACTCAGTGTTCAGGCATTTCCTCATCCTGCGCTGTTGTAAGAAGAATTTTTTAAAAATGTGTTTGGGTGAAACTAACAGTACATGTTCTAGCCTTCTACACCCAAGGAGCCAAGATCCACCCTCATGGTATGTCTTTCCAGATGTACACTTTCAAAAGCAGTGGATAACAAACAGATACTCCCTCCCCTGCTCCGAGTGACAAACTGAATAATAAATCCAGTCAGTCGGCACTTGTCAGTGTCTAGCCAGGTTCAGCACTATTTAGAGAGAGGGGGCAGCTTTGGATTGACTTGAAAAACCTTCAGAGCAATAACGCCCCCTAATCTAATGCCTTAATAACTACCCCTCTTCTGTCAAACTCTGATGATGAGCCCGAGGAGATTAAAGAGGCTCAGTCAGCCAGAATCTGCTTCTGGATCGACAGCTACACACAGCCAGGGGTCCCCAAAACAGCGCTCACCGCATTTAGGTTTTTACACAGAAGAGACAAAACCAGACAAGAAAGATTCCATTTACTGCAGTATGCACATAAGCATTCTCTCTGCCTTTTAGTTACACTAGATGAGTCAATGTCTTTGTAAATGTATGGTATGCAGGACTTTTAAGGCATAAATATTTTAAACCTCACTTTAGCTGGTAGTGCAATATTTCCTCCGAAAGCAATCGTGCGCCGTCACAGAAATGCTCATCAGGGAAGGATCAATAGGCTGGCATGAGCCACTGTGAGAGAAACCAGGATGGGAAATGGAACGATCAGATGCCTTATTTAGACAACGAACCAGGAAAGGTAACCAATGGGGGGGGGGGGGGGGGGGGGGGGCTGGGAACATTCCAGCTCGGGATAAGCTGCTCCCAAAATATCTCCTCCAGGAGCCAAAACAAATCAGCCCCATCTGACAGTGACAGAAAGCTTTCCCCTCCAAGTTCAGACAAACTGGGCTCATCTAAAAAAAATGTAAAAAATTCCTACCCATCAAAGCAGGAATGAGTGATGGGGGGGGGGGGCCGGTCAGGGCGACAACGTGGAGTCGAGAAAGATGACATCATAAAATAAAAGAAGACAAAAACTAACACCAGGAAGTAGCAATAATGTAAATTGCTATGAAATGTCTGACAACTAAAAACCAATATTTTCAAGGTATTTGCTGTTTTCTGCACCTTTCATGATTTAAAGTAAATATAATTTTTGATTTGTATGGTTTGCCCACCATTTACACAGACTCTTTGAAATATATATAAAAAATCTTTATAATCTTTAAGGCCACCTAAGGGATATCTCTGAAAAATGTAACTGTCATTTTCCTTACAGCTCTTAACATGAGCTGCATGTCAGGGCCCGTATTCACAAAACATTTTATCTTACCACTAAGAGTTCTCCCAAATAGCAGTAAAAGTTTCTAGCTAAGAGTTTCCTCTTAAAACCTATTCACAAAGCTGCTGAGACCAACTTTTACTAAGGAATGGGGAGAAATCTTAAGCTAAGAGAAAGGGCGGGGTTGACCTCGTTGCTATGGATGATGTCATGTTTCATGAACAAGCTTACTTATATGTTGTCTTATACTTATATGTTCAGCTAATTGTCAGTAGCCTCTTACATATCTGTATCTCGTAAACAATTAGCGGATATGCATATAAGCAGCCTTTTAATTATCTAGAATAACCATGGCTGATAATAAGGAGACGTGTGATGCTACATTGCACTGCAAACGAAAACGAAAACGAAAACTAAACTGGACGCAAGAACAGCTTTTCCTTCTTGCCCAACTTGTGAATGAAAGGAATGGCATTATTAAAGGAAAATTTGGAGTTGGGATAACTTCAAAAATCAAAAAAGAAGCATGGGAAAATATATGTTTGCAAATGAATGCGGCTTTCCCACTTCTGTCCAGAACCACCGACGACTGGCGAGGGCAGAGATTGCAGAATTCAAGCGACAAACAACTGCCACAGGTAATAGGACATTAGGCCAATTATTTTCAACTACACTAGACCACAATGTTTTCTTCTCTATCATTCAATATATTTAGCCTATACAAAAATGAACATAAATGTATTTATACATAAATGAACCTCGCTATACATGTCATCGCAGATTATATTAACATGTAATCTTCAATTTGAAATATTTATTGCATTTATTAGGAGGAGGTTCAGCACCCAAGGCTCTATCGCCTATTGCTTCAGTGGTGTACAGTGTCCTTGGGCACTCAGACACCAGCATAACGGGGCTGGAGGGGAGCATTTATTGTTTTATGTAATATTCTACTGACAGATGACTGAGATATACCTAGTTCGTCTGTGCTGCATAGCTGCATTTTCCCTGTGGCTAAGTAGCGTAGAGTTGTCAGAACCTTGGTCTCCGGTGTTATTGGGTTGTTTCTGTTTGTTGGTGAAGTGACTGCATCCCTGACTAGCTCTACGATTATCATAATACCCTCGCGATTAAGGCGATACCTTTTTAAAAGCTCAGTATCATTCAATGCTTCTAAAATGTTGACGCGATTACAAGGCGGATTGCCGGCAGCAGCCATTTTAGGATTGTTTGTGATTTGGTTTTAGGATTTAGGAGTCCTCTTGACTACCCCTAACTCTTCACAGATTTAGAAGCTGGTTTTAGCGATAAAACGCTTTGTGAAATACTCTTAGTTACTTTTAGCCTTAAGATGTTTTGTGAATACGGGCCCAGGTTTTCATAGAAAAACCAACAAAAAAGTTAGCAAACAATACATATTTATTAGGCTCTTCAATGCACAAAGCGAATATCTAGGCGTGGAGTAGGACCGATCCGATCGTCTCTTTGGGAACTCTCGGCTTCCTGCCACTTTCTTACACATTATAGGTTTCCATAGAAAAAAAGCAGTGAAGAGGCTGGGTAGTGTTTTGATGCACAAAGCAAGCACTAAGGCAGCACTATCTCCCATGCGATGTCTCCTGCTGTTGACCCCAACATATCCCTGGGTTTAAAGCTCTGACATTCACCTAGACTCCCTTTAACGGGCACAGGAGTGGAAGGTGCCACGCCAAAAGATGCATTCTGGTGGAGCTTACGGTGAGACTGGGGGGCTGTAGTGTTCACCTCCTTCACCTGGAGATCACATGGTGCGGAGCGGAGGAATCCAACCCCGGAGTCCATCCCCACGCCCAACTCCCACTCCCCCGGCGCTCCGAGGGGGCGAGACAGAGCGTGCTCGTCCCCTGTGCTAGCCTGGTGAGGGTTATTCTGGTGTCTGTGACCCCACCCACACCAGAGACCCAATTGGGTTTGTCTTGAATACCCAACATTTGTTTTGTTTATTTTTTTTTGGAGGTGGTGGAGGAGGGGGGGTGTATGAAGTGGGGTTGGAGCAGGAGCAGTGAACGGAGGGGTAGGATTGCATCACGCCACCTTTGTCCCGGCAGCTGTCCAAACATGCTGCCCTGCACGGCACCCCCCCCCCCCCCCAGACAGAACAAGGCAACACCTGCTTCTACAAACACTGGGGCACCCCCACCAATGTGCGTCCGATTACACCAAAAGCACACACACACACACACACACACACACACAGACATGCACACAGGCACAACCATGCACACACACAAGCACACACACACACCTACACACACACACACACACACACACTCCTACTGATACACCAGTCCCATACTATTCCACCTGCACAGGACTGCACAAACCGTGATGTCACAATTTGGTCAGCGGCAGACCCCCTCGCAATGCGGGCGAGGACGCACGTGCACAGACCAGGAAGGAAGGAGGAGGAAGGAGCGCGTTTGTTTAGGGGAGGTCTGCGTACTGACCTTTTATTCGCTGAAAATTGCTTGTGCCTTTCCTCCCCGGCCCCCCGTCAGGACAGTAATGATAATAATAACAACAATAAAGCGCCGGGCCGGGGATCAAACCTGACCTGGCTGCACTCTCCCCAGCTCTCATCTGCACAGCCTGTCCCACCCACGCCTACCCCGCTCTTACATAACACCACACGCACACACGCAAACACGCACTCACATGCACAGCCAGACAGAGAGGGGGAGGGGGGAGGGGGGAGAGAGAGAATGCACGTTTGTGTGCGAGAGACAGCAAATATGTGTGTGTGTGTGTGTGTGTGTGTACAAGCTATGCGCAGTATATGTGTGAGAACCCTTTGGCTTGTTTTTCATCCACAGGAAGACTATTGGCTTAGCATGCCACTGTGTGCTCTCCACCTTGGAAGACAGATGACCATCCCTGGCACCATTAACACACCAACACACCATGTCCTCTTAAGACCCCTGTTCCAGCGCTGACACCCACATTACCAAAAACTGAATTTGGGAATTTTCATCATTCATGCCCACTGCAAAACGAGGGTTTAGCTCTCAAAGTTTGGTTCTCTATACAGCTAGTTTTTCAGAAGCACATTTGTCAGGCATTTATGAGACACTCCTAGAGTAACTTACATTCTTTATATACACTCGATTTATACAGCTGGATATTTATTGAAGCAATTCAGATTAAATACTTCACTTTCACAAAGGCAGCACCCCACCTGGGAATAAAACCTAGAGTTACAAGCCCAATTACTTCCTAACCATTATGCTACCCTGCCACTCCAGTGCACCTAACCACCACAAGCACTATCCCTGGATTTCTCTTTCAAATACTCATACTGTAGATGCCTGTCACAATTAAGAATCAATATTAAAGGATAATCTACCGGTGATGTATTTGGTTGCCCCCTCAAACCATGTCAAATGTCAAGAGGAAGAAACCGTTTCTGGGGCCCAGCTGAGTGCTGTCCTCACAATGTACCCTCGTCTGATTCAGTTACACTTCACAACACCAATTAGGACCCAGGGAAGTGGAAGTCACACAAGGACAGAGGCCCATTATCCTGAGCAAGGCCCACGCCCAGAACACAAACCTAAATCTCAGACTGTTATCTTTAACCGCCATGCCACAATGTGGATTATCTTCCCTGTTTGTGTCTGATTCCCTGTCTACCAAAGTCCACAGAGGAAAAACAAAAGTAGAGTCTACTGTACATCTTAAATAAACACATTGTGGGTATTCATGTTAATAAATGAGGTACAAATGCAAGCAAAGCACTGTGATTCATGTCTTATTTCATTGTTGTTCAGCTTTTTCATATAAAACCCAGAACGGCTCAAACTGCACTAAGCAGTCTAGTATGATGTGCGCAACTGTTTAAACTAGTTTTGGCCAAACAGTGACTTAACCAGAGATTAACTTGTATGCGCATGTTGCACATTTCACAGGCAGTTATTAAAATAATACACTAAGCACCAAATGGGCTTACATGTGCACTAGACGATAATCTCCAAATTCTGCTCCTCTGAGACATCCGATTCAGAGAGAGGTGTTGCTTCTCTCTCTGGTCTCTTTCATACACGGAACATGGAACATTGGAACACTTTTCCAGAAGTCTAGTGGCTCCTCTTGTTCACACAACAAAAGACCGTCAGCCAATAGTATTTAAAAATAGCGTCGTCTCATCGCGGCACATCATGGAAAGGTGAGGCCGGACACTGCATTGAAGAAACTCATAGGATAGAGCACGTCACTTGTTGTGAAGTTGTCTTAAGGGGGGGTGTTCATTAAAATAGGCTGACATGAGCCAGGTGAAGAGTATTACATCACATCTCACAGTTGTTTTGATAATTGGTTTGCTCACGTTGATGTCATAGCATCTTACGTAAGAGTGCTCTGGCTTTTTTCTCATTCAATGTTACTAGGACTTGAGCTGGTAAATTTCCAGAGTAACAGGTCACTTTTCACACGACCCCTAAACATCCTGAAGATTGTGGGGGTATATTTCCGGGGAATTTCTGTGTGCGGAGTAAAGGGAGAAATAAAGTTCCATGGAACAGAAGTTTGTTATCCTTGTTAATAAAACAGGCAAGAGCTTGTAGATCCCACAACAAGGTGTATTAAAATTACGAAATCTTTTCGTTTGAAAGCATGTGAAAACCGCTAAAGCGTGTGCCAGTTTTCCAGCGCACTTCCTGTCTGAACATGTCAGCCGCATTTAGAGCCAAGAAGCTCACTGAATTTAACTCACTGTATAGGTAATTACTATTAAGCGAGCAACACAACATTATTTAACTTAACATAGCACAGGCTCACAGCATGACTTGCAAAACTGAAATTTTTACATTTTTATCGGACGTTTACGGAAGAAATCCAGTTCCGTCCCACCTGGGGCGGTACACACAGCTGCTGGTTAGAAGCCTTTTTTTTGCCTCCTTATCCTCTACCCAACACTATGTGGACACGTCATAGTCTAGCACTTGGGTTCTTGGAAGCTGGGAGAGGTGGTTCTGTGAGGTGTGTCACAGGCGGCGGAGAGAAGTTTTGTGATGACATCAGACAGTCCTCAGGCAACTGGAGGTTGGCTCATCTATGTGATGTCTACTGTGTGGGGCCCGTAAATAACATCACACATCACACGTACATAAACAGTCTCTCCTCTGCTTTCCCCCTCTCCATTTCTCCCTCTCTCCCGCCCTCTCAGTCTCTTTCTCTCTCTCTCTCTCTCTCACACACACACTTTCCTGTAATACATTCCTCTCTAAATCCACACTGTATCCATGTAATTAAACTAATTATTACTTCTTTAATATTATTACTTCTTTCATACTTGTTATTTAAATGTATGAATCAGCAGCAAAACCCCGTCTTCATATCCATTTGATACGGAAAGTCAGGAAAAAAAACATTTAAATCTAATAATTCTTATGAATGGCAGTGATGCTTAAAAGCTGTTAATTGCACTGTCCCACCAGCAATGCTCAACCAGCACCGTTCAGTAATAAAAAGCGACACACTTCAAACTCAGTTTGATGTGTTAGTTTCAGTGATTGGGTTTGTAGAGGAAAAAGCATTCAGCCAGAACTAATTTTTGCCTTCAATTGTTAGTCAAAAGTTAAGGACAAAATGTTAATTGAATCCCAGCCTCTGCGCTCATATGTGCAATAGGTGAGTGATGAGCCATTTTCTGAGGTTTGTCTTGAAAGGATATTTCACCTTTGTGTGAAAGAAGTAATTTTGTGGAGCCTACCCCATTATTTTTGCATAGCGTGAATACTAGCAACATCAGCTGTCCCTGCTGACCATTAACGGCATCCCCGGTAGTCCCGGTTGTCAGGTTGTCATTTTTTTCTTATTTCGGGAGCCTCGGCTAGCAGTATGGACCATCAGGAAGAACCACGGAACTTTCTGCTCCAGGCTTCAGTCGGAGCGCTGGGCTAGAGGACCGAGCAGGAATGTTTTCTTAATCCCTCTCCAGCCCAAATCATGCAAGGGTTCATCCCACTCCTGCCTGCTCCCGCTAAGGTTTATTCCTGCTCCCGCCAAATTACAACCCCACAATGGTACAATGTTAAAATGAGGCGTCCATATGAATAAATAATCAGCTGTTGGCAGGTTAAAGCAACATGGCTAGTGTGCTTTTTAACAATTCAAATTAATTATATGCGGCAGAAATAACAGTCACAGCAAGCAATTACAACAATTCCAGCAATTACGGGAACTGAATCCTGGAGCTTTTGTCAAAGAAAATAAATGGTACCTCTTTCCCTGCTGCACATAAATGTTTTAGTGCTTTCGGTGACTTGAAATTCACTGTGCTAACTGGCACTCCCCATGTCGCTAGCAATCATTTTAGCAGCATCTGCCATCATTCACTATGCCCAGCTGTTAGCTGATGTTGAGAAGTGGCATGTAGGTGTGGACTGCGAGATTCTGTTTGTAGAGCGTCCTGCTTGGTTACAACATGCACGAATAATGTTCTCATTTTTATTATTCACAGAAGGTTTCATGATTATTTTTAAAAAACTATATTCCTAGTCTTATTTGACCACCCACTCCTTCCCACTATTAATTTGTCCTACACTATAAGAGACCCGGTATCTCTGGATTCCTGTGGGCATGTACGACTGAACACAAAATACAGGTCCTGGCTTTATACCTTACATAACCCAGGGCTGGTTTCTATTAAGTCTGCAGCTTTCATATGAACATGGACTTGCTAAAACAGAAGCCCTGCCTTGGTAGCTCTTTCAAGAGGGAGGCCTGGGCCAGCTTCCAGTATCCCACAATACAGTCTTACACTCTCTTTCTCTAGCTCTTTCTGTCTCTAGCGATTTCTCTCTTTAGCGCTCTCACTCTAACTCTCAATCTCTCACTCCGTCACTCTCTCACTCTCACGCAAATGCAGAAAGAAAATAGCAGTTACATATGACCTACACAGCTAGCTGTAATCTACGAGCCCTTAATGTAATCGCTCATCTAATGTAATGTGTTGCTGGCCTTGTGCCATCAGGCCAGTGCATATGGCTGAAAATGCTGCTACCCACCTGGTGTTCACCCTGCCTAAATTCACACACCACACCATTTACAAACACCCTTCACTGACTTCCAGTGGATGCCCACATTCAATTCAAATCTCTCACACTGCATTACCAAGTTGCAAATGGTACTACTCTTTCCTATCTTCAGAAAGTGATCACACTATACACTCTGTCCATACCTCTCTGATCAGATCTTCGGACTGTCCATGTCCCTTCTCTTCTGTCAGTCCAATGTCTTCTGTCATTTTCATCTCTTAGAGCTCCTTGCTCTTTTGCTCCACTCTTGCACCCTTGTCCCCAGATAGTAGAACCACCTTCCCCAATCAGTCAGGGAAGGAAATTGACTGGCTGCCCGTTTTCTCCAAAAAAAGGTCTAAAAACCTGCCTCCTCAGACTATAACTCAATGTTGCTATTTAATAATAATAATAAACAGTGGCACTTATAAGTAGCTTTGGCTTAAAGCGTCTGCCAAATGACTAAACTGTATGCGTATGTTGTATCAGCAGTATAATTCTTATGTTTTTGTTACAAGTTGCTTGCAAAGACTGTACTGATGTCGCCTCGTCATGACTCTACCTTTAAAGCTCATGTGCCGGCTGACTCTTGTGTGGGAGGGATCAGTGTTGCAACAGCGCTGTGTCATGAGCTCTGACACTCAGAGAAAACAGTGGTGGATTTCCCCAGATTGCAAGTCATAGGAAGCTTTGCCAAAACTGGGAAGACGGTGTAGCATAACAGTTAGGAAACCTGGGTTTAGAACTCCAGGGTCGTATGATCGATTCCCAGCTAGCAGACTGCTGCTATCATACCCATGAGCAAAGCCCATAGCCGGGATTGCTTCTGTAAATATCCAGCTGTTTAAATGGATGTCATGGAAAAGAATGCAAGCCAAGCAAGTCGCCCTGGATAAGAGCATGTGCTAAATGCCTAAAATGTAAATCCTAACCTGCAGGATCACACAGAGACTCCTGCTATGTGGCCTCTGTAAGCTGGGACCCTGTCACGTCTATAACAAGCGTTTCTATTTCTATTTATACCCATCAATATGCTCAATATGCAAAACCCTGAGCTCCAGCTCTGCATTAGAGCCTGGGTGGTGGTAGCAGAGCAAACCACTCCATTACAAAGACAGGACAGTCTTCCTGACTCACATCCTTGAGATTTATAAACACACACGATACGCTGCGCACTTAGAAGGTGCCTTTTTTAATGAACTGTACTTTTCCATAAGGTTTATTCATAGGGACCACTCAAAACCAAGTAACCAACGTGCAGTTGGGAATTATCTCCACTAGAAAGAGTGAAGAAACCGATCTGAATTGTTAAGAAAGCAATTAAAGAATAAATTAAATTCTCTGACTGTACAGAAGCAAGTTCTTCTGTATTTCTGAAAAGCAGCTCATCGTCGCGGTCTTAAACCACCCAATTTTATACGGTAACAGTCTGTACGGCTATAGGGATTTTAGAAAACTTGAGACTTTGAACAGAATTTTCGAGACCGTCGGCATGTCTATGACTGTTATTGTACTTTTCCATCAAGTGTTTACAATCGGTAAGTTGTTGCGCTTACAACGCCCCCTTGTCGCTGTACATGACCAAGTACAGCGGTTTTGTTTCTGTTGCGAGTAGATGGTGTGACCGAGGCGTTAGAGGCAGCGGAGTTTAAAACTCATGCCTGGAGTATTGTTTTCCAAGAGGAAACACATAGGTTCCTTCAGTGGAACAAACAAGCAAGCGATGGAACATGATCCCTTCCATCCAAATGCACTGTGGGACAGGCGAGGATGAGGAGGGAAGAGAAGGAACCGGCACAGTAGGAGGAAGAGATTTTCTCTGCCACTGCATTTGACCTCAGAGGTTCTTGTTCCTCTGGTAAAAGGGTAGGGCCGACATTGCTTCAACATGTTACTCAGCTGACAGTTTGCATGTAAGGACAACACTACTCAGTCGCTACATAAAATGGAGCCAAACTGAAAGTGGCTTCTGTGACATGAACCCCTTCCCAATTACAGAGCACAGTGGTAAAGTGTAAATAGGGGTTGCCTTGTGGGGTAGAGGCTTATACCCAGAGGGCAGGTTTGATTCCCAGGTGGAAGCCTTAAGCAAGATGCACCAAACAGCATACGCGATTGTCCAGCCGTACAAACAGACAAACCTGGCTCAGCAAATCAGCCGGCAACGTCAGGCTTTATATTCTCATGATACCGGGGAGGAGGAGGACGGGGCGTTCTTTAAACATTCACTTTTCGTATGAGATTGTTCTACACTTTCCCACTTGTAAATTGGTCATCTGGAATGTGGAGTATTGACATGGCGAGGATGCCGATGTGCAGATAAGAAAGATGCGAAACCTGCACACCGCTTTGCCTCTTGCAGAGCTGACGGCAGTGGGGGAATATGGGGGAGGGAGGTTGCCAGATTCCCCCCCCCCCCCCCCCAAATGAAACAACCCCCAAGGAATACACACAGTGACGATAATAACGGTGAGTTGTGGACACATTCCCATGTGCTATCATTTAAAGAGAACTGTTCCTGTCCTAAAGTGGCCTCTCTTCCCATACCCCGCCCACAGCCCACACACACATCTGACATGTGCTTTCAGTCCAAAAAAGCTGTTGCATGTTTAGACAACTAATGGGAAATGCAGGGGTGACATTGTCTTTAAACAACACCCCCCCCGGAAGAATGCCACAAATGGGTCACTAACTACTGTAACACAAGGGAAGAGACTCCCAACAAAGCTAGAGAGGCCTTCTTTCTATAAGAATATCACCAGGGCAACAGCACACTGCTGTCATTGCTCTGTAAGAGAGGAAAACAGAAAGAAAGAGAGGGAGAGAGACAGCGACAGAGAGAAGGAATGAGAGCTCCCCCAGTTATTGGAGCTGGCAGTTGGGGGTAATGCGATATTATATACGTAGCTCACTAACCTGCCGCTGGAGTATGGAGACGTGTGTGCGAGCGTGTTCCTGAATCCGAGTCACAGCGACCACACCGCCAGGACGCGTGGCCCCTGTCAACACCGAGCGGCGAGAGTGTCCCGGGACAGCCAGCGTCGCAGGATGGCGTGAGCACCGCGCGTGCAGCCCAAAACCCGCCGTGCTTTCCTCTTTACCTTCCTGTCCCTCGAGCCGTGGTGGGGCCAGAGCGTTCGCGTGAAACGTTTCTTCGCCTTGCGAGTAGGTAGAGAGCGTAAGCTGACAGCTTGGGAGGTGAAGTTAGAGTAACCCGAGAGAGCGAGCGTGCCAGAGAGAGCAGCTCTGTTTACCATAACCCGCCCCCCTTTATCCACACACACATAGACACACACACACACGGGACTGAAGGAACACCTATAGCTCACTGCCCAGCAGCCTCTGTGACTCACTGTGGGAGAGGAGAAACAAAATCACAGCACATACTCTCACTCACACACTGTCTCACTCTCTCTCTCTCTCTTTCCCACTCTATTCCCTCTCTCTCTCTCCTTTCCCCCTTTTCTTTCTCAGGTCACAAGCAACGTTTTTACATAAGCTCAATATAAAGTTAATAAAACGTGCAATGAGATAAAAAAGATACAATGCCTGAGCCTGCATGCAGGAAAGTTCCTGAATTATGTCTGGGAGACCTGAGCTCTTTGGCATTGGTGGAAAAAAATAAAGAAAAACACAATTTCCATAATATTTTTAGGAATAAGCTTTTGAGAAGGAAGTTAAGAAAGCACCCCTTCAAGAAAACACCACTCCAAGGGCACAGAACTGCAGGTACTGTGTGTGTCTGTAGGTGTGTGGGGAACAAAATAGAGAGGGCACTAAAAAGGTACAGACTTCACTATTCAGGAATGAAATAATGCAAATGTGAAATAGACCTATTCCAAAAATGAATGAAAGCAAACAAACTTCGCCTATTGTAAAACATCAATCAAAGAAAACTAGAAATAAATAAAAAATTTGGCACCCAATGTGGGGCTGCATATATCCATTTCCCACCCTAATTTTTGAATGTCCACTTATCTGCAAACACAGCCACGCTCAACCGCGAACCCCGCAGCCAACTTGTGAGAGTACAGACATCCATGGTTCTCTCCTGAAACACATGGTGTCACTACTATTTCTCACACTGCAGACTACAGCTAAACTCGCATTAAGTGGAGTTGGAGGAAGACCTGTCATATGCGGCTTTGATGAACTAACATTTTAATATCATTCAAGACTAATAAACTATATCAACCCCCACAGTCCTAATAAGTCCTCTTACAGACCCTAAAAAAGAATTACAAAGTGAACAGTCAGTAACAGGAGGATTGATTTTTTTATTCACGTACAGTACATAGATTTGTTTTGTGCCTTCCTTGCTCTCACATCCTCTTCCTTACCAACCGTTCTAAACCTCGCTATGAAGAAAGCACATAGAACCCAAAAACACAACAACACTGTAGTTACGCATTTGCTTCATAAAAATCATTGCCTGTTTTGTGAAAAAAGACATACACAGATATCTCTCTCCCCCTCTGGCCCTTGTGGCCCAAAGCCTGCAATGAGAAATGGATCCTGTGGAAAATAGATCCTGTGATCTTCTGTTCAATTCCAACTATTGTATTATTAACCAGTCATGTCCAATTGTGTCCAATTGTGTCCAGTTGACTGTCCCTTCTGCCATAGACTGTCTTAAGTTTGCTCGATGACGGGGTACTTGTGGATGAACATTGACCCCACATACTTTGAGGATTAACCGACTCCACACCCACACACTGTTTTCTCAGACCCGGGGTACGGGGTCGGTTTAAAAAACAGGGAGAGCAGCATAGCAACGGGAAGAGGGTTCTGGGGTTAGCAGGGACGCACGACTATGGGGGGCTCACGCTCCTCAGTGAGCCTCCTGACCCCCCCTCCCCTTCCTACTCCTCCTTCTCCTCCAGGGGGAATTAGCCCTTCACTCAAGGGCAGTAAATATCAGGAGGGATTCCAGACACCCACAGATAGAGGAAAATGTCTAATGAGGGGGAGTAAGGGAAAGAGATGGAGAAAGAAAGAGTTAGAGAGATAGAGAGAGAACTAGTCAGAGAGATAGAGAGAGAACTAGTCAGAGAGATAGAGAAAAACAGAGACTGAGAGAGATAATTTGATTTTGTGCTTCTTTATTAAAACATCATAGTCAATTCATTACACTAAAATAAAGATAAAAAATCGCCGATTGGCAATGTAATCTAGCAGCCCTCCTCATCCAGCACACAAACTGCACCCCAATACACCATGTTCTACAACATTCTTATTCAGTTTGTAGTAAGCAGTCATACAGTTTACAGTCCAGTCATACAGTGAGGGATGGAGAGAAAGAGAAGAGAGAAAGGGAGAGAAGAGACTAGAGAAAGAAAAAAGAGAGAGAGAGAGAGAGAGAGAAGGAGCGAGGTCATAGGCCAATAGGGGGAGAGGGGCAGGATTTCCTTCTTGGAAAAAAAGAGAACTGAATCTTTGAAGACTGGACATGATTTACAGCTTGTTTACAAAATTCAAAGTTTAGACTGATTAAAGGGCTTGGAAATGCATCACAGGCAACAGCTAGATCACATTTTCCCCCTACATTTACTAAAGTACATGTAAATATTCGTTTCAAGGAGAGTAAATTCCAGAAATTGGAGCTTTCACAGGTACGGATAGAAAGTTCTGCCCATTGCCTGAAATGCAGCACTACTGTGTTCTGTATGGCAATCAAGCAAGCAGAGAACGGCAGGCACCCATGTGTTGCCACTGAACAAATGTACTTAAATTCTGCTAGCAAAAATCTAACTTTAAAAAATATATATTTTAAAACAATTAACTGCCAATTGTTATGAACGCCTTTCCTCCTAGATTAGCTATAGATGAATTAGTGGTATTTCCCGTTATGTCTAAAATCGGTAGTTCTAATTCTAATTACGTTAGAGTATTACATCCATCATTATTGGCAATGGGCGGAAGGGGGTGTGTGTGTGGTCAGGTGGTCTCACCTGTGGCGGCAGGTGAGAGTATTTTAAGGTGGCTGCCGGGATGTTCGCGAGAGTGGATTTGTGCGAGGATCACCCAAAAGAGGCAGAGAAGAGGATTGACACACACACAGCCGCGGCACTGATTGTCTTAAGAAAAATAACTAAAACTTGAACAAATAAAAGAAACAAGAAGGAGCTGGTCACTATCCGGAGCGAAGATTGCGCTGGTCCTGTCTTGGTGGGAATTATCGAGGGGAGATCATACTGTCCTACAGCCGCACTCTTCAGCCCATTGCCTGCGAGCTGAGTTTGTGAGCCGTGAATGAGAAGGGAAGCGATTATCTGGGTGAGTTTGTTTCTAATAAAATCCCTAGACATTCGAGTACCTTGATTATTATATTCGGGAAGACTCGTCCATGATACAATCATTGTCTCAAGAAAACAGGACTGATGCAAATATTCTATTTCAGGCAACAGTAAGAACCTTAAACACTCACTTACGGGAAACAACACAAATTAACAAGTAATCTCAGAAGGAATCAATTTCATCTTTTCCGACATGTTGATCTGGGTAAAGATAAGGGAGGCTGATCCGGGAATCAGTTATCTTAGTCAGGAAGCACTCAAGTGTCATGTATGTGTAATCTCAGAATTTTCTCTCGAAAGGGCTAACATGAGCGAAACACTGGTGCACGACTCAAAAGGTATGTACTAAAGACAAGAAAACAGGAAAGGGGCATCCAAAAGAGGGATTTTTTATGGAAATACCCTTTAGGGTACAAATCCATGATGTTTCAAGACTCCTGGCTTCCAATGACCTCTATGTTATGAATTGTACAAGACAACTCAATTATTTCCATCAAACGGTCATCCCCCCACCTCAAACTTACTGAAGAGAATGTTCACATTTTGAATGATATGATTTGAATGTTTCTGATCATTTAAAAATGTTTAATGAGAGAATGGTGCAATAATTTCTCCCAGTTATAAGATTTTTTTGTTTTGTTTTACGAGTGATTGCCCTTAGTTGTACGCATGTGACCAGAGCACACTATCAGCAGTTTATCCAGTTTCCATAATATTTTAGTTTTGGAGAGGTAACACATAGCCAGTTTCACCACTGATTAATTGGTTGGGCATCCGGTTGAAGTGCAGGTTGAAGGAATATTTAAATGGTTGCACATGCAACCAAACTAAATCTAACATGGGCAACAGCAACTGAAAATGTGAGTCAATTTGAAAAAACATAAGAAAAACAGGACAGGAAGCCCAAGTGAAATATGAATTCAGTGTAGCTCATCCCCACAGGAGAAACTGTTATTCCATTAACAATCAATGCGAGCACAAAGTGGTGTGTTACGTACAGCATGTGCTTATCGCAGCTAGCTTGGAAGCTTGGAGGTGGACGGCTCAGTCTTTAGGGCCCAAGCCTTGGTTTAAAGCAGGGGTGTCAGACTGAATTCCCAGGGGACTGCTGTGTCTGCTGGTTTTTCTGGTTTCCTTGGAACTACTGCCAATTAAGCCCTGGACAACAAGGTGTGTGGATTCCTTAGCCAATCAATGACTTAAATGAACCACTGGTGCCGAGCACACCCCGAAAACCAGCAGACACTGCGGCTCTCCAGGACTGGAGCTTGACCCGTGACTGAAAAATGTGAGCAAAGTTCCAGACACGCGCCCCTTTTCTTTCTACCCCTCCTTTTGTCCCTGACCAAACACGGGAATGAGAATATGTATTTATTAATATATTATAAAGCATTGAGAATAATAATAAAAAAAGGTCTGCAAAATCATATTTTTTCACTGAAAAAAATTATGTGATCAACACACACAAACCCACAGAACATAATATTCTTTTTTTTTTGTGTTCCCAAAAGTCCGGCTTTTCCCATAAGTGGCTTTTCTTAGAAAAGGGGCAGTGTTTTTCCTTGACGTGTGTTTGTGGGAGGGGCCCTGTTCAAAGGAACCACCTACAGGAGCTTGTCAGCTGACTATGTCTCACTGCCTAGTGTCAGCTCAGCTGAATCATGGCCACCTGGAGCAGGAACTGAAGAACACACCTGCATCAGCAAACATACAGGGTGCGTCCCAATATTCTTCACTCCCCACCTCCCTTCTTACACTCCCCCACTACCACTCCTCTCCTACCCGGAAATATGCAAAACTGCCTGAACGTTTTGAGTACGTTTTTGTATTTGCCTGTACAGTATACAATGTACCTGACATTGATGATTGTGTCGAGACATTACTTAATATGTAACCATTAATACGTAATTAAGATGTAATCAGCAACATTAGATTAAAACACAAAGATCTGTTTCCGGGGCACGGAGTAGAGGAGGTGGTAGTGGAGGAAGGGAGGGTGCATTTTTTGAGTATTGGGACGCACCCACACTCTGCACAGAACCTGCGCTGAGATAACACACACTTGTGTAGAAGGATAACCTCTCTGTGCTCATCACCTACAGTGACTTCTGTCACAAAACCAATGAAAGTCATCCACACACTGCCACACTACTAATTACCCTTCCTCACACTTACACAATCATGCAAGCAATTATAGCTCAGTATTACTCGCCGTTATGCTCAAAATTACAGCTACACACACACACACACACACACACACACACTACAATACAATACAATACAACATTGTAAATTACAATACAACATTGCCCATTGCCCAGTTCCAAGCAGGCCAGTTAACACACTGAGATTATAAAGTCTATAGGCCTTCATTCTGTTCACGGACAATGAAAACCGGTTCTCCATCCAGACACATGCTGCATGTCAGGCAAAAAATTCCACTGCATTCCCAAATTATGGAAGAATCGATGACACACTGTTTAGCATAAGAAACCTGAAAAAAACACTTTTTGAGGCTATATCAGAGGTGTAAAATCCAGGGGTCAGAAAATAAAAGTCCTGCCATGTAAGTCCTGCCATGTATTTCTTCCAACCTTGAACCCTTGATTTCACTAATTAGTTCTACCTCCTGGCTGAAGAATTGTGCTAATTAGAAAATCCAGGTGATAGGAACCAAATACTGGGGAGGACTTTTACTTTCTGAACCTGGATTTTACACCACTGGGCTATATATACAGTGCATCCGGAAAGTATTCACAGCGCTTCACTTTTTCCACATTTTGTTCTGTTACAGCCTTATTCCAAAATTGATTAAATTCATTTTTTCCCTCAAAATTCTACACACAACACCCCATAATGACAATGTGAAAAAAGTTTTGAGATTTTTGCAAATTTATTAAAAATAAAAAACTAAAATTTCTCATTTACATAAGTATTCATACCCTTTGCTTTAACGTATTTTTAAAGTATCATATTTCATATTTGGTCGCATATCCTTTACATGCTGTTACTTCCTGAAGTCTGTGACCATCAACATCAAAAAACTGTCGATATCTTATTTTCAGGTACTGTTACAAGCGATACTATAACCTCTCTGCATTTGAATGGATCTCTATGGAAATTGGGGGGTGAGACTAGATTCAGCTGTAAATTACACTGGTACAGTATGGAACACATGGCTGGCTAAATGGCTGTAAGTTATCAAGGGTCTGAGCTATCAAACGAGCCCCAAACCATCACTCTGTTGCCAGATATGGAGTAGATGTGGATGGATCACTTTAAGGGTTATTTCTCAGCAGTCAGTCTAATTAGACTTCAAAAATGGTCTTAGTGTCCATCAAGGTGAACAGCTATACGCCAGCAATACACACGTGTGAAACCACATGCTTTTCCATTCCACCACTTCTACACACACACACACACACACACACACACACACACACACACACACACACACACACACACACACACACACACACACACACACAGACAGACATACAGACATACACACACCTTCACACACAGAAAGCAGCCTTGCTCTTGAAAACAAACCAAGTCTACTGGATCATGTTGGCGGAGCTGCGTCTATAAATTCTGAGAGGTTTTTTTGACTGCTGCTGAGCCCAGAACCTTTCGAAAAAGCCCTGGACCAAACGTTCCTCATTAGCACAAAATAAATGTTAACATCAAGAGAGGTGAGCAAAATGAAAAGGACACAGCGCTGTCTAAAAGAGAGAGGCAGAACAAACCTCCCAGGAGGACGGAGAGGCAGCTGGCTCCTAGCAAATACAAGCTTTGACAGGAACCAAAGTGGCCAAGGGAAAACTACCTGTGCAAACACAGTACAGGACGGTGACAGCAAAAAATATATTTTTGCCTGTGGCTGACTATTAGCGTCATTCTGCAGACAGATTATTCATGGTGGCTCCAGACAGTGGACTGTGTGACCCCTGTGTGAGTGTGAGTGTGTGTGTGTGTGTGTCTGTGTGTGTACGCATGCGTTTGAATTTGGGAAACGGGGAATGAGAGAGAAAACAGCCCCTACAGCAGTTCAGCTGAAGGAAACCCCTCCCATCCACTCCACCACCCGCTCTGCGGGCTGTTTGTATTGGGAGGTGTGCGTTGCCATGGCGCTCCACACCCGTTGGCTCCGTCTGTTCCTGGGTTGTGGGTTGAGGAGTGGCACTCCTCTCTCTGCCCGAGCCTGCAGTCATCCAGCAAGCCGTTACTGGCCGGCACTCGGCACAGGCTACTGGGGTAAAGCCTTAGGCTGTGTCCATTATGACCCCTATACCCTTTTGAGGGCACATATTTGAGTCCACTTTGTCAAAAAGATTTTGAGTGGGCAACTTTTTTTTGTTGCGGGAATTCAGGAGCACACTCATCTGCATAATGTGCACTCATCCGACAATTTCAGAAAGTAACTCGGAAGTAAAAACGTAAGCGTATATGCATATCAATGGTACAAGAGTGGGTCATATTACGAAATACTCTTTTTTTATTTTTGTGAATTCTATCTTCATTCATAATCTACACTTTGTAACAATCGTCATAGTTAACTGATTGATATTCTCAATACAAATAAAAAAAATTCAAATAAATATTACGACCTACTTCCTCACTAGTTTGGAAAGAGTTTTGCGGGATTTCTTTCGCACAATGCTTGCAAAGTGAGGGGACAGGGCACACAGTAGATAGGGGTCTGAGTGGACAGGGGACAGTGGACAGGGAACAGGGGTCGTATTCGGACACAGCCGCAGTGTTATGTGCATAGACCTGTGAGGGGAGGCTGCTGTGTGGATTCTACACAGTCTGTACCCTGCGGCAACCCTGCACACCGCTTCCTCCATCACATCTGCTGTCTGGTCTTTATGTTAAGAGGCTAAAGGGCACCAGGGCCAAACCAGAGCGTGCTCTTTTATGGCCAGAGAGCGGCCGCAAGACTACAACTTTGAAAACTAAACAGGACTGTGCTTTCTGTTTTCACACTAAAGGCACTTGAAATTCAGACTGACAGGTTCAGACCATCTATGGTGAAATCCCCAGCAAGCAGTCATAAAAACAATTCACAACAATGTCCACAGTCCAGGGAGAACATGATTTGCATTTCGACTCTAGAGAATGATGTGCTCATAAGATCTCTTAACTCTGACAAAAGAATAGTGGATCAACAGAACGTGAAGACTAAAATTATACGTAAATAGAAAAAGCCTTTTCCTTAAGTGACGTTAAAAGTGAAATCTCAGATAGACTGGATTAGATTTAATTGATCAGTAAAAATAGCTACACATGAAGCTGCTCAAATTGAAGTCAGACGTATTTTAAGCTCCACTTTATCTACAAACCTTATCAAGGGACCAACCCATGTTTCTCATCAAATCAGTGAAACCTTCAGTCAGAACCACAACTTAAACCCTGAAAACCACATATTTGAGAGAACTGCAGCATCCTAAATTTTAGTTGAGAACATTAATCTTGGGATTTTCCCGTTCAAAGGGGTTCTGGCCCTTAAATGCCTTCCAGTGTCGATGGAGCGCGAGTGTTTTGGTCGAGCCCATCAGCTGTTGACTGAGTGTCGTCAGCCAGGCGGAGTTGACTGGAACAGCAGAGCGGATAAACTACCCGGGGCTTTCCGACAAACTTTACGATCAGTTTTATACGGACAGCTTTGTGCTCCACGCTGCTCTCCTGCAGCTGAAGGAAATGCTGCTTCTGTTTTCTTCACACAGCCAAGGAAGATTGATCTCTTGTGGTGAGGTGTACTGGCAGCAGCTAGACTGCGATGTCTGAGACAGTTATTTGCACTTCACTGACTACACCCCAGACGGTGGCTGCGTCACCGGGAGACGGGCACATTTGCACGCTGCCTGAACCCTTTACCTCATACAGGGGAGACACAAGACATTCTTCACTGATGCTAGAGAAGGTGCCGGTCCTGATGAAGTTTAATTTCCTCTCGCTGCTTGGTTTCAGACGAGAAAAGAATGTGATCCCTGTGTGCACAGTGGCCAGAGAACAACAGCTGGTGCTGTTAGAGCATGAAAAAAAAAAACATCCCAGAATTGTGCTCCACTGTCTCCCCCTGCTGGTGTGCAATGGGCAACGCATATTTCACAAGCACAAGGACTGAATAACAAAGAAACTCAAAGGGAGCCACTCTTCACTGCACTGCACTTTAATGGGGCTATGATCCTTGGGCGCTATGTTTCCCAGCCAATGCACTAGGACTGTCTGTGTATATGGGATTATACTACAAAGGCAGGTGGGTGAAGCTTGGACTGAGGGGAGAGACAGTAAATAACAGACTCCCCCCCCCAGACACACCACACACCACCACATCCCCCCTTAACCAATCCTCACATCTGATGGAAATCTAAAAAGCAAGCACTGCACTGAATGGTTTTTGAAGGATGACGATATACACAGCTGTATGTATGTGCGTGTGTGTGTGTGCGTGTGTGTGTGAGAGAAAGATAAAGAGAGTGTGTGTGTGTGTGTGTGTGTGCGCGTGTGTGTGAGAGAGAGAGAGAGAGAAAGATAGAGTGTGTGTGTGTATGTGAGAGAGAGAGAAAGAGGGATAGAAAGATAGAAAAAAAATGCTCACAATTAAAATCAGCCCCCCCACAACCTCCATTATAATCTCTTTATGTAATCTCACCCCCTGACCCTGAGCACCAGCCTGGATTTGTCAGAGCAAGGTCCCACCCAGCACTGGTCTCTGGGACCTCACAGACGGGAGTTCTCACAGTACTGTCCGTGCTGGGTGCACTTAAAGAGCTTGTTTCTCTCTCTTTCAGACCCGCTAACACTCCCTGTAAACACAGACTCACTCGTGACTAATCTACACCCTGTAAGTTTGGGGGGAAACAACCCAGTCGATATGAAAGAGTCAAGCTTTGAGGGGGAGGTTTTAAGCCTCAACAAGCCACAATATATTAGCCTGCCCTGGCTCTGACCAGGAGGGGAGGGGTCAGCTCACCTGTTTCAGCTCTTGGCTCCTCCTCCAAAAGGGATGGTCACATTCAATGCTGCAGTCCCCATCTAAGGCAGACCTTCTAACACCTTTTTTCCCCATCTCTGCCCATTGCTTGTTCAAGTTTTTAAAACTTACATTTAAGTGCCTTGATGATGTGGTCTTTTTTTCAAGAACTCTGTTCTGGCTCAAACATCACTAATAGATCATTTTATTTTTGGGCTTGTTTTCCCACACACATGCATCTATAACATGGGTTTTAAACCTTTTCTGATCCAGGGACGCCCACCCAGGCTCAACGGCATCCAGGAGACCCCTATCATAAGTTAAAAAGTATTATATTTTCTCAAATCTATATCTAGTCATATCACAGGGGTAGGCAGGCCAGAGATGGTCCTGTTTTTTCTCCATCCAAAACTAAAACCACAGAACTGGATTCATTTGAATTAATCTGGGTTAATGAATACAGGTGACTGTGTGCTGGAGGCACTCAGCGTTTCACCATTCAGAATATTCAGGCTCAGACTCTTAATAATCCATCAATCCAACTCTTGCGATCAAGCTGAAACTCTTGCGATCATGAAACAAAAACCAGAAACGTCACTAGCAATCCAGGACCAGGGTTGCCTACCCCTGGCATATCAAGTCCGGCCAGGGCACCCTACAGTATCTTCAATGAGCCCCATGTTGAAAACCCCGGGCCTATAGCATTCAGCACACTGGGCCCCTCTCTGCACTTACAGCAAATACAGTCTAATTGTGTCAAACAGTAAATCAAGCAGAAATGCATTCATTTCTGGTTATACTGGGGGAATTATAATTTTGTGGAACAAAAAAATAGCACAGGCATGGGGATGTAGGATTGAGTTTGGGACAAACTGATTTGAGAGAAGTACTGTAAGCTACTCACACAAAAACAAACCGAGGATGACAGTATGTGTTTAAATGTGATGGAAACGTTTTGGCTTCTCATTGAGATTATGACTGATGTAACACAACCCACATAAAGAAATCTGCTACATAACAATGTCTGACTCTGTGACCTTTTGCATGTGTTTAATCTCCCTCCCCCTTGTTTTCCCCTTTGCATGCCTTTCTTTAACACCGTCTATTCACAGTCTATTCAGAGAATTGGGGAGAGGCAGAAAACAAGGAGAAAAGTCATAGGAATGAAAAAACAAACTAGTCAAACTGGGGAGACTTGGTCTCTGCCAATTATTTGCACCCATTCCAGCTATTCTCACTCACTTCTTTACAACCCAGAAAAAAAAAAAAAAAAAAAAAAAAAGCATTAATACACACACGTGTGCACGCAGGCACGCAGGCACGCAGGCACGCAGGCACGCAGGCACGCAGGCACGCACACACCCCCACACACACGCACACATACACAAACCCGCGCGGTATATGTACTTAATTTAAAAAATAGATGCAGTGTCTCATTTTCAACTGCGGGGAGCGCTGGAGCCTCCCCCAGAGATTTAAACTTTCAAGCACACATAAGTGATCCCACTATGAACCTGATTTACTCCAGAGCAGATGCATTAAGCACAGCGGAGACGGCCGACAGGCCTGCACGCCCCACGAGATGACCTCTGACCTCTTACCTTTGCAGCACGGCGGTGGTCGGGGCAGTCCGGGTGCTGGCACACCACGCCTTTCTCCTCCTGCGTGAACTTCTCGTCTGAGGGAACAGAGGGTGAAAGGTCAGTCACTCAAAAGCAACACCGACAATCAGACAGAAAATTTACATCTCAAAGACGTTTCACTGACGCCAAGGAGTGTGGCTCAGCCAATAATAATGGCAACCACAAAAATTGTACTTTGCAAAACTGCTTGCTGCTCTATACAGATATCCTTTAGTTTCTTAGCACTGGTCCCAGTGAACCACATTACCTGCAGATCCTGAGGACATTTCAGCTGTTGGCTAAAGTGTGTATTTAGGTGCAATACTCGTAGTGAAAGCAATGTGCTGTTGGCCATGTTGGGACTTATCAAGGAACATAAGTCACGGTTTTCTTTTTGTTTCTGCTGCTCTCCAGATCTACAACATACATCTCCAAATGTATCCAAGTCTGGACAGAGACAGCAGGAAGACAAGAGACGAGAGAGAAGCAGAAACAAACCGACGATGGTGAAAATTCCTGGTCAATACTGGCACACTCCAGAGTAGAAAGAGAGGGTGAGGAAAAAAATAATGAGATAAAAGAGAAACGGGGGAAAGTAAGGCAATTAGCAGGAGAGAAAGAGAGGAGAGAGGGAGAGAGAAAGGAGAGAAAGAGCTGGAGAGTGGGAAAGCTGCACAAGGCCAGTCTTTGTATGAGAGGGAAACTGCAGGCCGAGGTAAAGACAGAAACACTGGGAAAGAAATGCCCTTATCAACACAGACATGGGATTGAGAGAGAAACAGACAGAGAGAGAGGGATGGAGATCAAGAAAGCATGAGTGGGAAAGAGAGCAAGGAAGAGCGAGAGGCAACGAAAAAGGGAGGGAAGGAGTGGGGGGGGGGGCTCAAAAGCGAACAAAGCTACAGAGAGCTGAGGAGGAGGGGGTGTGTGTCAAAAGACTGGGGTTCGAGAACGAGAGGAAAAGACGTGGAAAGATCACAACAAAAGATGGTGGAGTAGAGAAAAAAGATGAAAGGATTGCAAGAGAACAAAGAGACTATGATGGGCTGGTGGAGAAGAAAACCCCGTAGGAGAATCAGAGAGGGTTAAAGAGCGTACATGGCATGAGAACAACTTAGCTGGGAACATGTTGCCATTTCATTTATTTTTTTACAATATATTGGCCACTTGCACAGTAAACCCTGGACCTTACTACAACATACAGTGCCCTCCACTATTATTGGCACCCCTGGTAAAGATGAGTAAAAAGGGTTATAAAAAATTCACCGTTTGGTGAATTAGCTTAATCTCACACTGAAAAATGAGAAAAATCCAACCTTTAATTGAAGTAAGTTTATTATGAGAAAAAAAAATCCCTCATCAAAAAATAATTATGTCTAACAAAACCACATGTGCCACAATTATTGGCACCCCTGCATTTATATATAGAATAAAGTAATAATTTCTAATATTTGGTCGCATATCCTTGCCATGCATGACTTCCTGATGTCTGTGACAACAACATCAAAAGACTCTTGATATCTTATTTTCTGGTACTCTTACAAGCGATACTATAACATCTCTGCATTTGAATGGATCTTTATGGGAATGGGGGGGGGGGGGGGGGTGGGACTAGATTATTTTTAACAGGGGTGCCAATAATAGTGGAGGGCACTGTATATTCCTCCATATATTTATTTCCCTTTATACGGTATGCGGTTCTGTTAGTTCTTTCCTTTACTGCACCCAGCCAAGGACAAAGCATTTCTATTTGGTGATGCGGAAGACAATGACGAGGAGCATTCAGAGAGGGCAAGGATTTTTATCGGTGGACTAGAAGTCTCCCAGTTTCCAGACGTTACAAGGTCGCTGGACGACAGAGCTTTTCCTAGAGCACTAGTTTTAAAAAACATAGCCTCTCTCTCTCTCCTTACCTCTCATCATCTCTCTCTCTCTCTCCTTACCTCTCAATACTATTAGGTACACCTTACCAAAGAAAGATTACATAACGTGGAACCAGAAACAATGACAAACGTTGCATGCGCAAATTCTTTTGCCACCATGATAAATCAAGCCACAGGATTCTCCTTACCGCTCCACCACGAAAGCACAGTGCATGTAAATCAATCACTGCACAAATACAGTACACTTGATCAATCACTGGTCAAATACAGTGCAATTACATCAATCACTGAGCAAATAAAGTCCACTGCACTTATTTTCATACCAATATATTCTTTCGATCAATGAACAAATGCAGAACACTGGAATATCTCACAATATAACCAAAGGCGAAAGATACGGAGCCTTACAAAGGCTTATAATTTGCACTTTATAAGACTATACAACTTGTAAAGATCAAAAAGCAAAGATTAATTTTTTTTCGAGAGAGCAGCGTACTGGAAGTGGAAGCCCCCCTGGGTGTAGTGGGGAGGAAAGTGAGCTGGCCCCACGGCTCCTCACCCCGGGGAAGGGAGGTGAGGTCACAGAGCCCTGACCTGTGACTCCACGTACCCCACAGGGTGTCCTCCTGCGGCGCGTTATGTCCGGAGGCCTGGGGGAGAGGGACCTGCGGCGCGTTATGTCCGGAGGCCTGGGGGAGAGGGACCTGCGGCGGGGGGGGCTGGGGGGTGGGGGAGAGGGACCTGCGGCGGGGGGGCTGGGGGGTGGGGGAGAGGGACCTGCGGCGGGGGGGCTGGGGGGTGGGGGGAGAGGGACCTGCGGCGGGGGGGGGCTGGGGGGGTGGGCGTTGTTCTGCACAATTTCTCAATCAAAGACAGACCAACCTTTTCTTCCATGGGTGGATCTTAGACCACCTCCCTCTTCCAGGCGAACAGTACCAGCAGCAGGGCTGTCAGGTAAAATTCCCGGGCCCGGGACAGAACATTATTATATTATTCCAGGGCACCTTGTGGGCAGTTGCCTTGGTGATCAAGCAAGGGGACTGGCATTAAGGATACAAGCTTCAGACTTAAGGTGGGTGTGGATCCCTGGGGAGTAACACTAAGCTCTTTGTTAACCACTTATTCAATCGTCATCACTGGATTCTCCTTAAGAACATGTACCAATGATATAAGCTGCCTTTTAAAACAAGTGCAAAGTGTACGGTGCACTGTGCAAAGGCTAGCACTGGAGAAGATGAATTCAAGCGGTGACACAAAAAGCAGTTGATCAAAAGCAGTTGCACAAAAAGCCACTGTGTGTTATATTAGTTTTAGAATGCACTCATCCACAAAGAAAAAGATTACATGTTATTGACTCATGCCAAAAACAGAACCTGTCCCTGCTCCCTAAATAGAAATGATCACAAGCATTTTGGGCCAGAGCCACCCCTGACCCCCCGCCTACCCACCCCCATCACCAGAGAGAGGAGCAGTGGCATGCGGGAGTGGTGCACATCTGGAGTTGGTGAGCCCTAATTGCAGGGTGCACACAGCCCCACCCAGCACTGCTGCCCCAAGCCTCTCCCTTCTCCCCAAAAACAGATCTGACCAGGAACAAAACACACACACTTTCTCTCTCATGAACACACACTTTTTCTCTCTCATACACATACATACACTCACACAGCCCTGGAACCAGGGTTCTGAGACTGAACTCAATGTACAGCTCACTGGGCATGATCTCACATCTGTCCTCCATTTAGCAGTGCCTGAAGGTCACGCTCTTACCACTAGGGGTCTTGTGAATTACAGCTGCCCTTTCTACCTTTCTAACCGGCTACTGAAGATCAGGTGACTTTTTACATAATATTTTTGGTGTGGGGAGCAGGTCTCAGAGGGTTAAATCTAAAGTCCGTCTCGGTTTAAAAGTAGCTACTTTGAACTGAAATTTAAGCTGTGCCAGCTTCCGTCATTACATGCAGCGCTCACCTCATCATTCCTCATTGGTGGATCACCGACACTTCAGATTCGCAAATCAGATCCATTTCACCCAGCCAGGGCACTTTCAACTTTAGCTTCACTCAGTTGTTTCAGTGAAAAATAGGAAAGGCCAAATGAGAGGCTGGGTGAGCTACGTTTCTGTATTCTAACAGCCTGTCGGACCAAATGAAGGCCTCTTATCCTCTCCCCCAACCCCTGAGGGGTCCAGTCAAAGCAGGTGGGGTGAAACGCAGGCATAAGGGCAGCTGTTGCAGAATGTGTGTGATGTGAGGCAGCTGGGTAATGATAGGGATGGCGTAGTGGTGGTGTTGTTGGGTGTGCCCCTGAACCTGACTCAGCACTCCCTCGCTCTCTCTGCCGGCCTCCCTTGCTCTCGTTCCCTAGCGCTCTCTCTCTAACACTCTCTCTCTCGCGCTCTCACTCCCGCTCTCTCTCTCTCTCTCTCACTCCCTCTCTCTCTCTCTCGCTCTCTCTCTCTCTCTCTCTCTCTCTCGCTCTCCGCGCGCGCTCACTCCCTCTCTCTCCCTCTCTCTCTCGCGCGCTCTCACTCCCTCTCTCTCACTCCCTCTCTCTCACTCCCTCTCTCTCACCTCCCTCTCTCTCACTCCCTCTCTCTCACTCCCTCGCTCTCACTCCCGCCCTCTCTCTCACTCCCTCTCGCTCACTCCCTCTCTCTCTCGCTGCGCTCTCTCTCTCGCTCTCATTCCCTCTCTCTCTCTCGCTCTAATTCCCTCTCTCTCTCTCTCGCTCTCTCACTCCCTCTCTCTCTCTCGCGCTCTCACTCCCTCTCTCTCTCTCGCGGCTCTCACTCCCTCTCTCTCGCTCTCACTCCCTCTCTCTCTCGCGCTCGCCTCTCACTCCCTCTCTCACCCTCTCACTCCCCTCTCTCTCGCGCTGCTCTCACTCCTCTCTCTCTCGCGCTCTCACTCCCTCTCTCTCTCGCGCTCTCACTCCCTCTCTCTCTCGCGCTCTCACTCCCTCTCTCTCGCGCTCTCACTCCCTCTCTCTCACTCACACTCTCTCTCTCGCGCTCTCACTCCCTCTCTCTCTCGCACTCTCAGTCCCTCTCTCTCACTCCCTCTCTCTCACTCCCTCTCTCTCACTCCCTCTCTCTCACTCCCTCTCTCTCACTCCCTCCCTCTCTCACTCCCTCTCTCTCACTCCCTCTCTCTCTCGCGCTCTCACTCTCTCTCTCTCTCTCGCGCTCTCACTCCCTCTCTCTCTCTCGCGCTCTCACTCCCTCTCTCTCTCTCTCACTCTCACTCCCTCTCTCTCGCGCTCTCACTCCTCTCTCGCGCTCTCACTCTCTCGCGCTCTCACTCCCTCTCTCTCTCGCGCTCTCTCTCTCTCGCCCTCTCTCTCTCGCCCTCTCTCTCTCGCGCTCTCACTCCTCTCTCTCTCTCGCGCTCTCACTCCCTCTCTCACTCTCGCGCTCTCACTCCCTCTCTCTCTCACGCGCTCTCACTCCCTCTCTCTCTCTCTCACTCTCACTCCCTCTCTCTCGCGCTCTCACTCCCTCTCTCGCGCTCTCACTCTCTCGCGCTCCTCACTCCCTCTCTCTCTCGCGCTCTCTCTCTCTCTCGCCCTCTCTCTCTCGCCCTCTCTCTCTCGCGCTCTCACTCCCTCTCTCTCTCTCTCTCGCGCTCTCTCGCCCTCTCTCTCTCGCGCTCTCTCGCCCTCTCTCTCTCGTGCTCTCTCGCCCTCTCTCTCTCGCGCTCTCACTCCCTCTCTCTCTCTCTCTCACTCTTGCTCTGTCACTCGCTCTCTCTCTCCCAACTCCGACAGGCAGGAATTCCTGAGCTCAGCACTGCTGATTGAGCCTGTCACAAAAAACAAAAAAACAAAAAAAAAACCCAGGGTGTGCGTTCACACGCACTGCATGCGATGTGGGACAATACACACCTCCCTTGGTGTGCGTAATGAGTCCCCCCATGTTCGGTTTACTTTTACTGTCGTTTGGGAGCAAAATAGTGACAGGACAGTAGAAAATACCGACCAAACACTGAAAAACATTAAACCCTTCAAAATCACACAATGAAGATCACCCTCTCTGCCACAAAGACGTATTCATACAAAACACTCCAGCTGTGGACAGAAAGGGCTCTCATCAACACAAACAATTAACCAAACACATGTGTATCGTAGAGTCATCAGTCAAAGAATACCTTGGCTCAATGGGCAGTCGGCAGTGAAGGATTTGCCATGGTCCTGAAGGTGAGAAGTCTCAACCACAGTCCATCTCTGTCAGCACCGTCTTCGGGCCCATACAGGGTGGCCCTCATACCCCCCCAAAAAAAACTCTTCTCCCCCCACACCCTTCAAACTTCTCACCCCTGCTCAGGAGCCCCCCCAGTACTCCATCTCCTCAGGCCCACACCTCTCCCTCAATCCCCTGGCCCCTCACTACCAAGCTCCTTTGCCTTGTTTAGGCAAAAAGAGGGAACAGCAGCCAAGTGTACATCTACAGTGAGTTTAAACAAGCTTTGTGGGAGGAATGCGGAGAATGGCCGTGCCTGCTTTCAGTTGAAGGGGGGCACTTGACAGTGGCACAGGACGTCCACACTGTTGCCTGTTTATTTAACTCCTGGGCAGGCGGAACACAGAGGTCGGAAGTGGGTTATGCAATGGCTGTCTCCTGGAAGATAGAAGACAGATGCCAGTGGAGATCTGAATGCTGGGACGATCGGTTGAGCAAGAGGCTCCCTTTGTTTGTCAAACGCAGAGCTTCGCCATCAATCAGACCCCACATGGCATCATTCCATTCTGAAACCCCAGTCCAGGAGAGGTGCAGGGTCGGCACCTCATTGATCAATTAAAGCAGTGGACTAGGGTTAACTTTCTTTCTTAGATCTGAACTGGATCATAATTTTAAGGTGAAAACAAAAAATGGTGGACCCTGCGGCTCACCAGGACCAAGGCTGGTGACCCCAGCAGACCCTTCGGCTCTCCCAGGACCAGACCATGCCAATGCAGACCTCTGTTCTAGTGTGAGCCAGTGGCTGGAGCTTTTGGAGTCCACAGGATGCTTAAAATGTTCATAAAAGCTTTGCTTGTGAGTTGGCTTTGTATAATTTAAATAAGGAAAGTTCACCCTAAACACATGAACTCCCTTCACCTAGCTATGTGATAAATGTAATGATGTCTGGCTTCCCCAGTTGCAAGGCACAGATCAGGGATGGGCAGGGCACGGTCTACTGGTTTTCATCATTGCCCTACCCCCTCCTCTCCATTCATAATTACACAGGACATATGATGGCAGGAGGACATCTGCAAAACCCCTCTCAATCCTAAATGGTAATTCAAAAACTGAGAGGACCATGTGCTTCTGCAGCGTTAGAAAGCCCATCACTGGCACATGTCCTACTGGCCTATGGGGTAATCCCGCTGGGACTGTGCCAAAGAAAGAGATACAGACACTTTAGTACACTGATAAACATGGACAACCTCCCTCAAGGTAGGAATCTTACAACTAAAGACAGTCGTTTAGTGTTAAAAACTGAGCTTGAGGATACACGCTAAACAGAGATTAGCCATTCTGTTTGTGGCAGAACTCATACCACCATGCACTCTCCTAACAACGTTCCATAGGGATCTTTCTCATGCAATGCACAAGTCTGCTGTTCAAACAAACAGCCCGAATGGAAAGAAAAACTCAGGAAACAGATGATGCAGAACACACTTCCGACATTCAAAAAGCAACCGACCTGACTGTTTTGGAACAGCCATTTAACAGCATATGGCAGTTGGCAATTGCCATCTTCCTTAAATGGCAACTTGGGAATTTTTTCTCTTGAAAAAATAGCAGAAAAAAAGTTTGGTTCACTTAAAAAAGCATTTACGAATAATGCGCTCGGAGAAGGCTTCGAGATGGTATTCTTTTTTAGAAAAATTCCCCAGCCTGTACTATACAGGTCTGAGAAGAAAGGACAATACAGGGTTACTGTTCCTTCTCCAGCTGAGTCTATGCTAGTGGGTAGGAAAACACAGAGCTACTGTAGTTTTATAGACAGGAATGTGGATACTGGCCCGTTCTTCCTGGGTGAAATGACTCCTGGCTGCCCTTACAAGAGGAAAAACTGTTTCAGTAGCATTGAACACAATTACAGGGACTAATTGCTGCAAACTGGGAGGGGAGGGGGTGGAAAATCAAAGAATAATAGCATTTAATGCACCGGTACTTCCCTTCCTATTCCAAAGCTGCTAGTTCTCTGGTGTGCTGCGTGCCGTCCGATCTCCACCACATGAAGTAATAAGGGAAGATTGGATTAAACAAATTCCTCCTGCTTCCAGATCTCGAAGTTATCTATTTGTTTCCCAACAGAATGAAGGGTCCGATGCTAAGAACATATGCCCTCACCCCACTTTAAACGTGCCTGACAAGAAACAGTGCAGCCATTCAGCTAAACGACACATTCTTTCAGTGACAAATATTTAATTTCTGCAGCTGTTTCCATTGGCCTTTACCATACTAATCTCTCCCCACAAGAGCGGATCATATCACATTGCACACCGCCGGCTTTTCGTTAAAGAACAAATGTACAAAAATGTGTCAATTTTCAAAGTACAATTTAGAACGGTCACTACAAATAATCCAACATCCACGCAAGGCAAGGTGCAAACTACATCTTAATGTTAACTGGATTTAAAAACCTGAAAATGAAAGTTACTTATGAAGCCCACTGACAAATTGTACCACATTCATGAATACATTAATCCTTGATGAATCCTTGAGACATCGATCAGACAAGTTATCAGCAATAAATCAAGAGCAGTGTTCTTGAACGGAATATGTCCCTGGCAGCCTGGGACACAGGGGCTGATTAGGCTCATTCTTTTCGGTGGATGAAGGGTAATATAGGCAGCCTCCCCCTGCTAAGACCCAATGGTTATGGCCCTTTCAGCCCACTGTGACCTTCACCCTCCATGGGTTTCATGTGTCTGGGACCTTCGCTGAAGCTTTTTCACCTCCCTTCTTCAGCTCCAACAATGGCAAATCCATCACAGGACAAGTCGTTCTCCCCCACCGCCTGCTTTTTAGAGGTCACCTTCCCACCCTTTCTTTCCCTCTTTCTCTCCAGTCCCCCCCCCCCCCCTCTCTTAACCGACACACAAAGTTCTTACCGACAAGGTCGTGGATAACATCCAGTGAGGAACACCAGGAGTACCGATCGGCTCCCAGCTCGGTCAATGACGACGGGAGGGTCTCCAGCTCATAGGCCCCTCGTTTTTTCCAGTAGAGAAACATCTTCCCGGTCTGTGTGTCCCAGAACTTCCGAAACCACTTCCTTTTCCCCCCTCTCACTATTTGACCACTCTCAAACACAGTCCTTGCTTACACACAGCTACGCACATGCTATTCCAAGTGTCTTCCTTCAACAACGCAACATCCGCAAAGCACATCTCCGAAAGCGCCCCTACAGGCCTAACAAAACGTAACTATACCAACTCTAATCACCTATCGATACCAGAGAAACTTCCAAGTCATCCAAAAATGTTCTCTCCAAATCACGATTTCCACTTCAATACAATGTTCAGTGGAAATCACCTGCATTGCCTACATTGACTTTCTCCTTCTACACATACTCCTGATGCTATGCATGTCTAATCAATAGCTCTGCAGACGATGTCTTCGTCTCCTGGTCTTTCTGGCAGACTAGTCTTCCACCCAGTACATTGGAACATATTACAGCCAGACACAATGGTGTCGGAGGCAGAACACAATCCCTTGGTGGCTCTTCTGCTTGGCCGCCTACACTCAAACTCTCTGACACGCAAAAACAGACCGCAAGCTGTTTGCACCAAAACAGACCGCCGGTCTGCTAAGGTTTCTTCCTCTTCTGGAATGTCTGTCCCTTTGCTCTGAGAAAGACGCACCTTCCTGTTGGAAACCTTCATGTGCGCCACCGTTTTGGCCCCGCAAAAACGTTAAACTTTTTCAAAGTTTAAAGAGCGCTCTCTGAAAATGAGCTTCTCAGTATCATGCAGCAGGATCCCTAGGCAGGAGTGGGCTGGACTGTAGCGAGGGAACTGACCTACTCCCTCAGACAAGCATTGTATTCATGCAGAGTTGAGGTGCATGCTGGGACGGGGGTCTGGGCCAATGAATTTGGAATTGGGCAACACAAAGCTCTCTTGTAAACCACCACCTACAGATCCCACGAATCTCCTTTATGGATCGAAGGGAATGCCACAAACTGTAAAAGCCTGACATTTTTCTGTGTATATTAGAGCCCACTATTTATGTATGGGGACGATTTATTTCGTTTTTATGAATGCACCATTTCCAGTGGCCTGGTTCAGCTATTCGTGCGATGCAACAACTTGGAAAGCCCTCATTGGGGCATGCACATCCTATCTGAGCCAGAGGGGAAACTGGTTCCAAGGGGGATGTGGATGGGGGGGGGGGGGGTCCAAATATTTCTGCTTTACTGTGAAAATTGAGAAGGGGTTAAAATCACTGACAAAACACAAAAGACAAGGCAGCCATCAAGGCCTCCTTGCAACCCACTATTCTAATTTTGTGAGTGCAAATTAGAGCGTAGGATGGGAGGATCGGAGCTGCTTCGGCTGTTCAGAGTGGGCTTCGCTGCCATATGGTAGTGATCTGAGACAGCTTGCAGCATGGGGCTTGATTTTAATGAAGAGGCTGGTAGCCGCTGAAGCTTGAGAATGCAGCCCTTACGACACAGGGTCCAATTTCTTCCCGATTTACCTCAGGGGAAAACAAGGTAGACGGAGAACACACAGAACGCCTGAGTGCCTCTTTACCAGTACGGTCATACCAGGCCACTGCCCAAGCAGTTCTGAGAACTTCTGGCAAACATGGCTTTGCATATGCATGCAAAAGGATACATAGCAAGTGCAATGCAGACGTGCAAGTCTGTGGCCATGTATGCGAGTATGTGCATGAGAATGCATGTGGTGCGGTGTGTGCGCATGCATGGTGACAGAGAGAGCATGACCCGGGGCCTGTACATGTTCACTGGTCTTAGGCCATGTAAAGGGAGGGGGGTTAAATTTAGACAGACGGTGCTGATCACACAGATTGCTGTGAAGTTGCCATCCATCTGCACAAGCGGGCAGCTGAGGTCCCTCTCGCCAAAGGGTATCATAACATTTGTTTGGGTATTTTTAATTTGGGTATTTTTAATTAGTAACATATGGCCACTGACAATGACTCAAATCTGTCACTTAGCCTAAAATAACCCAGCATGGGGCCTGACTGGCCGTACAACTCTAATATTTCAGTCCAGACTTATCTGACACAATTTAAAACATTCTGGGGCAATTATTACAAGATGCCATGAAAATGCGAAAACTGAATGTTACATTGAATTCAATGAATTCTGGTTGTAGTATCATGGATGGCTCTCTTTGACAGGAGCCACATGTACTGCAGCTATATTTTATCATCTTTCAAGGGAGCACAATGGAAGCCACACAACACTGATGTATCATCAATGAGAACTTTTTAACCCCTGATTAAAACTTATTTTGTGTCCCCAAGGGGTTGACCCTAGTTTCAATCATCTGAATTTATATACCCAGTGCACTCTTGGAATTACATTTGGAAGTACATTTGTACGTATTGATATTTTACAGATTGTAGTCTGTATTCTGGAAGTACATTTGTATGTATTGATATTCTACAGATTGTAGTCTGTATTCTGGGAATACATTTGGACGTATTGATATTGGACAGATTGTAGTCTGTATTCTGGAAGTACATTTGGACGTATTTATATTGTACAGAATGTAGTGTGTATTCTGGAATTGTATTCTGACATATTGATATTGTACAGATTGTAGTCTGTATTCTGGAATAGTATTCTGACATATCGATATTGTACAGATTGTAGTCTGTATTCTGGAATAGTATTCTGACATATCGATATTGTACAGATTGTAGTCTGTATTCTGGAATTGTATTCTGACATATTGAAATTGTACAGATTGTAGTCTGTATTCTGGAATTGTATTCTGACATATTGAAATTGTACAGATTGTAGTCTGTATTCAGGAATTGTATTCTGACATATTGATATTGTACAGAATGTAGTCTGTATTCTGGAATTGTATTCTGACATATTGATATTGTACAGAATGTAGTCTGTATTCTGGAATTGTATTCTGACATATTGATATTGTACAGATTGTAGTCTGTATTCTGGAATTGGATTCCGCTGGCTGTAAACTAGCAGGTCCTCCATGCCAGTGCGGTTCCCGCTCCATACAGCCCATGGAGGTGAAAGTTCACAAAGCCACGGCCGCCTGCCTTTGTGCTTTCCTTCTAGCTCAGTGAGCATGTGCTGTGCTATGCAGTGCTGTTACCTGGCAGCACTGCAAGCCAGACAAACACTAGGCCCTCTACAAAAACCATAATGTGCAATCAAGTAGGCACTGAACAATTACAATTATATTGCAGAATGGGGCCTTAAAATAGCCAAACTCTTCTTAAAATGGTAGTGCTCTTACACATAGAAACCCAGGAATACCACTAGATTAACCCTCTAGCACACAGATAGGCTTGCACAGCATTAACTATTGTCTCGAATGGGAACATATGGGTTTAACGTTTTCAGTGGTGGTTGACTGTTTAGAACCATTTGGGGCTACGTCTACAGTATATGATGATGTCTGCGTTTTGCCCTTTTTTTTCTCCCATAAATGAAAAAATAATTGTCATGCTAAAAAAAGAAATTAACCTTTCAAAGATCAAGGGAACCTAACTTCAATACTGATATTCTCAGGCACTGCAGACAACCAATCAGCTACACGGCGAACAGTGTGGATGTGTGATGGCGTCGTCACATGAAAAGAAAGGCTGTTAACTGCCAGAGAGGGAAAATTACTCTCAGACCTGCATTTAAAAAGTCCATCTTCCACCCTTCTCTCAGACGAAAATTAACTTGCATGGCTCACTCCCGCTCAGATAATGTGTCAATTTGCCAAATCCGTTAATTGAAACCTTATCGGTGAAATTGCACAGCAGAGTGTACTCTCCAGAATGATCATAACTTAAGTATTCCTCCCTTTAACGTTGCACACAAATTAACACCTAGACACGTTTGTTACTGTCACGGAGAGGGCTGTTGTGCTCCGTAAACAACACTTTGGAAGGAAGGCCTCTTTACTCTGGAGCGCAGAAGTTCCCAGACTCTCGAACCACAAGAAGATGCAAGAGAACAACCTCAGAGCTAGTCACTCTATTAATTATCCCACCAGGGAGCTTTTGAAGGGAAAAGCTGTTGGTACCAATAGAGTGGGTGTGGTAGTATTCCCAGGAAATTAACCCTGATGACAGTTTGATGCAAAATGGATGCCTGTCAAGGCCCGCCATTCTTTCACTAATATGTGCATTACATTCAATTATCTAGATCAGGGGTGTCCAATGTTATCCAAAAAGGGCTGGGGTGGATGCAGGTCTTTGTTTTTAGCCCAGCACTAGCCTGATTCTACTTAATAAGGTCTTTATTGAAGACCATGATTAGTTCATTATTTGAATCAGGTGTCATACTGCACCCCCAATGATCCTTTTTGGATAACATTGGACACCCTTGCTCTGGATCAACATTAGTGGCCTCATTCCTGGGGCAAGCAGACATCATTTATTCTGTACTGAAGGGACATATGTATATAAAGCTGAATCTATGGGGAAACTCCATGAGTGAGGGGCCAGGAGCAATACTCCACCTGGATCATAAACCCTCAATCCTCTTGTCTCAACACTGGTGCCTTACAGTGCAGCCAGTAGGTATACTATACTATTATCTTTCTGAAATATATACAATTAAAATTTTCTGAAATATATGCAATTAAATCCTACTAGGCAATAATAGTTTGAAAATGACAACAAGCTAAGTAGCCCCTTGATTAAACACATCACACTCTTTAATTTCAGTTTACAACACTACCATTCATCTAAGTTAATATATTTGGTGGAGACCACAGTAACAGGGACAAATGCAGGCAGCTTAACACACAGCAACTGTCTTTTCAGTAGCCTCAGGAGGATGTTACCATATTTATAAACTGGTTTGCCAAAGCAATTCAAAAGGAGCATAGACTGCATATTTATTCACATATCACTGCAGCAATGGTGGGACCTAGTATGGCTAGAAAACTATTTTCTTTTTCTTTAAACCAGGAAGCAGGGGAATGAAAAGGTTGCACAACTGTCAGCCCCTTTCACAGGAAATGACAGGAAAAATAAAATAAAATAAATGTTTAAAAAAGAAGGAACGATGTATAGACACCCCCCCCCCCCCCCCTCAACACACACACACACACACACACACACAGCCAGGTCCCAAAAACACAGACGAGACTAGTGCCAGATTAAAGGAGTGAGTTTAAAGGAGACTTAAGACCCTGTCCTGGGTCTGCAGATGAACAGTAGTCCCAATTTCTACAGCTATATTAAGGGACTTCCTACAGTCATCAACCCCATTTAGTTTTGGATTAGATTAGAGGTCTCCTTCCAAACTGCAATATGGCCCTCCAGTCACCAGGGGCCCCATGTTGTTTCCCCATACTGTTCACAGTATTTCAGCAGGGGATACCCAATATCACACCGAAGACATTTTGGGGCAGGTTACTGCTAGGTTTCTCATTCAAAATTGAACTGAAGGTAAGCTCACTAATGGATTAATTTTTAAAGGCAATGACATTCTTCACTCTGTTACAATTTAATTTTCCCACAACATCAGCAAGCATGCACTCACATTGGCAATCAATGTCTGGGGGGGGGGGGGGGGGGGGGGGGGGGGGGGGGGGGGGGTGGGGGGGGGGGTCCTGTTGTTGCGAGGATAACTAGGCAGGACAGTTTCATTACTGAACAGGAATGCATTCCTGCCAGACATGACAGTGTTGGTTGGAAAACCTGCACGAGGTTAGTCCTTCAAATTGTCTAAATGCTCCCAAACCCACAACAGCAAATTCATCATGTGAAGCTTGAACAAATATCTGTATGCATGACGACATACCACCACAAAAACAACTTTTTGGTGACATCATAAAAACTCAGCTTGCTGTTAAGTGCTATGTCATGTCCACAGCATTCAGTAATGCCCCTTTTCCATTGCAGAAAACAGTCTAGGAACCATCTGTACTCAGAACCTTGGTAGTTCCAGGAATGCGATCCTGTTTTTTGTCTCCACCGAACTTCAAGAACCATGACGTTGAGAATTTGGGAGGAAGTGACAAAGACACGATGTACCCTTGGGTGCTAGTAATACTATTTCTATATCGAGACCAATATGGGACCTTCAAAACCCTTGGTTTCCTTTCAAAACATACATGGGACCTGTTGCCACATTTATTGCTGCATATATTCTGAGCTCAGTTTGCATGAAGGTGTTTTTTTGCAACTGGAGCTCAGAATACCAATGGTATTGGTACTGAAATTTTTTTTAATTCACACAATTCCCATTGATAAAGCTGATAGTTATGCTTTTTAGTCCCCCATAATGCTGCTGCACTAATGTAAACATTTTCACAGTAAGGGAAACACAGTATGAGGACATTAGAGTTTGCTGTGATTATTATATATTATATTATTATATTATATATTATTGACAAATGTCACTGATTAATGGGGACTCTGGCCTTGCACATATTAACTGATCAGGTCAAACTTCCACATTTGCTTTTAGTTAAGTGGGAGACAGGAAAGAGCAAGGCATTTGAAACATGCAAATCCATTGTCAATCAGATGGCCACTGGAAGAGATCTCAGGAGCTGACCAACTAGAGTCAACACTCCAGCCCATGAAGCAGCTTGTTTGCTTAGAGTAGGGGTCGGAAACCCATGGTCCTGGAATGGTGACGTTTCTGGTTTTGTTCCATCGGAGCTTGATTGCAAGAGTTTGATGGAGGATTAAAAGTCTGAGCCTGAATATTCTGAATGGTTAACGCCAAGTAAAGGTTTGGATGGAGGAAAAACCAGGACTGTCTACGGCACTCCAGGACGAGGGTTGCCTACCCATGACTAACAAATCCATATTTCACATCAATGCTGTACAGAGGTCCTCTCTGTTTCACTGAAATACTATTTACTTAGGACTGATATGTAAAAATGTAATAATTGGGAGGCTGTGGGGAGCTGTCTATGGAGCAGCCATCTCTCTCAACCCACGTGTGGTTCCATTTACAGCCGGGGGGCTTCCATTCCACGCCATAACACTTTCTGCACTGTGAACACATCTCTATCTGCAACTTTTTCTGCTTTCCCCCGTCTGAATAATGTGGCAAAATACGGAAGGTGAGCCAACTGCCTGCTCTCTTTTTTTTTTCTTTCGTCTCTTTTTAATTTTAATATTGCAATATAAACAAAAATGCACATTGACACACAAAACAAACAGGGGCGATGGGGGGTTTTGGGCAGCCCAGACGTACGAAGCTGGTCAGTGTATTTATGATACAGGGATTTGAGCTGTACTCTTGAGGAGAAAGGAAAATGCAGTTCACCCTGGATAAGAGAGTCTGAACTCCAAGGTTGAAGATTTCATTCCCAGGTAGGACACTGCTGTTTTACCCTTGAGGAAGATTTCCTTATCCTGAAGAGCTTCAGTAAATAGCCCAGCTGTATAAATGGATTGAATGTCTAAGTCGCCTTGGATAAGACAGTCTGCTGAATGTAAATATTTTATTGATTCTGAGTCTATATTAGACAACTACCGACAGCAGTTTTGACACCCACACCACTTGTGATACCCAAGTTCACGAAGGCAAAAAGTTGCAAAACAAATATGAACCCTGTTAGTGAGGTTGATTCTTGCGTTGAAGAACATGTCATCTAACCTGAGCTTCAGCTTTCAAACGGCACATTTGAACATGATTCTGCCTCAAACTTACCCAACCCCAGGTCTTCCTAAGTGAAGAAGCTGACCTGAGAATTTTTGTTCCAGGGCCCTCTGGCTTCTATTCCAGTAACACAAGACTGACCTACTGAACCTCACCTGCATAGCTAAGTAACATTCATTATTAGAAAATTTTAAATAAATACATTTAGCAGAACCTCTTATCCGGAGCCCTTTACATAGCAAATTGCACATGGAGGAATGAAAATGATAGTTCCTGAAATCTCTCTGCACAGGTATTGTGTAGGCAACAGCAAACAATAACTGAGTTTATAGAAAACAATTGATTGACACCATGGAGTGAAATTAAATGATCTAATCTATACATTCATAACTATTTGAATAGGTGTATTTCTTACTAATCAAGAACAAAGTGATGGAGACTTAAAGTAGCCTACCCATTTGGATCCCGTATGCAGAGATTTTCACATCAGAGTGATATAATCGCTGAACTACCAGGCAGCTTAAACAGGTCACTAGATTAACTGGGGCTAATTAGGTGGCTGACTCAGTGTGCGGTTCTTATTACAGTGTGGTTCTCGCTGTCCAGTAGAGATTCCGACTCCCCTCCTTGACCACGAAAGTACAAACCCCAATTCCAAAAAGTTGGGACAGTATGTAAAATGCACATAAAAGCAGAGGTTTGTAAATTCTCTTTTACATATATTTAATTGAAAACAGTACAAAGAAAATATATTTAATGTTTTACCTTATCAACTTTATTGATTTTTGTAAATACACGCTAATTCCAAATTTGATGCCTGCAACACATTCTAAAAAAGTTGGGACAGGGGCATAAAAGACTGGGAAGTTCAAAAACACCTGTTTGGAACATTCCACAGGTAAACAGGTGATGCTATCATGACTGGGTATAAAAGGATATCAAAAGTCTCCTGATATCTTATTTTCAGGTACTCTTACAAGCGATACTATAACCTCTCTGCATTTGAATGGATCACTATGGGAATTGGGGGGGTGGGACTAGATTAAGCTGTAAATTACACAGGAATAGTATGGAAACAATTTACATTCTCCTGACTTATTTTTCCATAGAGTTCAATGGGGAAAATGAGTCAGGAAAAACAACCCTTCAAGTGATCCATCCATATCTACTGCATATCTGGCAGCAGAGTGATGGTTTAAGGCTCCTTGATGACTTACAGCCATTTAGCCAACCATGGGTTCCATACTATTCCGTGTAATTTACAGCTTAATCTAGTTCCACCCCCCCCCCCCCCCCCCCCCCCCCCCCCCAATTCTCATAGAGATCCACTCAAATGCAGAGACGTTATAGTATCGCTTGTAAGAGTACCTGAAAATAAGATATCAAGGGTCTTTTGATATCCTTTTACACCCAGTCATGATAGCATTACCTGCTTACCTGTGGAATGTTCCAAACAGGTGTTTTTTTGAACTTTCCAGTCTTTTTTTTGCCCCTGTCCTAAGTTTTTGGGAACATGTTGCAGGCATCAAATTCGGAATTAGCATATATTTACAAAAATCAATAATATTGATAAGGTAAAACATTAAATATATTGTCTTTGTACTGTTTTCAATTAAATATATGTAAAAGAGAATTTACAAATCACTGCTTTATGATTTTATGTGCATTTTACATACTGCCCCAGCTTTTCTGGAAATTGGTTTGTACAACCGTCATCAAAACAACCTCATTTGGGTTTCTTCTGACCATTTTTTATCAAATGTAGGCTAGTAGGCGACTCCGACGTAAGAGACTACGATTTCACGGTTCTAAATACAACACCACAATCTGTCTCCGCCGCAAAACTTGGACATTGAATTCATGACCTGTGTGTTTTTTGATGCATCTGTCAGAATGATCACAAAAAAATGTTCTTCTACAAAACTTCAAGAAATAAAACGCAACATAGAAGTAGGTGCACTTATCAACATAATAGTAAACTTGTATGTAGTCAATCCGTAGGCTACTTACTCAGACGCAAACGGAGACCAAGCCAGCTCCTCGGCGGTGACCCGTATCTATGCAGAACTGAGTTCATAGTCCACTTGTTCGGAACCATTTGCATTTAGCTGTTCATAGGACCTTTGTTTCGTTGAGGACACAAATACATGAAATCGCCAGCTCATCAGGGTTAGAATCTACAACCAGCATCAGCACTGACACTTAATTAGGTGCTTTGGCTTGGAACTGCAAGTTATCTTTACCGCGGTTCGGGTGGCTGTAGGCTAGTTTTGTTGGCCCAAACCTGTCAGAATATTTCCTCCTTCAGTATTTTCCGTTTTGTTTGTATTTATTTGTTGTTGGTCTTTTTTTATTTTACTTTTGTTTGCTGCTCCAGTTTCGGTGCGCTTCTATTTGTCAATAGTTGTCAAAGCAGTTGAGTAGCCCATCCTGCAGCGTCGTCATTTTTCATGCGCCTAATTTTATTCCACAAAAAAAAAATTCTTCAGAAGTCTTTGTTCCACTTTTGCAAGATGTAGATTGGCTAAACTAAAAATGTGGTCGCCCACTTTCACAGTCCAGTCTTAATTTACCTGCCAAAAATGTCCACAGGTAAAAGCTGTGCTACAAACACAAACAATCGAACAGCGAAACGCTCTTCACTGGGATAACCTGTTGATACGTGAACTCGAAGGTCCGTCATTCAATAGGATACCCTGTCCTCGCGCACGCTCACGCAAATAGCCTAAATGATTTTATTCTCCACCAACTTAAACTCACCCTGCGACTCGCCCCTTTCAAATGATCCTTGTTCAAAGCAACCTTGTGTTCGGTCTTGCGCCTTCCTCCTAAAATCCCTCGCTTTTTTCAGCCATCCAGCACGACAGTGGTGTTTTCCATTCATTCATAGTCAGCCTTTTTTCAAATCGGCTTTTTTTCTTCTTGTCACGTTTCAAATGTTCACCCCTTCCGCCGCGAGGGGCGCTGTGCACCCATGTGTCTTTAAACCCATTGAAAGAAGCTTAGTGCCTGTGAGCACAGTGGCAGTGGCTACATATTTGTCCAGAATATACTTTTCATTTACAAGATGCAGAAAGCATTCTGCAGCAAAATTTTCCTGAATCAATATTAAGTAAAACAAAGGTCAGCTAACGCTGTCACGCTTGCCAAGTTTGACCACGAGAAGTAAAGAATGTGCAGTAAAATGACTACGTAGATATTTTAATAATAAACAACACAAAAATACCAGTTATAGGCTAAACAGCAAATGTGATCATAACCACATTCATACATTTAATATCCTCAGTACTGGCTGTGTGTTTTGCGAAGACAAACTGACCCCATATGAGCACAAATAATGTTTTCTGTTTGAGGTTATTGTCCATACATTTCACGACTGTTTTAGGAACATGAATAATTGAAGTGTAAGATACAAGATATAGACAGAAACTAATTGTCTGCTCTGGGTTGGTGGGTTTGATGGGGGTTGGAGATCAAAGCCTTTCTGAAGAAAAACTTGAACCAGCGCAAGGCCAGCTTGGGAGGAGAGAGACGATGAAGAGGAGGAGAGAAGAATAAGGCGAAGAGTCAATATACAGATATCTATAATCCTTGCAGTCACAACAGGCAGGCAGCTGCTTAAACATGTGGTTTTTCCAGCACACAGTGGCTGTCCTCTGAAGTCTGTCTGCAGTCTGAGGGTAGTGATGTAATGCACAGACACTTCGCAGCCCAGGAGCTGTCTGTGTGCGCTTCTGATTGGACGAGAGGGAAGACTCTTTCCTGCCAGGAAGCAGGTTGTGTGAAAGGAGGATGCACTTCCACGTGTTGCCCTGGAAACAGCTGAAGGAACTGGGGAGGAATGAGCTTTGCGTTAACTTTGTATCATTTCAGTTGATTTGTAATAGACTTGGCTGCTATATGAATCCACAGATACAGACACAACCACATGCACACACACCAGAATGACTTCAGAAATACACATAGTTAGGCTAACAGGCAAGGCTGTAGATTGTCATTTCCACTGTCTTCCTGCTTGCTATTTTTGTTTTGAGTCAGACCTATAGGAAGTACATTTAAACTGGACACTGTGTAGCCTATTAATGTGTTTCCTTTCTGGGATCTTCAGTCCCTCGTCATACTTTCTGAGGTTGAAAATGAGAGGCAAGGTATACACCACTCCCCATAATGTGTAATCTGCATTAATAGCTACTGACTGGCTTTGGTGCCATATGTGTCCATCAAAGCTACACACATACACAAACATATGCATCTGCAGGGAGGTAATCAGACATGGTTAGATGAATGTCTCTTGCAAACGATTAGCCAGCTTCCTCCTCAAAATGAATACAGTCACTGTCCGGCACATGGAAAAGCTATGAGGCTTTGCCTCTCTCTCTCTCAGGCACCTGGCCTCCACATTGCTCACAGGCACTATGGAGGTCTTTCAATCGCAGCCAAGTCCCACTCCTGCTCTGCCAAGCGCACCATGTGTGGAACATTAGCCGTCTGGTCTTCCGAAAAACACAGCTAACCCTCTCCCACTAACCCCCCCACACACACACACACCACCCCCGCCCCACCAACTTCAAACTTCAAACACGGCATCATAAAACCATCAAAAGCACTAGCAACAATCTCCGGGCCTGCTCCCCACCCAGTCAACTTTGGAAAAACAGCGCGCCCCGACACCACCCTCCAGAGCGCTGCTACGGAAGGGCCACGTGCCTCTGTTTGGTTTGCGCCATGTGATGCCTCTCAAGCCCACTTGGACACTCCCAGCATGCCGTTTATCACCTGACTCTCTGCCCTTGCTGCATTGACTGAGAGCATTTCTTCTTCCTGTGTGTCCCACCCTGGGAGCTTTTCCTTGCCACCGTTACCCTAGGCTTACTCTTGTGGCGGCTTAGGCCAGGGTTCACTGTTTGTAACAAACAAATGTGACAGATATTTGTAAAATGCACTTGCGCAAATAAATTTGATTTGATTTGAAAAATGCACACCACTTTCTGAATCCCAACTACTCACAGTATATGCTTCTAGAAAGGGTTCAGGAATGGATGAGTCTGTCTTAAAATTATCCCCTTACCGAGTATTTTTCCCCCGAAATTAAAAATTTAATGCTGTCCAGTTTTGATATACGTTTTCAAAAATACTTTGCAAAATGAAAAGTTAACAGATGTTAAGTTGGCCATGCAAGTCAAATAACTGACAATGTAATTGATACCAAGACTTACAAATACACGATTTCGGCTATGTACATACAGCATTATGGTACAAACTAAATTAATGAGGTTATATGAGGAATTTGCCATTCAAGTAAGTAATTTTCAAAAAAGAACCAAAAACAGAGATGTCATCTGCAATTTGAGTTCATGTTTTAAAATTTTTTTCCAGTGAGTTAAAATCTGTATAAATGTTTTCACTTATCAAATTAGGACAAGCTATGAAATATGTGTATGGGATTTAAGTACCACACATTAACCGGGAATTTTAATTGGATGGTATGCTATGTCTGGTGATGGAGGATCAGAGAGACACTCGGATCACTGACAGACCACTCTCATTTTGAATGGCAAATCTCAAATCTGTGTCTGTGTCTGGTGTATCAACAGACCATGTCTTTCATTCCACATGCAGGGACTCTACTGGACAGCAACAAGGCTTATGGTTTTCCCTAAACCTCCATGGAGCCGACAGACTACGGCGTACACTGTGCCGCTTTAAAGGTCCTTGGGTAGCTCTGGCCATATCCCCACACACCTCTATTCTATCAAAACCTCTATTTAACACAGTATGAGATGAACGGCTCCGTGTTTTAGTAATATACGTATTTGCTGAGATTTCCTCGAGAGAGTGCAAGGTTTATTTGTGCTCTTCTCTCTTGTTTGGACTGTTCAGTGATGGTTACACATACACACGTGTCAGGCAGAGCTGAGCCAACCAGTACCCTTCGATTTAAGATGCCGCTGGGTCTGTACTGCTCTAGTACGAGGGTAACAAAACCAAACAAAGTGAAGGGGAAATGTCTATTTTTATGACCACTTCAACCAACTTAGCAACCCCAAGTGCTTTCTCAAATAAACAGCTGCATGCTTTCAAGGAAGGGGGTGACTCAATAGTGCCCAAGCGCCCCAAACATCAGGAAGACCCCCTTTCCAGTTCCTTTACTCCGTCTTCCAATCTGTTAGGGATTTAAGCTGTTTTGGAGAAATTCCTATGTAGCTTTCACCTTTTGGTCTCTCTATATGTAGCCGCTTTTAATTTTGAAGCAAAACTAATGCTGTTGAGATGTTCTTATACACAGTTGAGTCCACGTCATGCTTAAAACGTAGGGCTGCTTTGTTTTTTGATTAATATAAACACTTTCATTAATTAAGCCATTTTGGTTCCCTAGAGCTAAAACAAATGCAGCGTGTATAAATGCAGGCATCCATTTACAAAGACAGCTGAAAATGCACATGCTAGACTAGAGGGTGTCTGTACAGGTCCTTGCTTGGTAGTGACTGCTTTCAAAAAGAATGACATGAAAGGCCTAGTGATCAAAGCAGATGCTATTAATCGGATTTGCTTGTGATGATGGTAAGATTATGTATATGCAATAAACTGCGTGCGTTTGATTCACAAGGAATGTTGCAAAAGTTGTGAAGAAATGGCAGGTGACAATACGGTTGCATCTATTTTCTGATTTTACGTTACATAAATTACAAAATAAACCAATCTATGTGATGGAGGAGAAGGAACTCTACAGGAATACATTCAAGATACCATTTAGATTTCTAGGAGCAAAACCTCAGCCACCAACCATAAATAATTTCACCCATAGCCTGGAAAAAGCACATCGTAAGTTGCCCACCTCAAAAGGTAGTCTGTAATATGAAAACACCTTAAGAAAAACTGAAAATGAAAATGAGATTGCTTCCCAAAACATTCAAGACCCCTGCCTGCTGTTTCCCCCTTGGTTGTGTTAACAGAGGAGTAAATCAGTGCACAGTGTAGTCAAGTGTCAAGCGGGTGTTTTAAGTTGGAAAGGCTGGTGCATTTTTCTCCCCTCATTTGGGAGTTAGTTCTAACATGCAGAAATCCTGTGGGGAACATTCTTACAACCTTCGACGCTTCCTGTACGTCACCTGAAGGCTAACAGTGTCCTGCACCCAACAGGTCTAATGAGGGGTCTCATGGACTGGAGGACATTTTTTTTCTTTTATTGCAAACAACTTGCTCTTGGGCCCAGTTATGTAATTGACTATGTCGTCCGTCAGGATCTTGAGGAATGTTAATCCTGGACATTCTCTGAGGTGAAAATGCTGCGAAAACAACCACCGGCCCGGCCAGCGGCCTTTGTGGAGCCATCACTTTGGATTTCAAGAATCCTGTCGCTGGCTCACGCAAGTTGCACGCTGATAGCTGGGGACAGGCCTGTGATAACAAACTAAAGCCGTTCATCCGTGTCCTGGTAGGCAGCTGAATTCACTGTGATAACAGCAATCCTCAGCCATGGTTGGGCCACTTAAACCCCCCATAAACCGTCCTACCTCCAGGAGAGTATAGGGGTATGCTGTACAGGCCTTCTCTGGCTGCTAAAATATGCAACCAACCAACAGTACATTGTGAGGTCAAAGTTGTAACCTGGCTCCAGGTTTTACATCAGGAGACTGTCTGATGTGACTGTGGATTCACTGCTGTAAAGCCTCTTGCTTTGATGCAAAACATTACCAGTACAGATGGCACTGGACACCCCCCCCCCCCATCCTCACAAACACGTGGTAAAATCAGGGTAGAATTAGCTAGATTAACTGCCATTTGTACTTTAATGATTAAGCCTTCATCTGGACTATTGCTGTATTGAGCACTGAAGCATGAGGAATCTGGAAAGCTCTGGAGGGGGTGGAGTGTTTAAGCCAAACTTTGCTTCATAAGGCCAATAAACTGAACTATAATCATGTTTGAATCATTAATTCACCCAAATGTAAACTGACTGATGGATGCTAGAATACGGCTGCAAAACAGAATTATTGTTTTTTGGTCCTGCCGATTCACTGCATTCTTACAACTATGTACATTTATTTGCAATAACACCACGACAGTTCATGATACTTATAGGGGAACAATAACTACAATTAAAATCAACCATTATTAATGGTTTCACAAATGTTAAATGCTTACGTGGGGTAAGTGAAGGTTCAGAAAATAAGCAGAGGTCAGTACAAAATGAAGCTTTCTGGAACTCACTATGACCTCCTTGTGTCGTGCAAAAAATCTCTTTTTTTTTTTTTGAAACACACATTGAAATTTCTCATTTAGCTTTATGTACTATCAGAGCTTCATAACTCAAAGACAAATAAAGTTGGTTCAAAACCCCAAATAATAAAACTATAATGCTCACTGTTAAACAGAAAATAGAATCAAGTTTCTTTTGTTTTGCTCTAGTCTAGATGCTGGTATAAGCAGGATAACGACTATATGCAGTAGACACTGCCCCCTAGTGGTAGAACAAGTGAACTCCATATTATTAATATTATTATTAATAAGGTTTCATGTTGTGTACAGATCACATTCATTGAATGGTGACTTGATGTACAATGCCCACAAGTCCCTTCTAAGGGTAACAATATAAAACTAATACATGATGATTACTTTTTTTCTCCAATCTAGACTAATTATTACAGAATAGCAACTGTTGTTTTTTCTCCAGCATTATTTCTGTAATGGAATTTACCATCCTAAAATGTAAACCACTGTAAATTCAGAAGCCCTCACTACACAGATGGCCACTGACAGATCTATGTGTGCATATCAATAAGATCTTTACCTTATCTTTTACCTTGGCTTTGAAGCATTGGATTGCAGTTTATCAACAAAACCGTTTCCGTTTTTGCATTAGCAAATTCCCCCAGATCCCCACACCTTCCTCATGTAAAGAGGCCAGCATGAGTCCAGACAGCTAGGCACTGGCAGAGATACAAGTCTGAAGATGATAAAAGGGTCACTTCCACAAGGTAGACACCCAGACATGTTGTCCTAGATACGAGCCATTCTCATCACCTACACTCAGACCTGTCTGGTGAATTCAAGTGGGTGGTGAGGTCACAAAAAAACACATCCAAGTGCATTTCAAACAAAGCTGGATGGGATGGGATGGAAAGGGATGGGACAAGGTGTGGGGTGGAGGGGCGGGGCTAAAGGCTACCCTTACTCACAAGCGTGCCCGTCTCTGGTCTCAGGAGCCCCCATGAAGACCTTCATCTTCTCTGCCCCCCGCGAATCGAACACCATGCTCTGAGGTGACACAAAGATGCTCCCCTTGGATCCCCCTGCTGCTGTGCACAGAGACAGAGTGCCTATAGATTAGACAGCCCACCTTGAGACATGCTACAACTACAACTGACCATTCTAATGCTGACAATCACTACTGGTAACTGAAAGCAATGGAGTTCTAGAACACTGACATTCCCAAAAAAACTACTCTTCAAAGGGTTAAAGGTGTTCACATTAAACCAGGGTCCTTGCACATTGCCATTAAAGATATGTTGGCACTTATCACAATGAGTGGTGGTATGCTACCTGCTGTCCTGGATATACGCCTACTCTCTGTATCGAGCAATATAATTATCGCATATTTTTTACTGGTGAATTAAACCTCTCTGTCCCCGCCTCAGTTGGTATAAGATGGCTGCCATACATCACACTGAAAGGTGATACACAGTGGTCGATCACATAATCGGATTCTGTTAATAAGTTGTTGCTGCATCACAATGAAATCCAGAGTTATAAACATGTATAATTTCATTGTGCAATTAGTTGTTTTTATTGTGGCATGGCAGTAGCTAAAAAAGACAGCAGTCATATTGCTCACAACACCATGAAAATGATGATATTTCATTTCATATTTTATTTAATAACTAAATGTTAATGGCTATCTTTTGAACCCTTTAAAAAGCAGAATGTAATGGGAATACCCAACTGTTGGAAATGCAGATTAAGGCACAGGTTGTCAGAGAACAGCCTTAGGTGGTCTTTAGGCATTATTATTTTTGAGATACTGCCTGCTGTTCCACTGTTGGGTCATTGTCTATTATTGACGGAATATCTCATACATTGTTTTGAGTCAGACGATAAGCTAAGAAAATTCACACAGCTTCTGTTGGCTTCACACACAGGTGTTTCCTTCATTATCCCTACTGTTTATAACTTTTTTGCAAACAAATGAGCAGTGTGAGGCTATACCTGTGGACAGGTATTGTTGGGTAATAACGCTGGCCTCCAGATGGCGCTCTTTACAGGTGTTGGTGGTGGAGGAGTTACCCATAGCTGTGATGGTGAGAGAAGAGTGGGTCAGGGGAGAGAAGACTGCTGAGAGTCTGGTACTTCCAGCATCAATCTGTGGCATCAATCCGTGGCATCAATCCGTGGCCAATCGCTCAGTACCATTCCGTTGCATGCTCTGGGCAAGGGAGTTCAAGCCAATCTGTTGGGAAAGGGGGCTGTTTCGATGCCCAGTCCCAATTTGAGCATGCATGAGGGCATGTCCTTAAGCCATTTTGTCACAACTTTGGAAGTATGCTTTGGATCATTGTCCATTTGGAAGAGCCATTTGCGACCAAGCTTTAACTTCCTGGCTGATGTCTTGAGATGTTGCTTCAATATATCCACATAATTTTCCTTCCTCATGATGCCATCTATTTTATGAAGTGCACCAGTCCCTCCTGCAGCAAAGCACCCCCACAACATGATGCTGCCACCCTCGTGCTTCATCGTTGGGATGGTGTTCTTCGGCTTGCAAGCCTCACCCTTATTCCTCCAAACATAACGATGGTCATTATGGCCAAACAGTTCAATTTTTGTTTCATCAGACCAGAGGACGTTTCTCCAAAAAGTAAGATCTTTGTCCCCATGTGCAGTTGCAAACTGTAGTCTGGCTTTTTTATGGCGGTTTTGGAGTAGTGGCTTCTTCATTGCTGAGCAGCCTTTCAGGTTATGTCGATATAGGACTTGTTTTACTGTGGATATAGATACTTTTGTACCTGCTCCCTGTTGCACTTTTCGCACCAAAGCACGTTCATCTCTAGGAGACAGAACGCTTCTCCTTCCTGAGCGGTATGACGGCTGCGTGGTCCCATGGTGTTTATACTTGCGTACTATTGTTTGTACAGACAAACGTGGTACCTTCAAACGTTTGGAAATTAGTCCCAAAGATGAACCAGGCTTGTGGAGGTCCACAGTTTTCTTTCTGAGGTCTTGGCTGATTTCTTTTGATTTTCCCATGATGTCAAGCAAAGAGGCACTGAGTTTGAAGGTAGGCCTTAAAATACATCCACAGGTACACCTCCAATTGACTCAAATAATGTCAATTAGCCTATCAGAAGTTTCTAAAGCCATGACATCATTTTCTGGAATTTTCCAAGCTGTTTAAAGGCACAGTCAACTTAGTGTATGTAAACTTCTGACCCACTGGAATTGTGATATAGTGAATTAAAAGTGAAATAATCTGTCTGTAAACAATTGTTGGAAAAATTACTTGTGTCATGCACAGAGTAGATGTCCTAACTGACTTGCCAACACTATAGTTTGCTAACATGAAATCTGTGGAGTGGTTAAAAATGAGTGTATGTAAACTTCCGACTTCAACTGTATACCTACCCATGCATGACGCAGTGGACAATAGCGTCTATGTGTGATATCATAAAAATATTTTTTCACCATTTAAAATTGGTATTCTGTCACAGCAACAAGATAAACCGAACAATAGCCCGATCATATGCCAAAAAAGCAGTGAATTCTTGTGCAATTATACCACGTCATTCTACTATCAACATCTGCTACTAAATATGAAATAAATATCCAATCCTACCATTGGTTTTACACATAGAGATGTCCCTTTCAAAATTCAGTGGTCATTTATTGTCTGGGACAATCTGTTTGAGAAATATACAACACTGTATAGCGCTATTACACTGTCTGAAACGTTGATGCGTAATACGTCCCACGCTCTGCAAACCTGTCTCATTCATTCCAGTTCATTCTGGTTTAATTGACGGCTCTTTTATCCAATATAGTACATTATAACCTTAGCAATGGTGTTTGCAATGTCTTATTGGTGCTTTGAACTATAAATTACAGCCAGGTGTAACAGAATTTCTAGCTTTATTAGTTTAGTTTCACGCAAACAACTTTAATACGTAATACGTTGTAATTGTTTCCTGTCATTTTTGCAAGTTTTTACTAATTTACTAACTCGTCAGCATGGCAAAAGAAAATCCTTGCCTGCTTACATGGATTTTGGGAGTGGGTCAGAAGAACATACCATAGTTACAAGATACCATAGCATTGATTCTGTCTGAGAATATGCCTGAGGGATATGCATGAGGGACATTTTTCTTCTTGATATGTAAGTATTACTGCTTGTGATATTTAAAATATGGACGTTTGTTTTTCCACTCATTTTCCTGATGGTGGAATATTATTGTAATCTTATCATACATAATATACACTATGCTGTATTAGTATGTCCCTGGTCAATACTTGTCACTTGGGGCATGGAAAATACTCATTCAAATTTGCATATGGGTGAGATGAATGTAAAATTTTCCTTGGAGTGAGTATGAATGTGTATATGCTTTATATTGGACAAAAAATATTTTATTTATGTTATGATAGGCTTTGGATAGGTTTTTGGACCCATAGATATCTATCCCCCTATAACTGATAAAAAAGATAGTAATTCCCATTTGATACTGATGCAAAAGTGAGTTTAATGAGCCAAAACAGTTGATTAGTAGTTAAATATATGATTATTTTTTTTGATTTACAGCAGTGCATAATTTAGCCATTTTGGATACATTTGGAGACACTAAGGGACAAAAGGGTACACTGCCTATAAATTTCTATGCATTTTTTATGGCACTTTATTTTAACCTAAATTATTAAAATAAACAAATCTAAGTTAGTATTGTAAATGCTACAACTGTCTTGTTTCATTTAAGCCATTTAGCAAGTTTCTGTGATGCTCACACCTGGAAGTATGAAGCCTTAAATCGAACACCCCCTAAATAGGTGAGAATTGACCAAATTTGGCATCTGCTCAAAGGGGTTAAACCAATGCAAGTCATACGACATCACAGCCGATTTGGCTGTCCCAGACAAATTTACATGGAGTTGCAAGCTCTCCCCATGTTCATGTGGGTTTCCTCTGGGTACTCCACTTTACTCACACACCAAAGACATGTAGGTAGGCTATACTCCTTGACCAAGGGACTGGCCTCAGAACTGATGTTTTTCCCTGGGTGCTGCACTGTGACTGCCCATTGCCTCTACGTAGTTAGGATGGGCAAAATGCAAAGGACAAATTACCCCAGTAGCAGTAATAGTGATAATAGTAATAATATATAGTGATAGTAATAGTGTGGCCTAAATTTAGCAATTAGGAGGAATGCTCATATTTCCTTGTGTTGATCTCCACCTTTGGCAGTGAACTGCCTAGCTTGCCTCCTTGACCCACAATTCCAAGGGGTGTTTGGGCCTTTGTTTTCCCCTGGGCAAGGCCATGCTTGAAAGTGGGGGAGGAGCAGCCACTTCCAGTTAGCTGAGGAAAGGCTAACGATGGCCTTGGGGTGAGTCTCTGGTTACTTCTCCAGCTGTTGAACCATCCGCATGAAAGACATGACCCTTGACCCTTGATCTGAGAAATGATCTGACTTCCAGGGAGAATGAAGTGGATTACTACATGTTCTCTAGTCTGTTTTAGTGACATTTATTTCTGATGCCATATTATTTTATACTATTCATTTAACACGTAATTGTATTTGGTGCAAGAAAATTGTCATCTCATTTCTGTTTTACAACCCGTACAGCCATGTGTTACAGTTATTACCGTATCCCAAGGGTGAAGCAGGAATGTCCTGTTATATATCATATTTTATCCATTGCCCTCTGGCCAAGAAAGCAATGCCCTACTTTGTTAAAGCTATTTGTTAAAGCCCCACCGCCCTTTGGAGAATATATTAGTGTAAACTACGACAAAACTAAATGCAAATATTAATTGTAAATTAATTACAGGTATCATAACATAATTAGGCCCATCGATTTTAATATACAGCGCAAAATTGACATATGAATTATTAAACAAACACTATATCAAAAAGGGCAATATGTAGGCCTCACCAACATACTAATTTGCTCTGTGGGAGATGTAGGTTGTGGTTTTGCTTAATTTGGTGGCAGCATTCACACCTTACGATATAATGCCACCTCACGATTTGTACTTGCATATCAGAAATAGAGTCAATGACTGCTATCCTTGTAGCAAATAAATGAAGACTGGGTGACATAGATAGAAAGAAATAAAGGGATAATCTCTTTGCTTTGCTTCATTTGAAAGCAAGAGACAAGAAATAATGAAATTTGATGCATACTTTAGCAATAAAAATAGAGAGAGATTAGCGAACAGGAAATCCAATTTCACAGGGCATGGGGAATTAAGAATTCCAATTATTCCCCAAACTTGTTGGCTACTGAGTGTGGAATGTCTGTCTAAGAATTGGTCAAAAAGAATGAGCTGGATTGTCTTGTCCAGGGAAGTGTAAACCATGAGGTTCTGATACTCGTACTGCAATCTAACCAATGGTATTTAAAAGGACAAATATCAAATAATTCAAATATCAGTTCAAAGTTTGGTTATTAATGTATTTGTTTAAAATGTATTTCCACTTTCAAAGTTATTCTTGCAACATCCTAAAAAAGTAGCAAACAAATATATGCCAGATTATACACATGCATTAATTTATAGACAGAATATGTTGCAAATTAACTACAGTATTTATGCAAAGACTTATCACAAAGTTCACTTATGAAGTATCGAGAATGAAACATATTCATTAAAATAACTATTTAAATAACTTCAAATTGATAATGATATCCTATAACAGCTTCAGCAATCAAATGAGGTACAGCATTTAGACAATGGTTCCCTATTAAGGGAGTATTTTAAATCAAAATTTTACCAATTACTGTAAGAGCATAAAACCATATTGCTCATTTTATAAATATATGAAAAGAAAATCTGACCTTGATATTTCTGACCTTTCAGAAAGTCTGTCTCTGTATATTCTGAAAATGTAAACAAGATCTGGGCTCAAGAGAACTACTGATATATTATGTATGATATATTATGTATGTCATTATCATAGAGACATCCCTAAATCATGATTTTCACAATTGGTACTAAAGGTTTTTAAAGAGAAAAAAACACGTTTTACACGTTTAACTGTGAATCAAAGTTAAGGAGGGATGTTGAGATTAATGAAGCTGCAAAGGGGCTTCATCCAGTCACACCTCCTTAGCAAGTCTATGATTTCTTTTTTATACTGTCCCCGGTCGCTTGTCTGGGGGAAATCTCGTACCCCCTTTTACACCGAAGCAACGACCCGGATAATTCCCGTGTTTGCCGTTGGGTGTGAAAGGGTGAACCCGGGTCTGCGACCCTGCTCACAACCCGGGATTTACGCAGGTCGGACACGGCTCGGCTTCAGTGTGAAACGGGTCAGGGGGAACACGGGTTATTTGACTCGGGTTTCAATTAAGGAACCTCATTGCTTACGATAGGAGGTACACTCAGAAGCAAGTGTCGGAATAGTGTTTTAATAGTGTCGGAAGACGACAAACCTGTTCAGTGACGTATATGGAAGTAAACTTGTGGACCCGGGTCTTGGTGTGAATGGCGATGACCCAGGACTTACCCGGGACCATAATGCAGTGTGAATGGGTCAAATGCGGGTTGAACCCCTGTTCAATGTCCTGTCTCATTCCAGGGTTTTGTGTGTGAAAGGGGTATTAGCGTGGTGCTAGGATGTGAAAGAGCCTCTGGTGATGCTGCCGTATCTGCGCCTGTAACCTTGTGCAGTGAGTGTGTTTGCAGCATTGGCTTGCTGACACGTAGGGAAGTGCATTAAAAGCTAATCCTGAGGTAAGATGTCTGTGGTTTTATGTGCTTCCAAAGAAGCTCCCTTCCCTCTCCGTTTCCTCAGCTGGGACCAGGGATCTCCTGTTGGCCTGCTTTTCAAGAGTCTGACCACCAGGGGACAGCAAAGCCTGGAGGTGCCATCAGTTGACGATTAGCTGATCAAAACAATTGCTTACACGAGATCCCAGCAACCTTGTGAGGAATATAAAGCCCTGCGCCCAAAGTGTAATGTCCTTCCATACCCTCTACCTCAGAGGTGTCAAACCCAAGTCCTGTAAAGCCGCAGTGTCTGCAGCCATTTAAACTTTGAGAACAAGGTGCGTGGACACTTTAGCCAATCATTGTCTTTTAAATGAATAGAATACCAAAGACCAGTAGATACTGCAGCCTGCCAGATCTAGATTCTGACACCCGTGGTTTACCTGGTGATTAATGAGGCAGCCACATGGACTCCTGCCAAAAATAAAGGGTACCCTCTCTGCAAAAATCCCATCAGAATAATGATTAGAGTGAGTGTAATCCACATAATTTGTATGGCCAATGACCATATAATGTTCACTGACATTACTCAGCACAGCCCACCCTAACTGTCCTTCTAATTTAAGAAACCTGGATTTGGATATTAACAACTTAAGACTGAGTGTTGCTTTGTGACCTACCGATGTCTCCTCAGACTTGTCAGCCAAGCTAGAGCAGGTGGCCTTGTGTAATACTGCACATATGGTGAATCGTTTATGCACCACAATGATTGCAAAATTAAGATGAATCCTTCAAAAAGCTTGCCAAAAGTTTCCCTCACACATTTATGGCCATACTATGAAAATATTTAGTTAATTGTTTATCTATCTCCAATCCGATGCATTATAGGACATCACAGTAAATGACACCCAATGACAACAGTAAAACACACTAAAAAACCCAATATGATACTACTGGGTTATTAGGCCAAATATGAATAAAGATCTGCATTGAATAAAACACACTGCAAGGTCACTCCCTTTTTCATTATAGCTTTATGTAATGTACCTCATTTATTTTAAGTGCTGAGACACTTGATGTTGACATTGACATTTGTGGTGTCATTAGTTATCATACTTAGAGTATGGAAAGACCAATGTGTTTATTGTCCACCATGAGCAGCTCAAATCTTAAATTTTAAATGTATTTTTGAATTGACCATTCTTTCATTTCTATGGCAAGAAGCATTGGTGCACATAATTGAATTCACTTTAATTCAATATAATTGTGTTATATGGAGCTTTTTTATATGGAGTTTTTTTCTAAGGACATTTTTTTTCTAATTTCTCAAAGCACTTTTCAAACAGTAGGGGTCCACCCCCCACCCCTCCAAAAAAAACAAAAAACAAAACAAAACAAGGTAGATTTCCTATTAAAACTTCTGCAGTTACTGTCTATTCTTATGTGGGTAAATACTGTTTTAGCCATTGAAGAACTTCACAGTTTGATTGATGTAAGTTAAGATGTGCATAATTGTTTTTTCTCTGAAAACCAACAGTGGAATTTAAAAAAAACACCTCAATCAGAGGACACATGCTTGACTTTGTTAACAGCAATTTTACCGAAGTGTGTGAAAGCTTGGCCAGTTATATTTTGGCTCTTGGCATTTAAATAGGCTGTATAAGCATGCTACTATTGGCTTGATTTTTTGGAATTAAACAGCTACATTATGTTGTGATTTGCTGTGATAAGTGCCAAACTGAAAGCTTTGAACTGAGAATGCAGACATTGCTAAATGCTAGTAGTGCAGCACATTTGTTGAACATGATAAGGACCGCTTCATTTCCCAGCCCCTTTGTAAACATAATTAAACTGTGTAGTGACCATGCCACTCCTGCCAGCTAGACCAGTACCTCTGCAGACAATGTAAAAAAGTGGTAAGGTCAGCTGGTGCAGGATGAGAGTCGCACGACTACCCTGAAATGGTAAGGTGCCAACCGCCTAACTGCTGATTCACACTGAAAGTGTTATAGATACTATGACCACCTGACCCCACACAACCCCAACAGGAATTCTTTCCATCAGGTACACTGTGTGGGAAGAACCATTAAATGTCATTGGATACAGTCCAAAATAACAGGAAAGGGTTGCTTAAATTTAAAAGTCTTTCCTCAGCTGTGGTTTTCACTACAAACACCTTTGTGACAAATTGACATTGTCATAACAGTCCAGAAAGTCTGCGCCAGTGAACAAGTTTGTGCAAGCTAGTTGTAAGCTTGTTTTTTAGTGTTGCTGGCAATCACAATCCTTTTTAATCTATGAGAAAATATTAATATTAAGCAATGACAAGTTACAGTGATTGTTCACTTCTTGGTTTTAAAAACAATATATATCATTTCAGTTTTAGGCTATGTTTTCAATTGGCCAAGACAGTTTTTGTGAAGCCTATCTTAGATATTCACAGGAGTTTTTATCGACTTGCCAGCTTTACCATGGTTGATATTGAAGCATTCGGGAGTGAGTGGTCTAAAGCAAGAAAATACACTACAAGAAACTCCCTTAACACCCCTGTGTAGAGCACAAGCCTCCCCAGTGAGAACACTTGTTTCCATGTCATTGCTCAAAACAGCTGAAATGAAAAACACACCATTTACATGTTCTCTAATTCTGCCATGGCTCCAGAAATCTAATGTATGTGTAAAACACATACATTACATGTAATCGGCCCAAGGGCAATTATTTTAAATATTAATTTTTACTGATAAATACTCTACATTTAAAAATGAACTCATAACTCTCACCCTCAAATGATTGGCAGTGCCTAGAGACAGTGGGAGCAGTGCTGTAAAAGTAGAAATTGTGCTCTGATTCTTCTGATTTTTAAAAATTATAATTTTATATTTTTAGTTTTTCATTTTAAAGACAACAAGCACAAATCATACAACACAAAACAAATAGCAACATCTTTCCAAATAACTATAAGTATAATAAATAATAATAAATAAGTACTAATGGGAAAAAAGAAAGAAAAAGGGTACAGCAGAGCAAATTCCAAGTACAGGAATACAGTTGCTACTATCTTTTTTGAAAGATGCAGGGGTTCCATGTAGTATCTGTAGTAATCATGTTATATGTTAGATTGGGTCATCTACCAATTGATTCTTTTTAAGAACGACCAGAAAGGGGTCCAAAATCTTATAAAAGGCTGTAGTTCTTCCTCTAACAATATATGTGAGTTTTTCTATAGATAGACAGTGATTCTTCTGATTTGACAAACCACTGTTATGGGACACGTAAAAGAGCACAAGAAAAGTGTCTCTCCTCTGACTTTAAAACGTCAGAAGAGGTACTTAAACTTTTAGGCAATTATCGCCACAGTGATTCCTCCATTGGCCCAAAGGAAATTCTTTGATCAAATTTTAATGTCACTCCTGGTTTTAAACAATCAATTATTGACAACAGTTCACTGTTCCCCCAGACTGATATATACAGTATATTGTATCTTTGCAGCCTCTGTCTAATGGAGCTTTACTATTTTTGTACTTGCTGATGTTTTTTTCCCCTAGATAGGTCAGAAAGTGGGGAAAGGGATGGACATGAACCCATACAGATGATGATCTCTGTTGAACCAGATCATTAATCCAAATCTCGGTCCTCTGGGTCTTGTGATTGGGTGGCACAATCCTTCACCATGTCTAATATGTCTAATTAAGGTTTGAGACCAAGCAGGCCTTATTAACATGAGTTGTCTGCTGAGACCCCTTGGACAACAATGAGTTATTGGTCACAGAGCTTCTGCTTAGGGGGTCATTTGTCTATGTCTATGTTTGGCTGTGACACCCTTGCATTGATGTACACATTCAGAACATGAATCGCAGACACTTGTCTTTTCTTCACCAGATCTCCAGCTTCAGTATTTACAATACAATATACTCATTTACAATATACTCAAGCTACTTGTCAGTTACAGTTTACAAGGGGACTTTAGATTGTGCTTTTTCACCATTCGATTTTGCCAATGCAAATGGCTCATTTGTTGGTGGGCAGTGGCACTGTAGTACCACTGGACCATGTTTTGTTCAAGGAGGAAAGGAATTCAAACCTGACTTCATGGAATTTCACAAAATGGAGGTATGGAGAGACTGTATAGTCAGGCAGACCTTTTTCGATTAACCATCATTAATTGTATATATGGACGCATTGTATATATCTTCTTAGTTCTCAAATTCCCTGAATATTGCGTAAAGAGCATCTTTTGTTAAAAGATCTGAAGCACACAAATTTGCCTCAATCCCTGAATAAGTGTCAATGGGGGAATGTATGAACATACCTGAATTCTAAAGCCAATCATATCTGGTAAACAAGATTTATTACCAGCTGTGCGACACGTGCCCTGATTGCATTAAAACAACATCTGTCATTTATTGCAACAAGAATGATTAATGGTTGTATCCGTGGATATCCGATAACCTGAATTAGATATCACTCTACTGAGTATAGACCTTCAAGAATTTGGCTCAGACAGTCTGTGTAAATTATTGATATTATGGTTAAAGTGGGGAGTGGGTGTGAATATCAATAAATAGTCAGTCACAGGCATTCTCTGTGTGAGATGAAGACTTTAAATCTCCTGAGGTGGAAAATCAATCTGAACCATCCTTACAGTAGGATTTCGCAAGAGGCCTAAGCAATACACACATTTTATCTATTGCAGCTGATTGTGGACATTAACATAAACCCTGTGTTTTCTTTGATTATAACCTACAGAAATTTTGGGAATCATTGTTTTTTCCCCCCTATTATGTAAAACAATATTTATTAGTCAGTGCATGTTTAAAAATAAAACCCTATGTATTAGGTCAGAAAGAATTTTAAACATTTCCAAAAAAATATTGTTTTCTGGAATGGAAAAAAAAACAGCATTTTACAGCTCCATTAAATGAAAACCTTCTTAATGGGAGGTTAATGTGTAGTGATTAGCACATTTAGTCAACGTCAACAGACTTGTTTGCCTTATAGGAACATGAGTCCCCATTGTATCGGTTAGTGCTTAAATCAGTGCAGGCTTAGACGACGGTAAGTAAACATGAAAACACTTACACAAGTATTCATTTGGAAGTAAATGGACATTTTCTTCTGGCACACTCTCCATGAAATCATAATAATAGCTGAGGAAATAAATATATTTGCTACAGCGTCATTTAAAATACAATTTATGGCATCATATAATCTAATCACTTAATAGTGATATTGGTTAAATATAATTACTATTAGCAAGTTACCCACATCAGAAGAATGCATTAAGGACACAAATAAACAGAAGAGCAGACCCTGTCTTAATGTCTTGATTTCATGTTGAAAGTTCCCTTTCCCATGTAGAGATATTATACATATATTGTGACCATTTTATTTTCATAATCGCTTATTAATATCTCCTAATACAACTGCTGTTGTCCATCACAAATTTAAAATCCTGACACAGTACATCCTCTAAGATGAAGGCCTTCATTACCAAAGTATTAACTCCCCCACAATGGTAAGCTGCATTGTAATTAGATACTACATTACATAGTAGGATGAAATAAATACTTCCCTTTTACTGCCCATTTTGATATTTCCATTGGGAGCAATCGCAGAAACATCTGCAAGAGCAGATGAGATCATCTGAAATATTTATAATGTTCAAAAAAGATAAAGTAAATGCATACATTATGTACCATTGTTGACCTAAATCTTTGTACAAAGCAATGAATCTGAAATAGAGCACGGCTCACCACTCATTTTCTGTTTATGTTATTGTTTGAGCAGTCCTTGCATGTCGTTGAGCTTTAGAATAGATTACAACCCCCGGACGGTGGACTTTCCTTCATCTGGAAACATGGATCTGGGGTCACTGAGCATGTCATCATCCAACTAAAGCAGGGGCATCCCCCAGTAGCTACATTAGCAGCCGCACTTATTCTGAGTAACGTTTACATTTATACGGCTGAAAGCATACAGGATACTTCAGGTTAAGTACCTTGCAATGGCAGGGACCTACCTAGGAAGTGAACCTGTAGCCCAGTTCCCTCACCACTATACTACAGCATTAGAACGGTTTGCAGCCGAGTGTGACGCGGTTGGGATGTGGATCAGAACCTCCAAATCTGTGGCCATAGTCCTCTCCCGGGAAAAGGTGGCTTCTCTTCAGGTGAGGGAGGAACAACTGCCCTATGTGGAGGAGTTCAAATATCTCAGGGTCTCATTTACAAGTGAGGGTAAAAGAGATCAGAAGATTGACCGTCGTTTAGGTGCAGCGGCTGCAGTAATGCGGGCGTTGTATCGGACAGTGGTGGTGAAGAAGGAGCTGAGCCAAAAGGCAAAGCTCTCGATTTACCAGTCAATCTTTGTTCCTACTCACCTATGGTCACGAGCTGTGGGTTAGTGACCAAAAGAGTGAGATCGTGAATACAAGTGGCCGAAATGGGGTTTCTCCGTAGGGTGGTGGGGCCTACTCTCCTTGACAAGGTGAGGAGCTCATCCATCCGGGAGGACCTCAGAGTAGAGCCGCTGCTCCTCCACATTGAGGGGAGCCAGTTGAGGTGGTTTAGACATCTGGTAAGGATGTCCCCTAGGCGCCTCCCTTTGGAGGTGTACCGGGTACATCCAGCTGGGAGGAGACCCCGCGGCAGACCCAGGATATGCTGGAGGGATTATATCTGCCAGCTAGCCTGGGATCGACAAGAGATCCTCAGTGACGAGTTGGAGGAAGTTGCTGACTTAGATTAAACAGCTAGAAAATGGATGGATGGAAATCTCAAATACAATGGTACAGCATTACTAAACACAGTGAAACAAATGCAAACATGATACAATATAAAAATTCAGCAGAAAGTGGGGGTCTCGGTGGCATAGCCTGTAAGAGCACCGTCCACATGCTCACTGCGAGCCGCAATGTCAGCGATTCGATCGCGTGACCTATGACCTATGTCACATGTCTCTCCCTTACTCTCACTCCCATTCTCCCTGTCTCTCTGTACTGTGTTGTCCAATAAAGCTGAAAATCCCTAAAAATATAACTTTAAAAAAATGCAGTGTAATAATGTTAGTTAAAAGTGATATTAAAGAATGACAACAGAAATCCTAAATGTCTTCTGATACATACTGATGACCCGCCTCTGACACATACTGATGACCCGCCTCTTCAAATTGCACCATGACTCCCCTGAGCCTCTAGCTATCATTTCTCTTTCTTTTTGGATTTCCTTTTGGAATAATGTTAGGTTTAGCTGTGTAAAGATAGGCTATATGTATAGTGGTATTTACTTTTGTTTACTATACTTTTTTTTTGTTTTATTAGGTACGCTACACTTATTGACACTGTTGTATAAACCACCACTGTAAATCACTCTGGATAAGAGCATTTGCTAATAATGACTAATAATATGTTAAAAAAAAAAAAACAGAGGGAATGAGTTATAGAATGAATAAATTAATTACATTTTAATTCATGTATTTCATCGGTGACGTCCAGCCAATGTAAACGTGCAACAAATGCTTACATAAATTCATATAATCTACAGCTAAAGATCATCACAGAAGAGAGAGAGAGATGCTTCACCTCAAGTATATAATGAGAGTAGATGGAGGCCACTATCAGGGCTGCAGCATTCATCTGCAGACCCAGAAGGAAGTTAAAATGGAGGTGGGTGTGGGTTTATGATGGCAATTGGAAGGGAACCTGTGAAGTCCTCAGCTACCGAGTGGTTAATTGGAGAGAGAGAGTGAGTGAGAGAGCTGGGCCTATACCTGAGCCAAGGTGTAGGTGCCAAACCCCACAAACCTTAGCAGTAGCCAAAACATGCTACCATGTTACTACAAAAGGCCATGTTGCAGGGAGGAGGGATTTATTAAGCATTAAAGGTTAAAGAGATTTATTTTTAACCGCTGGGAGGATAGCCAAATGCCTCACCACCTTATGAAGCTGACAGGGAATTGGTGTAATACATAGACATGGCAGTCATAACCCTTTTTTACAATATCTTGGGCAATATCAGAAATGCAATGTATAATTGTTTTTTTGTTTTTTTACTGGTAAGGCCATCAGATGAAAATTAAAAGATATATAGTGTTTTATATTCCTTTGAAGCAACTTTTGGGAAGATAAGGCACTTAAATATATACAGTATACTGTATATTCTGTGCTTTTAAAAATGGAAGAGATTCTTTTTCTGTTTAATAAAATGCTTTGTATCTTGAGCTTGAAACACAGCACTGCCTCTCCACAATCCATGAAATGTGCATTAAAAGTGCATTAAGAAAAACCTATAAGGTTTCAAAAGCATAGATTGTACAAATGACACTTCATTTTCATGAGCTGCCCCAAGTGCAATTGAAAATACATTTCAAAATGAATCTGTTGCCACTGGATTGTAGATAATTTGCTTGTGCTGATTTTTGTAGATAAAGAAAGAATACACTGGTGTTTCCATTACAATGTATCGACCTACTTGGGAACAGCTTGCAAAAGTTAATTTATTTAAAAACTGTTTGCTGTAGTTGCTTTGTTGCATTCAATGCATACACCAAGCTGCCTAGGGTGACCCTTCTATCATCCGTGCGAGGCTGGACTGGAGTACAGAATGGTTTGGCTCATGGTATGAGAAAAATGTGACTAGAAATCCTACATTTTTTATTATACAAACTTGAGTGTGCATGTGAGAGGAATTGAGGTCCTATAACCCGAAAAGCATAATGGTTGTTAGAGTTGCCAATACATCAAAGATCCAACAATACTCAAGACATCATTGGGTCTTGTAGACTAACCAATGCTGGAGGGCCAGAGTCTATGCAGGTTTTTGCTGCCAGCAGTTACACTGGCTCGATCAGCTAATTAGTCATATGCACCAACACCGATTCACTTGTAGACTAGGCCACAAAAGACACTACAGTACAGGCATACAGGCATAAGAACATTCATCAGCTGCTGTTCATATCATGAAATTAAGCTATAATGTCAGATCATGTACAAACCCCAATTCCAAAAAAGTTGGGACAGAATGTAAAATGCACATAAAAGCAGAAAGCAGTGATTTGTAAATTCTCTTTTACATATATTTAATTGAAAACAGTACAAAGAAAAGATATTTAAGGTTTTACCTTATCAACTTTATTGATTTTTGTAAATATACGCTAATTCTGAATTTGATGCCTGGAACACGTTCCAAAAAAGTTGGGACAGGGGCAAAAAAAAAAAAAGAACATTCCACAGGTAAACGGGTGATACTATCATGACTGGGTATAAAAGGATATCAAAAGACTCTTGATATCTTATTTTCAGGTACTCTTACAAGCGATACTATAACTTCTCTGCATTTGAATGGATCTCTCTGCTGCAAGATATGCAGTAGATGGATCACTTGAAGGGTTGCTTCTCCTGACTTATTTTTCCATAGAGTTAAATAGGAAAATGAGCCAGGAGAAACAACCCTTAAAGTGATCCATCCATATCTACTGCATATCTGGCAGCAGAGTGATGGTTCGAGGCTCGTTTGATACCTCAGACCGTTGATGACTTACAGCCATTTAGCCAACCATAATTTTATCCCACACTGAGCACTGGTGACGTGGAAATGAACGGTTAAGTGAGTTGTAGTAATGTCTTTATGAGTTTTGTAATGTTTGGAGCCACGGTACATCATCTATGCAGATGGGGGCTGGAAGTTGTGCAGGGATGCAATCAGTTGCTTGTTTGCTAAGCTGTGGGAGGTTAGGGAATTAGTTAGCAAGCTAATAATTTATGAATGGCAAAACTAATGAATAACAGATCAAGCGGATTGCTGCTTAAACAGCCGTGTATTGAAGTAGATTTCATAACCTCCTAAGAACCGACAATTAATTTCTGTCCCCTGTAGGGGACATGAGTCTCTGGTCTTAATCTCAAGAACCATATATTCTATATGCTGAAATTTACATTACAAGGGACATCCAATAAACATAAAATAAATAATACTTTTGAAAATATTTTCACAGCAACATGTTTTTGTCACCCACGACACTTGTGTTATGTCAAAAAAAATTAAAATATTTAAACTTTAAACGTTTTTCTGCCAGGTCTCAGGACGATAAAAAGTTCAGCAGCAGATATCAGAGCTTGTTAGCCTACTGCTGTTAGCTATTTAGCAAGTTTAATTGTAGATGCAACTTTCTTTTCTTAGAATTCCAGCCTAATTTGTACACAGACAATTCAATTTGACTAATTTGATAAGCTCAATTGCATCTTACTAGCATACTAGCATCCCTGTTTTCTTTATTGGTAAAATTCTAATAATGAGAGAATTTGTAATTAGCACATACTGCCACAGGGTTCCCGTTCCCTTTAGTTCTCAATTTCTATGTTCCTTAGGAGAGCAGCTTCATACACAACTTGATACATTTTAAAATGAGCCAGTGGAGTGGACCTTAAAAGAGAAAAATTACCTTGCCGTTGCCATTTTCCCATCATGAATAAAACATTCAATCAAAATTCATCTGGTGAAATTCTTTTCTTGCAAAAACTCTCCTTTGTCTCCTCCTCAAATGGACGGTGTCATTTTGCTGGTGGCATTTATCAAGTGTTGCCACTGTCATCATGCACAAGGGGCCTTTCTTCCTCTCTTGTTTGGTTTTCCAGAATATTCCACAGGCATCACTGTGCTTGTTTGATGCTACAAGAACCATATTAATCATCTTGTCATGAAGTTTGAGGCAATATGTTTGGGGGGGGGGGGGTGGTAAAGGGTGAAACATTTGGTCTAAAATGTAAAAGGAAAACTAAACAGATAATTCCAGAAGCCCACTCCCACTGAAGAAAGGAGCTCGGCCTGTGAATACACTCATGAGCACCACCACCTGAAACCACACCATTCCCCCACTCCTTCTCCTCCTTCTCCTCCTCCTCCTCCTCCTCCTCCGTCTCCTAACCTCACTAGACTCCTAACCTCACTCCAGAAATAACACAATCTCATTTTATCTTCCGTGCCTCTGGATGTCCCTTTGAACCTATGCCCTGAGTCAGCCAGGGGAGGATGGGCTCTCTCTAATGAGTCTGGTCCCTCCCAGAGCTTCTTCCTATATCACCACGAGGGAGTTTTACCATGCCTAGGGTTTAAGCTGGCGTATACTGTAAAGGGAATTGTGACAAATCCTTTGTAAAATGCATGGCATAAATTAAAGTGGTTGATGGATTGATTTGATTGGAGTGAATGGTAACATGGTACAGTGGTTGTTGTGGAGCTTGGACAGGCCATGTCCCAGTAAACAGGGGGCGATGTAAAAATGGATTAGCCTGTGATGTGCCTGGTGAGTCGAGGGGACAGTTTTGAATGCAGGCCATGACTCACCTAACGTGGGATGACAGAAATGGATCAATGGATGGATACACTTTACAGAATGTAATGCCGCCCCCCCCCCCCCCCCCACCCAAATAAAACACTCAACTGTGCCTCAGTACAGTTAAGTTTAGCAGAGTTAAAGTAGCTTGCTGTTTGTACTGTATGGCAATGGTGTTCACTGCAGATGCACTAGATACCATTTTTTAAATGTCAACTCAGGTCTTAATTATATATTTGATGCCATTTATTGGAGCAGAATCAAATGTAATCACAGGTCTCAGGCAATTCATTGAGCTTCAGATTATTATGCTGCTTATGTATGGTTGTAAGGGGACTATAGTTTTGAATAAGTATAAATGTAATGCTGTCAATTATATTTCAACTCTAGATTAATTTGCTACTACATTAATAAAATGATGTGCATTTGGTGGGAATAGATGATAAAATGAGAGCCTTGTTGCTATAATATAAAATAAACAAATGTTCCCATGTTAAATGCAGATTTACTAAACACTGTACTACAGAATGTGTAAGGCAACACAATAAAATGTTTTTTAAAAACCTCAACAAAATAATTGTAAAGCAATAATTCCACCATCTAGGTTTAAAAAAAAATTCTCTCTCCAATCAAAGGTTATTTTTCTCAAGACGAACAAGGCTACAACAAGAACCACACTGTTCTGAGCCCAACCCTCTACATCTCTGGAATTCAAATCACGGTCCTCAAGGTCAGAGAACTGCTGGTTTTCCACCCTCCCTTTATCTGGTCGCCAAGTGTGACAGCCAATCAGAAGCACTAATTGTTCAGTTAATTACCTGGGACAAAAAAAAACAGGGCTGAATTTGGATTTGAGGTCCAGATTTGAATATCCATGCTCTAAATTAACCTCATTTGATTTACATACTGGGATTCTGAAAGCTGGGGTTTAACAGACAAATTGTCTATGCAAGTTTGCTGATGGGGCATGAAGTCCTGATCCAGCTTATTTATACTCCAAATCTTAATAATAAGATGGACATCAACTCCCATGAGCACTATTGTAAAATGTACATAATGCTTTGAAAGTTGAATATGTCACACATACCTGACATTCTCAGGGCAAATTTTATTCTGTTTCTAAACCACAATGAACACAGCTTAAATGCATCCTGAACTTTGTTAGAACATAATGTTGTATAGCTACCTGGCACCGATATGAGTTGTAATATTCACACTCATCTTCATGACTTTCTCCAGTGGTCAGCAACTGGCCAACGAAGAAGGACGTTTTTTCTCTCTCCATTCACTCCCATTGCATGGTGAAACTAGTCTCAAAAGCGCACTTTTAGCGCATAAACGAATGCAAACAATGCAGATTATGCTGATATATAAAAAGCTCCATTCATGATATTTTACACTTTTTCCAAACAAAAGTTGGTAAGAAGATCCGGATCGTTAGCTTATGAGGAACTTCCTTGTGTTGTTCTTGCGCCAGTAACTCACCACAGAACTGTATAAGAAAGAACTCCCACCCACCTCCTGAAGCATGCTTTAGTAAACCAACTGACCAAGTTAACAACCGAGCAAGTTAACAAAGAAGTTAGCAGCAGTTCTTCAAAATCAAATCAATCAAAATTTGTTTCAAAAGTTTCAAACGTGCGGTTCTGGATGTCGTGATTTTATTTATCGACATTGCTTGCATTCATTTATGTGCTAAAAGTGTGCTTTTGAGACCTTTTAGGCCATGCAATGGGAATGGAGAGAGAGAAAAACGTCATTCTCCGTTGGCCAGTTGTTGACCACTGGAGCAAGTCATGAAGATGAGCGTAAATATTATGACTCATATCGGGGCCAGGTAGCTATACGATATTATGTTCTAACAAAGTTCAGTATGCCTTTAATTTATTCAACATTTTATAATGCTGATAATGGCCCACAGATTCCATAGTGATATTATTATAATAATAATTATTATTAATAATAATAATACTACTAATAATAATAATAATAATAATAATAATAATAATAATATTATAGTGATATTCCAGGATCAGGCCTGGGTAACTTGTATCTTGATAAATAGATATGAGGTGTTTATTGTTATGGCAAAAAAAAAAAAACTGACGCATTTTATTCACAGAGTACAGTGGTTTATGAGCTCTTGGAGGAGGGCTGCCCAGGGGGGCTTGAGCGCTGTGAAGTCCGGCTCCTATATCATTGGATATTACCACTGGAAAATGAGAGGCAGAGTTATGACTCCTAATTTTCTGGGCCAACCTCAGGAGTCACCGTTGTGTGACTACACGCGTATTCCAAATCACCTCACTAAATACCTGCCGGCATGGAATGGCTGTTCAGGCAGGAGGCACCTAGCAGCCCAGAGACACTGCCAAGAAAGAATCTTCAAAATTAATCCCTATTAGGCCCTGGCACCAAAATTAATGTCCATTTAATATCCATTTACACTAAGTCAGGGTGCTGATATGGCTGCTATTTTGACGCTCCAGGGCATAGGCCTGATATACAGACATATAAAAGTAAGTGTGTGGAAATCCTGTAGATCATGGATACTTTTCACTCACCAAAGTAAATTTGTGATGAAAATGGATAAATGAGATACCTGCAACAAAAACACAGAAATTACAATAATTTAACTCACAGGAAACAGCCTGTGGATAAACATTGGGTATTAACTACCTTTTCATTAATCTTATAAGGTCATGGAATGTGTGGTAAAGAAGGGTGCACATGCTCAAATGTGTAAGCCAAAGGCCATTATTGGAAAACTCCCTGCTTGGAAAACCTGTGTTGCCATCTGGAATTTAGCAAAATGTCAGCTTTGCTCCAACAAGCCGTTACCCCATCCATGCTCTGAACTTGTTAAGACAGCTTTTAAATATTATGCACCGTGATGTTGGAACATGTTACAGGAACAGATAAAATTGGACCTACTGGTGCCATTTTCTGAAGCTCAAAGATTTCCTTTTTAGAATTGTGACTAAAGACTGCACCTGTTTTCATGCATGACACACTAAGGCTTAAGGACTTATTTTGAAGGTGCACTATGCAGGGCTGAATTCGGATCCAACTTAACACATTCCCTTCCCTTGCTTTCTTCCCTCAAGTGAGCTATCTTGTGATGTAGTTTGCTACGTGCAGCAAGCAAACTTAGCAGGTGCTCTGCAAGGAAGGATAGACAAGAAACAAAACAAAATGGAACTGAACGGCCCTGGCAACAGATATAGGAATTCTACCCCATAGAGTTGAAACGTGACCTCCCACTTGCGTGGAGCATTGCATTGTGAGAGAACTGAGGTAATATAATTAGCCTACTAATTATATTTATATAATTACTCCCTCCCCTTAAATCGGAACCGAATCCCACTTGGTGTGGCTGCCATATTTAATCCTGGCATTTTCGGGATTCCCCCCTTGAAGCAAGGGAAGGGATCAACAGGAAGAAAGGATAAATGTCAGAATCTGAACGCAGCCCGGGATTTTAAACTGAAAAACATAGGCAGAGGGTGTGTAAGTGAATTGGATTTTAGACCATTTTTTTTGGTGACGCTCTTGCTTTATTTTATTAATTGTGCATTGGTTAGGCCTAATTGGAAATAGTTGGCTGATAGCCCAGTTGTTGCCCTGGTGGTCAATTCAGTTGAAATGAATCTATATTTTCTATCTATCTTTTACCAATGTGAAATGCTTAGACATGGCTTCTCGCACAGAATTACGTTATAGACTTGTTACTTGTCATTTTCGTGGATGGTTTTATGTCTCCCGATACACGACTACTTTACAACCAAAGCCTACATGGGCTCTTGTACTCAAAAAACTGTATTTACGGTGAAATTAATGCAAAAGATTTCCCCGCCCTAACCTAGCCTTACCCTGCAGTTCATTCACCCTCTGCCTATGCTGAAAAATATTATAAAATAACCATGCTCAGTCATATCTATGATGCAATAGCAATCTGTAAAAAAAAAAAAAAAAGGCTTCTGCTTGTATTTATTATTCTAAGATGTGTTCAGGATGTTTCTGGGCCTGGCGCTCTTTTCTGTGTGGGGAGGGGTGGGTGTGGCTACAGAGCCTGTGGTGTGGGATCAGGCCTTTAATAATAATAATAATAATGCATGGCATTTATATAGCGCCTTTCTAGATACTCAAAGCGCTTTACAATGATGAGGGGGAAACTCGCCTCTACCACCACCAATGTGTAGCACCCACCTGGGTGATGCAACGGCAGCCATTTTGCGCCAGTATGCTCACCACACATCAGCTGAGGTGGAGAGGGAGAGAATTTTTTTTTTTAGCCAATTAAACTGGGGGATGATTAGGTGGCAGATTGAATGAGCCTGGGTTGGGAGTTTAGCCAGGACACCGGGGAAACCCCTACTCTTTACCCTTTGTTGCCATTTGTTGCCATTGCCAGCTAGCTACTGCAATGGCAGAGGTGAAGAAGAGGAGGTACAGCGAAGCAACAAGCCTGCAGGGTATGTTCAAGAAGCGGACTCTAGGATTTTCTTTTCCTCAATGGCGACAGCCATTGTTTAGCAAGGGAATGAAAATTGACACAGTTTTCTGTTGGACGTCTAAGTAGGCTACTTTACCTCTAGCTATGCAGCAAGCTACGTTAGGTAACTAGGTGGCTGAAGTTGGGTACCTTTTGAATCTAATTAATATATGTTAATTACGTTGTATTTCAGAAAATAAATAATATTTGTATAGAAATATCTTCATGAAAAAGACATTTACTTTACAATGGTATTAGCTAGCTATGAAAGACAAGATATGGTCTGCTAATGTTAGGCTACTTATTCCACACACGATTCCATCTTTACATCCCAGTTCTAAATTAATGTTCAGAGTAATGTTAGCCAAACACCGAAGAAGCTCTTAAAGGCTACAAGCACACCATGTTTTCAGCCAGACATTTAGGGCACTGAGTTGGCTGAATTTCTCACTGCCATATTAAAACAGGAAGCAGTCCTGAGATCACAAGCTTGCAAATGGGTTTGATACAGTTGTAGGCCTATAATGAAATAAAATCGTTCTTTAAAACTTCTCATTTTCTCAACCTGGTGTAATTTCTGTCCTCATGAATGATTATATCTTTGGAGTGCTTTTTAATGATTGCGGGAGCTTGATGTTGTAGCATATGTCATACACTCTTTTTGTCCAGATCGCCATTTTAAAAAGAGATGGCAATCTTAATAGGGCTTTTCATTATAAAGGATACATTTTTAAAAATGCTCATTACAAAAAGCTGCAGAATTGAACGGCCCTACAGTTTATTTTCATTTGATTCACACTAGTAAGTAAGCACATTCATTATCTTACTAAAGTAAAATCGTCAGTGTAAAATCAACTCTAACAGAGTAGATATTTTCTCTACTGGACACTGTTAGAGTTAATTTAACACTGCCAGAGTTGATTTAACACTCATAATATTGTTGTGCAGCTGCAGAAACCTGCACAATTGAACAAACCTCAGAGAGCTGTTTTGAATAATGCTCACTTCTTCTCTAATCACCAAAGCCTCCATTCTTCTGAGAATTAGGCATCACATCCTGGAATCTCCACACCTTTTGGGGCCCCATATTAGGAAAGAGATTACTACGATAAATCAACCTGACTTTTTCTAGTTGGTTTATTCAGCCAGTCTCTTCATAAGTAGCTTTGTGTTGGAGCAACCCAGAGCAGCTACAAGCATCTATTGTGCTCATAAAAGATTCACATGGGTGTTTAAAAACTCATTTAGACACTGCTTGGAGGTTTAGTTGTGTTCAGATATTTTTAATTCTTGCTAAATGAACAGTCATATGGGGGCAACCATATAATGAAGATCTTAGAGCTCTTCTGCCTTACCTAATAGAAAAACCGTTCTATTATCAGCTTTGAATTAATATATGAATCCAAATAAATAATTTAAAATAATTATCTAAATGGCATTTGTTATATGAATCATTGACATTCCAAATTGCTATTGTTTTTAGGTAATTCTATGGAATACATTTTATTTGAATATAATGATTTGAACTGAAAACCCCAATTCTCAATGTGATGAACAACCTCTGGTTTCTGTAATATTGTTGTGCAGCTGCAGAAACATGTACAATTGAAAACCTTCCAATCATAAAGTATATGTAATGTGCATAAATAACAGTTTGCCTGTAATTATTTGACTGTTAAACACATTTAGAGCATTAGTGCATTTTTGCATTTGCTCTGAATCTGTCACAAAATGACTGGTATATCTACCACTCCTCTGTGTCAGAGCTAATTAAGAGCTCATTTTCTCAGTCAATTAACAATCCAATCCAGCAAAACTGCAGCAGAGACAGGGGTCTAATGACTGAAATGTCCCCCAAAATGGCAGGCATTCATTAATATGCGTGGAAATGTTTCCAGGGTTTAAAAGCATTTGTGACTGCTGAGTTCAGATGTATTTCAATCCAAACTTTAATAATTATTATGCAAACTCTTTCAGCGGCTCCATTTAGGAGACTGATTGGAAGCACTGAAGGAATAGTTTCAAAGTTGTGTTATGCAACCTAGCTAAAGTGTTTCACGCTCTTATTTTTAATGACATTGGCCCTCTCTAAAGCAATTTTCCAGATTTTATCATCAAGTAACAGAAAGAAACAAGCTCTCGGCATAACAGATACAGCTATCCCAAGATTGTTACTGTGCTTAGACCTTTTCCATTTATTGTAAGGTGCGCACACTATAACTTCTATTATTCCTGTGAAAGCAATTATAATTCTATTGGAATCCAGGTTGAAATGTAGTAATCTTATGGTAATTATTAGACATGGGCCAGAATCTAATCAATTGCATGTATTTGTAAAAGTTCAAGACAAATATTGATTTCATCCGAGCCACAGATTTTAATTAATGAAATTAGTTCCATCCTTTCTAGTACTAGAAAATGACAAATCCAGGTAAAGTTTAAGGTTGGACAAATCAAGTGTTAAATAAAAATTCCAACCATACATTACCTGCTGATTTGGTCTGTGCTTGCAACATCCAATAGCACATTTTTCTTTTGGTTTGTATTAAAATACTAAGTCATGATTGTAAAGTAAAATATCGATCATTTACAACAACCTTAGATTCTCTATGAAATCCCATAATATCCTATATGAAATTTCAGTGAAAAAAGAAAATAGTATCATTACACATTTACCAGATTTTTTTCAGATTCCAGATTTAATTCCCATGGGGATTTTCATCTTCAGCAATAAATCAACAGTATTTCAACAGTTTGAAATTCAAGTACACTCATAGATACCTTCTTACTTTTGAATGACAATAAACACAAAGCTGGCCCCCATATTGGCAAATAACTCAGGAGGAGAATATAACGCTTTGCCAATGAAGCAGAGATAATTTTAAACATTATCTCAAGCTTTTTTGCTACTTATTATGCTGCACAGTAATATAAAAATGATTTGTGCTAGGCTTGCTTGAAAATACGAGCACTTTATATTGGTTGGGTTAGCTTCTCAGAGCTTTGCTGTTGGTACAGTAAGTCTGGTACAAAACTTGCTGATGACAAACAACAGTTTCTCCGATTTATGACACACAGATATGGAGACAACTTCGGAAACAGTTTTCTGTGGTATTGAAAATCTTTTCCACACCTCTGGTTTCTATGAAATATTTGCATCAATATTTGGCTAAAAATGTAACTAGAATTTTCCAAGCTGGAGTGTATTGCGTTGAAATCCAGACGGAGGCCTGCTATCTCAAGGGAACTGACCATTCATAAATCATCCTGCTGGTTAACTTGAGTCTGGGAGGAAAATGGATTTGAAAGGAGACAAAGGTTGATTAGCATTGCTTTGAATGAGCGGTGCTTTTATATCGCTCAATTTATTTATATAATTTGCCGGTCCAAATCAAGTGCAACACCTGCAGCTTTGGATAGTGCTGAAGGCCTGAGAGTAATGAGGCTGACAGAAAAGGCCATTAGCATGTAAAAACACAGGTCTTTTGCTGAGCAAGTCCAGTCATCATTCAAAAGATGCATCAAAGCGTGTCTCATGAGCTAAGCATCTACGATGCTATTTTTAACCTTTTTTTTGCTTTGTGAAAGGAGAAGCTCTTTAAATGGACATGCCAGACATTTATGAATCAGCTGTGATTTTTATGTGCGTCTGGTATGTTTAACTGGACACTTTTTAGATACGTTTAAATTACATGGACAAGGTGACCCACAGATGAACAGTGTTAGATGCATCTTACATTCATTTCCTTTTCTGTCATGAGATAGGTTTCCTCCTACATTTTAAACAAAGCTAAATCATTGAACTCGTATAGCTGGTGCAATTCATGTTCAGTGTTTTACAGTTACTACTTGCAAGAGCTGTAAGATAATGTCTTTGGTTATTAGATTTAAACTCACCAACAGTGTTACTAAGTCCTTGCTTTGAATGCACACAAGGCCGGCATGGGAAGAAGTGACTGGTATGATCTTCCTTTGGTTAACTTCTGAGATGTTTTTAATTATGAATTAACATACACAACAAGGGCTGCAAACTACCATCACCACATGAAGTTACCCTACTAAAACACTTGTGTAGCATGTGTACTGTATATGTAAAATGGCACTCAGCCTGAAACTAATCGGTTCATTTAACATAAATTTCTACCACCCTGTTACTCACTGAATTGCTATTTATTTTGGCATGGATAATGCAGTGTAGTGTCTGAACTGATGCGAACGTGGTGAATTACTGACGGACTTGTTACTTTGCTAACTTAACACTTGACAGCATAACATATAACACTAAATTTGACTGAAAGGGGGATCTTTGTTAACATAACATAATGGGATGTTGACATTACTTTAGATGTTAGACCGACCAAGCTTTAGAAGGCATTTAACTTAAAACCCAGGCTGTCATTGTTTGAACAAATTATAATACGTTTTTTGATACGATTTTTAAACCGTAGTCGAAGAAACCCTACATATAAACAGCACTGATAAATAGTTTTTAAAACTCATTTCTATCCCCCTTTCTTGCTATTTCAAATACTGAACTCAGGTATAATCGGTAGACCTTACTCATTGCTGCAACTGCTGCAATGGTGGAGCACAAGCAAGCACATGCTATCCTTCCCAGCATGTGCCGACAGCTGCAGCTTCTGTCAGCTGACCCTGGTGCATTGGAGGAATGCATTTAATATGCATTAGGCGCAGGAAATGCAGGCATGCAACAAACCAGAGAGTCCGACCAATGAAAAACCCTCCCTCCCTGGGCAGTGATATGGTCAATTACATACTGCTCTGTAGCTGTCAGCCTCAGTCGTCCCTTTCAGTACCAGGCTCTAGGACAGATCAATGCCACAAATCAGTGTTTATCAGAATTGCCCACTGGACATCCCCTCATATTAAATTTCAAACCAAGTAAAATACATGTGAAATTCATCGTTAAAACTGTGGTCTAGTTTTGGAGGAGGGGTCATTAAATCCGAGTCATATCCGACTCTATAACTTTGTGGTTGAATAACAACCTTTTTAATGATTTTTAAATCATTGTATTTTTGTTATTCCAACAGATCATTGCAATTAAACTTTGTACAAAAATGCCCAAAATATAACTTACAAACATTTGGTACATGAAAAAATTACCTTCTCAGCCTTTGAAACTGCTGTAATGCCCTACTCCCACTATTCCACTCCCAGATCTCGCTCGCTAATGGATGGACCCATTGTCCGAGTGGTCCAATTCTCTAAACGCAGTAGTTTTCCTTGCAGTCATTATTTCACATATACATTTAGTACCAGATCTTAAATTGGTTTAAAAACTACTGGAGTAACTGCAGGCAATGAAATACTACAAGCTTGCAATTGATTCTTAACTTTTCTGGCGGAAATGTCAATTCATTTTTTGAAAATAAACCACAGGGGAAGTGTTACTTGGACATTCTAAGCACTCTGTGGCTCTGTTCCAACTGGAAAAATGACACCCTCCAAAGTACAGTCTTCAGGAAGGAAGTAAGTGATGTTTCGTTCTGAATCTTGTGTAAAAGTGTGTACATCCAAGCCTGATATGCAGTTAGAATTACAAGATTCAAATGGATTAAGATTATCCCAAAAGTGATTTATCAAGCATGTCTTTTCATGGGCAAGAAAGGTTTGTACAGTACATGCAAAAATTAATATGTGCTTTAATGTTGATGTGGTGTGTATAAGTAATTATTCATGTATGTAAATTGTTGGGCAATACATGCACACACTGTTCACAGCAATGAAATCCTGTATGAGGATTTTGAGTGGGAGATGTAAAATACAGAATTAAAGTTAGCTGACTAGCTTTCAAGATGATATATCATTAGAACCAATTGCATAGTAGTATTATTAATTGGTTAAAGAAGTCAAATGAAGTAAAGTAAAAATGAACCGATTAGCTTTTTTGCACATTATCTGCAAATAAAAGTATAAATGAACTGTAAGAAACTGTTTGCTTGGTCATGTCATGGGATGACATGACCAAGCAGTCAAAATAGCAGTCAAAATAACTACACTGTACATATCAGTCACATTCATATTTTTATATTAGCAAAGGTCCTCTAAACAGCATGTTCTGGTGCGTCACTGCAGTCATTTATGGTCTGCTTAATTATGACACAAAATATAATCCGAGGCTGTTAGATGATGCCAAATGCTACACAAGTGCTACGTGTGGTATTCTGCTGAAGGCATAACTTTTAGGTTAATCATTTTTCACTGTGAATCACATCTCAGTTGATGGCTGTTACATGGGTATTTCAACTGCATGCCACTCCAATCTCTCTCTCAGTTTCATAGTGATGCCGTAAGAGCCTGTGAAGCGTGTAAGGTGTAAGATCACAAATACAGGATGTGATTAGAATTTCATTCTCATGCTCATGACTTAGATTTCTGAAAGAACATTCCAGAAAACCTACTCTTCAAAGGATTAAGCTAAATATTTGAAAACAATGAATAACCTATAGCTGTGCTTGATTAGATACAAGGCACGTAATTATGGCACTATCATTGTAACGTTTGTATTGCTGTCTTTATCTTGTTTTTGTTTGTTTTGTTTGCCTTGAACAAACACTAAAATGTCATTGGTTTTCCTGTTGATGAATTATTGCTGCAGCCTGCAGTTGCTCTCGGAGTGATTGCATAAAGCATTAGCATGGCGCAACAGTTTATCACATTTGAGATTATCAAAAGCGCAGCCCTCATTTTAACTTGGTTACTGTGAACAATAAATCAGACAGCGTTCATATCTTTGTGAAGGTCGTGCGTGTTAATTATTTTCCCTTCATGGTAATGATAAACATCCTTTCCTCTCTCCGAGGTCCAGTTTAACAGTCTGGCTGCAAATTGCTCTGTTGATCATTTTGATACAAAATTTAGCAAGTTATTCTTTTTGGATTGACTATATTTCTTCCCTTCTCTAGTATCAGCCGAGCCAGCTATGTGGGGTTGAATCAGAATTGAGAAATATTTCCTTATTTAAGGTTAAAGTCAAAGCAACAGTGAGAGTAAAAGCTCTCAACAGGACCTATGAAAATGTAATTTAAATTTAAAGTCAAAATGAGTTACACGGAAATGGACATTAGATGGTACATCTCTGTGGCATGCGGGGTCAAAACTATTGAGATTTCATTATTTTTCTGTCAGATTGTAAAACAGGGACTTGACTTTTAAATAGTTCAAGGATACTTCAGCGTTGAAATCCGAGACTCTGAATCCTAACCATGCATGTGATTCGAGTGATGGGGGGACTTAGGGGCTTAGGGTGAATCCAAGGGCCAAGGGGCCCTGACTGAGGGACCTCAAAAGAGAATGGAACATAGGATTTTCTCGAGTGGCCTGGAGTGGTGGGGCCCAATATGAGATCTTTTCATGGGGCCCAAAATCCCTGGCACCGCCCCTGGTCGATAGCAATCTCAGGCACTGAGTGCATAATTTACCATAGTGTCACTCAGGGAGGCTGTAGGGTTTCGATCAGTAGGATTGCTCATTGTGCAATGGTGACTGCTCTGGTTGCTAAAATGCCAGTGGTCTACCTAGGAAAACAGTACCAGCTGTGCAGTCCTCTAGGACATTCACTGCACAGCTTAGTCAGAGGATTACAATAGAAAAATGACGGATGCGTACTGTTGCTTTCAAGTAGCAGGGTCTGCATTAAAGTGTATTTCCTCCTGAATTGATGGAGGCCATTCCAAGGCGACGCTATGGAAAGTCTCTTCACTCTTCACTCAACCTGGCAGCCAAAACCTGTGTGATTGACAAAGAAAATGGTGGAATATAAGAGTAAGCGAAGGGGAAAGGATATTTCAATGCAGAAAAATTAAAGTCTCCATTGCTTTAGTTGTGGCAGATGGATCATGCCCACGTCAGAGCACCTCTTACGAATGGTATGTGACTGAACTCTCAAAATGTCTGCCATTCTAATGATGTCACAGAGGAGCTTGCTGGATCAGGAACAAAAGCCCCCGGACTGCTCTTTTCAGATAAAGCTGTGCGAAACCTGAAATGGTAAATCGATACCGGCGATGAGAGATTCAGAAAAGGACACCCTCTGGATCTTGAGAGGCTGAATCTGACAGCAAAAAAAAGGAGGACCTTGGTGAAACCTCTTTAAAAAAAAACTGTTCAAGTCAGCAAGAAATAATCAGATTTGCAGTAAATAACATTATCTGTGCAGAAATGTGCAACTGTGCTGGGAGGCCGTTGTGTGGATTCTGGCAGAGAGTGAAGACGAATTGAGATTGTTTAGTTAATGTCTTAATGCTTTGTTTCCTGGTGTTTATTTTTTTTTGCTTCAGTGCCATTTTCACATTGGAAACTAGAAAAATAAAAGAAGACAGTACACAAAGAAATAAGGTGTTGCTATAGCAATTGATATTTTGATGATACCTTCCTGCCAATAAAAATGTTAGCTGAGTAAAGACCTTCATAATATCTAATTTAGAATTGTTTTTTTTATTCTACTCATTGCCACAGGCAACAGAAACCTGTCCAGAATTCAATCCCAATAACAACAGCCGCTACATGCAGGATGCTCTTCACTTTTCACGTTTATCAAAAGTATCCGATTATTAATTGTCAGAAGAGTTGCTCCACCCACTTTGCGGAGGATACAGACTCGCTCTCCTATCACTAGCTGTTTATCCGCGGCAATGTTGTGATGTTTTCTCAAAAAGATCTGCTGCGCGTTTTTTGTTCATTTTCTGCAACAGATGGGTAACTGCTAATTCGCTTGGAGAACCCCCCCACTGGAGTTGTGTTGATAGCGCTGAAATGGACCTGCTTTGATTAACCAGAACATTCAACATTGGGAAGCTGGGAAATTAGAGCCCGCACGAGCATTCAAGTATTACTGCCTCGACAAAAAAGCACTAACCTGGAGATGGAGAAATCCCTGCTAACTACAGGAGACTATCCAATTAGGTAGAGTGATTAACTCAGCTCTGCTTTCTTCATCATTGATTTACAGACAGGGCTAAAGGGCTAAACGTCTATTAACGTGCTTCTATGGAAATAGTTAATATTTTTAATTCCTTTTTTTTTTTTGGATAGCATTTTAGGGATAGATACTTTTTTGAGTAATGTATTTTTTTCTGCGATGATTAAATTTGTGGAAATAACTTAACTCCACAGAACCATTTTATATTCATCAGTTCTCCATCTAGACTGCAATGATATTCCCTAAACGGAGTTTTAGTTTGTCAAGCAGAACACAACTGTACAAGCATGGACAAGTTACTTAATGTGCTCTTGTGTTTGCTAACTCTATGCTGCTTGATGACAACAGCAATTTAAGGCTTGTGTTTCAATCACAGCTATTCCCTATTATGATTACATTAAGGGCAAACATCTATTTCTGAAACAAGGAGAATGTAGGCGAAAGAAGAAATCACATTCATTCATTGAGTTAATGGCCTGGATTCCCCAGGAATTTATCTTCAACAAATGACTGCGACACTCGAGAAACACTGGTTTACTTATAGAAGGCTCTGTTTGAAGCAAGGACAGCTAATAGCACTGATAGAGATAAAATGTCAAAATGGACCAAAGGATAGGCACGTGTTCAGAGCTTTTGCTCAATTATCATCTGTTACAACCCTCATGTTATAGAGGCTGGTGGTGACAGCTCTCACCAGTGTTATTGCTTCATTTGATCCTGTGGGTGTAAATGTCCCCACTGGTTCAAAGCCTTTGTCTCCTTGGGCATATTTTGTCCCCGGACGTCCACTTGTCTCCATAAAGTATGTACACTTCAGTGCTTCAGGGCTACATTGTCCCTCTCTCCTAATAACAGGGGTTCTGCTATTGTCAGTGGCACAGAGACACACACACACACACACACACACACACACACACACACACACACACACACACACACACACACACACACGCACATGCACACACATACAATGTAGTGTACGGAAGGGGCAGGGAGGGACTCAGTCCATCTCATACACCAGATCAGAGAGAGAGAGAGACAGAGAGAGATAGATAGAGAGAGTGAGAGAGAGAGAGAGAGAGAGAGAGAGGGGGAGCGAGAGGGATAGAGAGAGAGCTTGTGTAGACAGAGGCCGGGTACCCTGACACTGGAGCACACATGCAGCAGCCATAGCTCAACCAGTGGGCTCACTTGGATCTGTAGCATCATTTCGGAACTGACTGTGAAATTCATGGGAGGTAATACCTCTGGAGTACCTGGAGGGGAGTCCAGATGATTTATTAATCCCCCACGGACCCACACACACACACACACACAGGCATTCACGCACACCCCGTGGCTTGAGGGATGAGAACGGGAGCAAGGAGGGGAAAACGCAAGTTGCGTCTATCTTTCATCTCGTGGTGCGTTGTGTGAGCGTGCTCCCTCATCCTGGCTGAGGAGGAGAGGCAGAGGATGCAGCTTGGAGGATGGGTTCCAGCGGAGAGCGGTATGACATGTACTGTCAGAAAGCAGTGGCCCTGATTGTTGACCTTTGCCTGGACGACAGCCCCCTCCTGGACGCCGGCACCTGCCAGGAATTCCTCCTTCTGCTGACCAACCGAAGTACCAGCCTCAAAGATTCAGGTGACTTCGCAAAACCGTGATCACAAACTGAAATCATAAAAAGAATTGATAAAACTTGCTTTTCTCAGCACTGTTAGACAACACGCCGTTAGTCTTCTGTGGAGCCTCTTTGCATGGGGGGCTGTGTAGAATCAGCAAATAGGTTTTTATCTTTCATCCGGCAGTTCAGGCTGCTGTTTTGTACTTTTCCCTGTCGTTGGGTGCGGTGTTTCATTGCAGAGGAGAGAAGCAGATCATGTCTGGGGTGATTATTTTTTTTATAGGGAAGGTTTTATAGGACATGTTCGCAGCACTGTCGAAGCTCTGATGTCAAACAGACCAGCGGACGGCTACAGTAATAGGAAAGTAATGGTCCTATTTTTTAGGCATTGTAGTAAAAAGTATAACTATTGAAAGCTGAGTCTGGTGCAGCAATAAAATGAGTAAAATGGCACTAAAAGACACAAAGGAGAGTATGGTGAAAAACCAAGAAATAGCACACGCGCTATTTTGCTGGCCGTCTTTCCCAGAAGTACCAAAAAGTGTGTGAGTTCCAGCCGCACTTCCGAGATACTGTAAGAGAAAACGGTCTTACGGTATCTCTGCGTAAAGTTTATACTAGATGTAAGTTAATTACCTTCTGGTTATGTGGAGGTACTGCACGTTTGAGGGCCGCGCATGAATCCCCAAAGTGGGTGGTGTTGAGAATAACGTCTAATTGATAATCAATTTAAACATGAAGAGTGCAAGAAATGTTAAAATGCAACTTTATTTAGAGGAAAATGGCTACTATTTGGTTGCATTCACAAAGAGGGGGTAATGGGAAAGCATGTTGATGTGAATTCTATATGACATGAGATTTATATATCACAGGTGTGTAAGATACAGATACACCACTTTAAACTAAAGCAACTTTTTTCAGCCTTAATTATTTTTATAAATGAAGTGTAAGCGTAACTTGGGAAGGTTCTTAAGATCTAGTTTTAAGTTTCAATTTAAATCCAAGAACATTTTTATAAATGAGGCCCCAGGTTCCAGGACTCTTCCATACATTTATAACCAATGAACTTTATTGCTTAATATATAGGGGAGTATTTGGTTGGATGCATCACTTATTTTTAGAGAGTCATTGAAAGAGCCTTTGACTTAGGGGTATGCTTGGTTCATCAAACTACATTTTCAAACACATATGCACTTAAAGCAGAAGGAAATTACCTGACTGAGATCAATTGCACATGTTAAATAATAACTAAAAAATTACTAGTTGCTGATTTTCAGAAAATGATCCCTTTAATGAATTGTGATCGCATCGCATATTTTAACCCCTGCAAGCTTCCAGCTGATCAATAATTCAATTAAATCAATCAATATTTATAATGCGGCCATGTGACTGAAAATACTGGTGTAAAAACAAAACCATGTACAGATCCTTTCCAAAAAATTTGAATATCATGGAAAAGTTGTTCTTTTTCCATAATTCCATTCAAAAAGTGAAACTTTCATAGATTATAGATTCATTACACACAAAGTGAAATATTTCTAGCCTTTATTTGTTTCATTTTTCATAATTTTGGCTTGCAGCTCCAGAAAACCCCCAAAACAGTATTTCAAGAAATTAGAATAGTGTGTCAAAAATCAACATTTACTTCAGTTATTTCAGAGAATGAGTGGAGTGGCTCGAGGAATCCGACAGTTGTAGCCCATGTCCCGGATACGTCTGTACGTGGTGGTTTTTGAAGCACTGACTCCAGCCTCAGTCCACTCCCTCTGCATCTCCACCAAATTTTGGAATCGTCTTTGCTTGACAATCCGCTGAAGCCTATGGTCATCTCTTTTGCTTGTGCACCTTCTCCTGCCACATTTTTCCCTTCCACTAAACTTTCTATTGATATGCTTGGACACTGCACTCTGTGAACAGCCAGCCTCCTTAGCGATGACCTTTTGTGGCTTACCCATCTTCTGGAGGGTGTCAATGATAGTCTTCTGGCCAATTGTCAAGTCTGCAGTCTTCCTCATACTGAACCAATTTGAGATAAACTTTGCAGGTGTTTTGAGTAAATTAGATGATAGTGTGACACTCAGTCTAAAACATTAATTCTCTGAAATAACTGAAGTAAATGCTGATTTTCGACACATTATTCTAATTTCTTGAAATACTGTTTTGGGGGTTTTCTGGAGCTGTAAGCCAAAATTATGAAAAATGAAACAAATAAAGGCTAGAAATATTTCACTTTGTGTGTAATGAATCTATAATCTATGAAAGTTTCACTTTTTGAATGGAATTATGGAAAAAAAACAACTTTTCCATGATATTCTAATTTTTTGGAAAGGATCTGTATATGACCATATATTTTAATGACACAGGCCCAGATTGTTCAGAATCATATAACAATTAATTAACTTAATACAATTACATCAGGGCTGTAAAAAATGCTTAAATTATCCCTGTCTTAATTTTAAAGAAATGTGTCTCGTAATCAGATTTTCACTTACTGTATATAGGCCTTCATGCAGAGCAATTTTCAAGAAACAATTTTCTGTGCAATTAATAAGAACTTATTTAAATGAATTCAGTCAATGATCCTGATATAATTTCTTCCCTTTTTAATTGAACAGCTTTTCAGACTTGATTCCTTCTATTGAATAAATAATCCGTGACTCCAGTTTCTGAATGTCAGTTCAAATCCGTACTTCAGTTGTAAATAACAGATTTAAGTTTGACTCATGACTGTTTCACTGGAAACAATGGCTTATTACCCAGCTATAAAACACATGATATTGACATTCTGTATGTTATATTCAAAATCAACCACATATCATTCAGTGGTACATTACGGGTTAAATGACAGAGAAAATATGTGGCGCTTGATGCTGTGAAAGTCCTTTAAAGAGCTTGATGCTCACAAGCCATTTGCTGCAGAAGTTCCTTGAACAATATTTCTCAGGCAGGCACTTGCAAGGTTTCTCACAGGATTATTTGAATGGTTAACCTGACTTTCTGGCAGATTGGTTCAAGTAAGTCATTGCATTTCAGTACATTTCTGGCATTTAGTAGATGCACTAATCCAGAGTGATTTACACAACTTTTTTGTGCTTTATTTATTTATTTTGAGATAGTATTCATTTATACAGCTGGATACTGAATCAATTCAGGTTAAATACCTTGTTTAAGCATACAACAGCAGTGTCCTGGCCGGGAATTGCACCTGCAACCTTTAGGTTACAAGCCCAGTTCCTTACCTATTATGCTACACTGCCATTATACGTAAATATACATACTGTATGTGGGGTGCAATGTTTGGGAAGGAGATGCATAAGGTCCATGACAAACTGGATATTGATATCAGCATGTTGGGCTATGCACCCCTTTAAACAGCCTCCTTCAATCCATATTACTGCCAGGAAAATAAAAAATTGACTGTCCAAACACATATACAAACAGAGCATATTTAATTTTTGCAAGAAAAACAATATTAATTATTATCATAATATTATTCATTATTGTTTATTTAACAAAGGCTCTGGCTTTGGAACAAATATGGCTATGGCTACTACCTTTTTTGTACTATAGTACGAAGCAGGATTGCTTAGCTAGCTGGATAACTGCACTGAGTAAAACCGGGATGGTTCCGGGTATTACTCAGTGCAGTTATCCAGCTAACTAAGTAGCCTTGTCGTATACCCCCCAGCCCTATACCTGTGTTTACAAGTCATTAGTTTTTCATTGGTAAATAGATCATAACCAATAAGACAATATAATTATCATTATAGTTATTTGCTTGCTGCACATCATGGCTGAGAAATTAGTGCTCCTTCTTTATATTCTCAAGATGTAATTTGTGAAATAAAACCTGAACGGGTCAATGAAAAGGGAGGTCTCCGGGCGTGACAGGATGGAGTTGCTGTAAGCAGGTGATGGTCTCTTGGCAATGTTTAGCCAAGATGGATCTCTGTCCAGGGAATCTGTGTCACGCACTGAGATGCTGGATTTCCTGTCACTCCGTGTCATCGTCACGGGGGAAATGAAACGAACCTCAGAGTGCCACGGGGTGGACAGAGGAGCGAAGATGCGAAATGTCAATGTATGTCATCAGCACATTGACGTGAATCATTCCTGCCAAGCCAAGCAGAGGTTAAACAGATGGTGTGGTCTGGAGAATTTTGATGAAAACGGGAGGGACTTTTCCAATTTTGTATTCTAGCACTTGGGGGAGGGAGAGGTGGGAATACATGGTAGATTTAGTAGATCATGCAAGCATTTAGACTGAATATGCAAAGACCCTGCAACAGAATTCCTCAATTAAACAAAACTACAAAATGAACACAGACACATACACACACGTACGTACGCACACACACACAAACAGTATAATCATTAAAGCCTGCTCATTAGAGGCTAGATTGGCTGAATGGCCTGCTCTCATCATTGTGCATTTTTATACTTCAGTTAACCTTAGAGTCTACATTTTAGGACATGATTTCAGACGTGAGATTAAAACACTCTGGACAATGCAAAAAGGATTTACTTTATTCTTGTAACTCTAAAAAAGACTTGGTTATCATTCTGTTTCAGGGATCACTCTTGCCCTGATGTGCTTTTAGAGCCTTTGAACCCATTGTTTTTGTAAATGACTGTACTTACATCAGCAAAGGATGGGGTCACACTGCCTTCCACATTAAGTCTGCATTACATCCACATAATATGACCCTGGCAGTGTTCCATCTTATCCTGACGCTTAATTAAAATACAACACAGGACGTCTGCAAAGGAAAGGTAATTCGGCTGGTGAAGAAATGCTGATTGCGTTCCAGTTACAGGGAGGATTATATGGTCATATGGGTAAATGTCTGCTGGTCGAGGTGGAAAGCCATTTTCGACAGGTGCATGGGACGAATGGAGCATCCGTCATCCTTGATCCCCCTATGTGCACAGTGCAATTTTCCTGTTATTCCCGGTCCTTTATAATGGACCTGCTGTACGGTACTTCTGTAAGTAAAAACACATAGAATTAGGCATAGAATGCAGAAAGCATGTAGAAAACAGCCTGGGAAGGCCATGCAACATTGTGCATACTGAGCACTGAGAACCCTGTGGTTCATTTTACAAAAATGTATATGCTCTTTCCAAAGAAATTAATGAATACAGATGATAAATAGTAATGTAGAATAATTATAATAATTTAACAATAAAAAATACAATCATGAGGAAAACAACAGATCATTTTTAGAGGACAGCCCCAGGTGCCTTTTAATTGCTTGCACCTCCCCCCTTCCCCCCCCTCTCCTTCCCTACCCCCAGGAAATTATCGCAATTCTATAAGCCTGCCTTCACACTATGTGGATAAGGAGTGCGTAGTTGTTAGAAATTATGTTGTCAATTTTGTCACAGTTTAGATGTGGTTTTGTGTCTGTGTAATTATGCATTTAGGTTCAATAAAAGGAATTATATTAGTTAATATATGCGACCACATTAAGTATTTTCACTACGCAAAGTACACTAACAAATGTACATACACTAAACTGGCACAGGGTCAGTGCAATAAGGTATGTACCTAGTTTGTTTGCATTTTTCCCTGAAGGTATACCAAGGCCTCTCTGAGTTCAAGGCTTAAGCAAGAGCCAATTCAAAGTCAGAGCCTACAGTTTAACATCATTTTAATTCTCCTTACACCACTCGAATTATATCAGGCTAGACATGTTGGGCATTGCCTAGAACTGGGTCATTAATTAAGGTGCTTTAAGTCAGCTTGCTGTTCCCATTAGTGTTGATGGATAATGGGTTTCACAGTCATTGTATATCAAGCCAGGGCTAAACAATTTGCTTTGGATAATTCCAGTTGACACCATCATCTTGTTTGCAACATCCTTCTAACCGTTTTGCCTATGTGATTTAGAGGGAGAGCACCCTAGGTAGAATAATACAGGTAGAATAAAGTGACCACAGAAAAAATAGCAGTATGTTAACATGATTTGTAATGTCTTGTTGCAGTATATATTTTATATAATAAAAAAGGAAAGTAGCTGGGAGAAGCACATCGGCACATCAGTTATCAAATTGTGAAAGGTCAATAGATGGTGAGGAAGGGGGGGAGGGGAGGGGGGTGTCAGTACCTCCAGCACTCAAACAGCCAGTTGAATCTAATTAGCTATGTGTTCCCATGGGTATGCGTTCCCATGTTCTTATGGATAGAGCATTCAAGCATTGACCAATTAATGCAGCCTATATATACCTATATATAAAGAAAAGAAAGCCTAGGGATTTCAAAAGGTGCATCATAAAGTCATGCGGTAATGCAACTGCAGATCTCTGATGGGTCGCTATCATTAAAAATTTTCTGCTCCCAATCACTGGGAAAGTCAACCTCAGATTCAAGTATCCATTTTGGAATTTTAAATATATATTTTTTACATTTAAATTCATGATTAATGAAAACCACATGCCACTGCTATACACAGATAATGAGATTGTTTGAGTGCAATCTAATGTGCTAGAAACCGTAAAGAGATGTTTACCCAGGCCCAGCGCGACTGCTGCAATATCTTCCTATGAATTAATAAAATGGTAAGCTGTGTGGTACAGCGGCCCAGAAAACAGCAAAGATACAGTATTTATATGTACATTCACTGTGAATGGGAGCGCACTCTGTCTCCCCAAATGCAGATTACTGTCCCCTTGTGCCTGTGAATAATTCAGCAGGCTTTCGCAGTTACACGGAATGGCTTGCTGCGCTTACCTGCTGCTCGGGATTTGGGAGAAAATATTTTCATATGGATTTGTTGATTACCAGACAGGTGGGCACAGAGGTGGCCCCCGGAACCGTGGTGGAACCAGATGGGACCAAAATTTTGTGGTGCCTTTTTCGCTCGTCGCCTAAGTTCAAGTAGAATATGGATTGCTTTACAAGGTGTCTGGATCAACTTCAAACAATTGTTTAACGGTTGATGGAAGAAGAGGCCATTGTAGCTGCAGTACTATTTTAGAAGGTACCGAGTGAATGGTGATTTAACTTATATCATAAAAATACTATTTGAACATAAATCTATTGGGAATACTTGCTGGTCAATGATCCAGGGAATCAGTCATTTCTTTGGGTTGACGTAAAACAAGCCCTCAGTACAGTACCGATGTACAAGTACATTCCACTTTGAAATTCAGGTTCATTTACCAATGGAACAACCACATTGGTGCTACCGGCTGTGCCACAGCCCTAAACTGCTCAGCTCCATCTCTTACAGCTCTTGTTCTACAGTGAACGGGTGTTCTGCGTGCTCGCTTGATCAACACTGGGGCATTGATTAACGTTCAAGTGCCTGGCTTGTATTTGCTTTAAAAGTGGCAACCCAACCTGTAAGAATCCACTGATTTAAATTTTTTTCTATAGCATTGTTTTATACACTAGAAACTCCACAGGTTGTTATCCATTTAGTCAATATGGGTGACGACCTACTGATTCTACTTATATTGTCTAAAATGGCAATTTCCTGAAAGGGAAAGGTAGCCGTGGGAGTGGTTTTATTGGTAATAGGTATTCCCTATTGTGTGTTTCCTATTGCTCCCTACTGTGAGACCCCTAACTCATGAGGACACAAATTATATAAAACACATTTGTTGTCCAGTCGTTGATCAATGGGTTTGCCTTTAAGTGGGGATATTCACACTTTAATGATTGTATAAATACATTAGGTGGTGGCTTGCATCAATACCAGACTTGTCTCAATGGTTTCCAAAAGATTAATGAAAAGAGACTAGTAACTCACAACACCTTTTCACTAATTGGGAGAAAATGTATCATACATGAAAGATTATGCAAGTAAATTCCAAACCTCATTTGGATTGTTGGGTAAGTACATTTGTGTGTGTGTGTGTGTGTGTGTGTGTGTGTGTGTGCGTGTGTGTGTGTTGTGTGTGTGTAACGGAACACAGAAATCTGGTTGAGCAGTGAGAAAAAAAACATAAATAAATTTGAGATGAGAATACACCCACCCCTGTAACCAAATACATTGTGACTGTATTTCTATGTTACACTCAGTCAAGGGCCGCCAGAGGTTCAGAATTAAATATCTGTTGAATATACTCCACATCGCTATGGGTGCTTTATATCAGTCATATCAGAAATAACATGGAAAAAATAGAGAATGGGCATTTAGTTTATGGGCCCTTATGCTATTTTCAGCAGTAAAACCACTGGATACCAGCCGTTCCACAACCACAAAGCATGACTGTAACCCCCTGCGATGCCACTGTCGATCAGGTACACCGGGCTCCTCTTTGTTCTGGTGCAGGCTGGGTAAACAGTATCCCAGAATGCCATACATAATGCCCCTGTTGCCACTAAAGTCTTTATCGTTCCAATTTCCTGGAATCCATTGTGCAGCGTTTGCTCAGTTTTTGTGAGCGCACCACTAAAAGCCACAGGCCTGAGGATGTGTCAAAGGGAGGAGGGGGGGGGAACACAAGGGCAATTCAGAAAATGTCCAGGACACGTTTTTAAATTGAATAAGAGCCTGCATTGGTGGAGGACGGGGGATACGGTTTGAGAGGGGAGGGAGGCGGTGAAGGTAAGGTGCATCTAAATCACCCCTGCCCGACAAATCTAATTTTGGCCACAAACTGCGCGACAAGTGCCACTCTGACATTTCATCCCTGATTATGTTAGGTTTTCCGCTCACTTGAGTGACATCCAGCTAAGACTACGCACACAGACAGGCAGTGATAGAAAGCCTTTCCCACTGATGTCGATTTTGTTATATCAAAATATCATAAAATAAAACAATATTTGTTTTCGGTTACCGCTGAATTTGTATATGGCACAACCTCAAGTGTTCTGATAAAATTTTACATTTACAAATATAAAGAAATCATCAGGAGAGCACTATCAAAAAAATTACTGTAGAAAAGTTTATGTATGATATTGTCCACATGATTCTTCACAAATCATTTAATTTTACTGAGATTCATTTCGATAATATACAGCTATTGAATTAATAGTTAACTGTGGTTTGCCAACTATGTAATTTGCATACTTTCATTAGTTCAATTGCCAAGATCGGCATTAACTTCCCTTCCATTACGTTACCACTTTACCTTTTTCGTGTTTAGCAGACACTCTTTTCCAGAGGGACTTATGTGTACACACTTCAGGTAATTCACAAAATAAAAGGAAACACAACCATAGTATCCCTCTCTGTAAAGTCATCGATGGTCTATTCTTAATGAAAACTGCCTGCTCATGGCCTAGATTGATATTTACAGTTGACTGATTCAGAGTTGGTTTTGCTCTTGGTCTGTTTTGTCTGGCAACCTTGTGCTTTCAACCACAGTTGACCCTTGATTATGTCTTTCCCTCAGACTTCAATGCCAAACAACATGACCGCAGCCACTTCTTTTGAATTATCAGGATTATCGATCAACCACCCCTCTTTCAAAGTCACTGGGTGCATCCCAATATTCTTCACTCCCCACCTCCTTTCCTCCACTCCCCCAGTACCACTCCTTAACATTAACATTAACATTACAGGCATTTAGCAGACGCCCTTATCCAGAGCGACTTACACAACGTTTTAGCATTTTTTACATATTATCCATTTATACAGCTGGATATATACTGAAGCGATTCAGGTTAAGTACCTTGCTCAAGGGTACAACGGCTGTGTTCTACCTGGGAATCGAACCTGCAACCTTTCGGTTACAAGGCCAGTTCCTTAACTATTATACTACACTGCCGCCCACTCCTCTCCTACTCAGAAGTATGCAAAACTGCCAGAATGTTTTGAGTACAAGTATTTGCATGTACAGTATACATTGTACCTAACATTGCAGTTTGCGTAGAGACATTAATTAATATGTAGCCAATAATATGTAATTAAGATGTAACCAGCCACATTAGATTAAAACACAAATGATCCGTTTCCGGGGCACGGAGGAGAGGAGGTGGTAGTAGAGGAAAGGAGGGTGCATTTTTCAAGTATTGGGACGCACCCACTGAGATGTTTTTTTTAGCCATGGGACAGCCAAATCACCAGGCAACTGGGCCTGGCCATTTTTATACACAACCGTAAGCATGCTGGGATGTTAATTGCTTAATTAACTCAGGAAACACACCTGTATTCAAGTATTTCCTTTATTTGGCAGTTAGGCTACCTGCACATGTCTCCATTTAAACGGATAGATATGAAGCAATTTGGATTGAGTATCTTGCACAAGGGCACAGCTCCATGTGGGAATCGAACATACTACCTTGGATTTACAAGCCCAGTGCCATAACTATCATGCTACACTGCCACCCTTCATTAGATGGGCCTTGACAAATAATGTTTTAGACAGCTGGCTACCGGGCAGTTCCAAGCACATTCTTCCAAATGTTACCCCATCTTGTTGCCTTGGTAGTTTGTGGGCAGAGATGACAGCACTGAAATCAAATTTGTGATTGGTTGAAAGATATGAATAGCATATTCCTCCTGTACTACAGCATGTCTATGTCTTTGACTTCACAGACGAATGGGCAATGACCTCACCATACCTACTGTATCTCCAATTGTAAACTACCTCATTCATGAATAATTAATGGCCCCCTTGGGACCCGTGTGTCATTAAAAAATGTTCCTTGGCAGCCCTGCATGTTTCAAATATCAATTTGTCATTAGGTATGTTATTATTTCAAGGTGACCCTCACTGATGCATGTTTAAACCCAAGATAAGAACTGTATGTACTTAACAGCCCATGATAATGTGACACTCACACATGTACACCATATGGTTTGAATTGAAAGTAACATTTAAATTTGTCACCTACAATATCGTTTAACTGCACACTCTGGTGGGGGGGTATTAACTGTATGCATTTTAGAAAGTTAAACATGTCGCTCATTGTTGCGATATTTGAATGGTGACATGCTGTACAATGTAATTAATATATGACGCAAAGACAATTCCTCGGGCATGTTTTACGGACACACCCATATCCAGGGTAGCTTTATACTGACACCCATATCCAGGGCAGCTTTATACGGACACCCATATCCAGGGTAGCTTTATACGGACACCCATATCCAGGGTAGCTTTATACTGACACCCATATCCAGGGTAGCTTTATACGGACACCCATATCCAGGGTAGCTTTATACGGACACCCATATCCAGGGTAGCTTTATACGGACACCCATATCCAGGGTAGCTTTATACGGACACCCATATCCAGGGTAGCTTTATACGGACACCCATATCCAGGGTAGCTTTATACGGACACCCATATCCAGGGTAGCTTTATACGGACACCCATATCCAGGGTAGCTTTATACGGACACCCATATCCAGGGTAGCTTTATATGGACACCCATATCCAGGGTAGCTTTATACGGACACCCATATCCAGGGTAGCTTTATACTGTATGCATAAAAACAATGCCCCCGTTTTTAAAAGAAAGCTACTTTTCCCCAAAGATAAATAAATTTAAAAAATAGGGAAAAACTATACTTTGCTCTCTTTAGCATAATGGGCTTTCGAATTCGAGAGCCCTTTCAAGCCACGAGGCAGTGCATTGGATTAATGCTCTCAAACTGCTGCGGCCAAGCGGACAGCAAGGGTACATAATTAAAAAATTGTGATGTAAGATGTAATATCATACAGAGAGTGCAATTCTCCATTAGGACCGACAGTGAGGGTCAGTATGGTCAGTCCCATGAACATGCTATGCATTCTAAAGGTCTAGGGTTAGTCCTGGGGCAGAGTGTTCTCATGAAGAGCTATTTCCTAACATGCTGCTGAAAGCTGGCTCTCTCAGAATAATGTATGACTGTTTCCTTGCTCCACGCATCTGTGTTTTGTATCTTTTTGTTTGTTCGATGGATTTCCCATTTCATTTTAAAAATTACAGCATTGGTTGTGTGTGTGAATGTGTGAAACACATGCTGCGGTTTGCTGAAATGTATGCTTTTGAAAATAAACCCGGGCCTTAAATGAAACCAGTCCTTGCTCAGTGCAGAGATCCATTTTCAAACATTAAAACCAAGGAAATGTGCATGATTTGTATTACAAGTGCAGTAAATGTGTGATAGTATGACGCGCCATCCATTTTACGCCTTGCATTGATTTTTGACCTTCACATCATTTAATTATTGCTATTACCTTACATTTGATGCCCTGGTTCTAAGATAATATGATTCAGTGGTTAATTAATTCATCTGCTTTCCCCCTGAATTTACTCTTTTTTTAAATTACACACATTCGCAGTTTGCATATTTAAGTGGTTCAAGCAGTGAGGTGTGATACTCCTACAGCAGTTTCATTTGTGGCTTTTGATTTTGTAGTATTTGATTTTGTGGATTGACTTTGTGTTTACATTTACCACTTTACAGGAGATATTCTGTCTATGATGTATTTTTATGTAACAGTCACTTTGATTATAACAGTAAATCATTTAAGTGAAGTTACGTTGTGGTTTATTATTGCTATTTCTAGGCACTGCATTGACTCTATAATGTATGCGTGTGTCACTGAAATGACTTGTGATGTGTCGATATGAGAAAATGTGACCTGAGTTGACTTGGTGTAGACTGCATCCTTGGTCACTGCTTAAGCTTTGCACAGACCTGACAAAAAAATCTGGATTCTTATAGTTCCTGCACAGCACCAGTGTAAAATACATGAAACGCCACAGCCATAGTCTCACAGAATCTGAGGGATTTGGATGCACGGAGCAATAGTATCACATTCAGTAGTTTGGAGATTCAAGCGGATTCCATCTGCTTGGGTTATGTGTAGGGTGCTTGATAATTGCTCAAGTAACATGTTTTCATGGACAATAACATTATTCAAACATGAAAATGTACATGAAAATAGACTTATTGCAAAAATTAAGAGCTGTGATTGAGAGCTGTCTATAGTTTTTGTGTGTGTTTTTGGCATTGTATTGTCCTGAGCACTATATCCATGAGATAGACAGGAGAATTATTCTGAGAATGATGCTGAAAAATAACCGACTAAATTCCACAAACATAGCCGAATGAATTTCCTGTAAACCCTCCTTCCCTGATGATTTTCTCCCAATGCAATGCAGTGGTCCCAGGCAATGCTGTTGATGGATTGAGGAGATTTGCAGCAGCTCTGCTAAATATCCTTGAAGCCTCCTTTGAATAATGACGAGCAGATTTCCATTTTGATTCCTTCCGCTGGCCTGGTCTGGAGGAACTGGGATCGTGTCTGAACCCGGATTACTCTGGTCCAAGCTTCCCCCAGTGGAGCCAGATGATGCAGCAGAGAGCAGAGACAGGCCTCTGTTTACACCAGGAAGTGATGTACAGTTGATTATAAAGATTAATGGAAGGGTGGGGGGTGCCCTTGTGAATCACACAACAGCCTGGCTTCACTTGCATTCTGGGCCCGATTTGCTGAAACCCCCCTTCTATTTCTCTCTATCTATTTTCATTGAGTGTTGACACAGACGCGCATAAAGAGTAGCTCCCCCCATTAGCCGTGCTTCTTGGTTTATTTTGTATGCCGCAGGGCGTACCTTGCACATTGAATGCTGACAGTAATAATCACATGGGATCTTAATCGAAGATCCAATTACGTTTTGGATACTGCTCTCAGTCAAGAATGAGCTGGAAAACAAATTGAGATAATGTAGCGAGATTTTTACTTGACAATAATTTAGTGGTTGTATTTCTGCTAGTTTCCCACGTGTTTGTGTGTTTTTTTCCATCAGTCATCAAAATGGGCAGGTTTTATACCAGGGGTGGGGAACCTCATTCACAAAGGGCCAGTGTGGGTGCAGGTTTTTGTTTTAGCCCAGCATCTGATTCAACTAATTAACCTATCATGGTCTTCAATCAAGACCTTGATAAGTAGAATCAGGTGTCTCAGTGCTGGGCTAAAACAAAAACCTGCACCCACATCGGCCCTTTGCAGATGAGGTTCCCTACCCCTGTTTTATACTGTTACTTACTGGATAAGAGGTATGAGATATAACTTCTAACTGTTGAGAGACTTGATCTTTAGACAACACTTTTCAGCCTGCTGAGTGTTTATCAATGTGAATGCATTGACACAGTCTGTAAAGGAGGCTGGTCTTCTGTTTCCATGAGTGCTAATGAAAATCCAGCCTTTTTTGTCTATATTCTTTCCTTAGCAGTTCTTTCTTCGCCATCAAGTCACTTGCAACATCCCTGTCACTTCCGTACCTTGGGCTCAAAAAAGAAGTAGAAAAAACAAACAACAAAAACATAATCCACAGTCAAGCTCAGCAGTGCCATGACAAAATTCAGTTAGCCTTGAGCTAGCCTTGTCTGGCAAAGACAATCAGATTTAAACGAATGCATGCATGAATGTGTATTGATATCCATTAAACGAAAACCTCATTGTAAGAATCCTACTGGGGAATGCCAGATAGCAGACTCCAGTCTTTTATCATCAAAAGTATACCTGGGTTCTTCTTAATATTTTGAGGAAAATTGTGTTATAGAAAAGATTCAAGGTCTCACCAAGCTGTACACTTTCCTTATAAAATCATCCTACTTTATAAAAGTGAATGTTAACCATTTCCTTTTATTCTGCCTTCATTAAGCATTCATGCTGCATTTACAGAGAGTATTCTCAATGCTGTATAATCTGTATTTGATATCAGGCCATAATGCTGTTGAATCGTGGCATATTAAAGAATGCATATTGAGATTTTTTTATTCATTCATTACAAACATACAAACCTATATGTGTGTGTGCATTATGTTTCCATCTGGGCCTAAGGATCACAGATGATAGTTATGCATTTTATGAATGTATTTTTAATGGGAAAATAGATTAAATTGACAGTTCATTTGTAACTCCTTAATCTGTCTAGCTACAACATAAAGGCTATGCTGCCTACCTAGCTTGGCTATTTTCAGTGGGGATTTATTTTGGTAAAATATGCTCACAAGGAAATGGAGCTGTTGTTATAAAGTAAATAATATTAAAAACCATTCTGCAACAGAATAACAAGCTTTGCAATTCACTGAAAGGGATACCCTTGAATCAGGATAATTTAGTAGCATTTCATTCTGTCACGTGATCATTACTAATATTTAGAATATTTTGAATGCATAATTACAACTGTTAGTTGACCCCACATCCAATTAGCACAAATCAAAAGAGATGCTTTGAATGTGTGCTGATTTAACATTTTTAAATAATAAAAATAAGTTGAGTCTCAAGGCACAGTGTGTCACCATCTGACCATCTCTGGACTGGGGCAACATTCCCTGGACATGGCGAATCCTGGCTATCATGCATCTGTCAGGAGTCAGTCCCCTCCTGAAATCACTCGCCTCTTGGTCCCAATGCCATTCTGAATTTGCGCAAGCCATGAGATGGATCACGTGCAAATGGCTCCATGAAAAACAGCCTCCATTCCAGGGGGGAATTTTGCTGGAATGCATTAAGATTTATATTTTACACTTCTAGGGTAGGGCCATGGCCTAACAATGGTAGAGATGTTTCTTTTTCAAATAACAAACAAGGAGCAGCAAGGGGCGTGAAAATGGAGGGGGGAAAAAAAGGATTATTTTTTTTATGTGTCGACACAGCACAGTGCAGCATGCACCTCGATGACACGGCACAAGCAAACATCATCTTCAGTGTGACGGAATGCTGCGAGATGCAATATAAACTGCAACGAGATTATCTGGGACGGAAATGCATGCGTCTACTGCAATATAAGCGGTCAGTTAATTGCTAAATGCAAGAGGCATTTCCGTTGTAGAAGAAGAATGTTGGCCAACAGTTGGGACAGTGTATCTGTGGAACCAGGCCCTCTTGGCATTGCCACATGCTTTGTTGTACACAAACGTTATGTTGTGTCACCTCATATTATTATGGATTCAAACGACCCCCCACCCCAGCTCAGAATTATCCCATCATGCAAATGCTGTTCAGTCTGCTGTAGTTAGACATGATTCCATTTGAAGATGTGTCAGTGTTTAATATCTGATTTTATATTAATCAATGCTATTTTCTCGGCACACAATTGCTTTCTATTGATCACTGCTTTCCCAGTAAAGATTGTTTAACGTGGTGCATATTGCACATGGGGCAAATGACCAGAGAGGGGACTTGAAGCACCCAGCCCCCACCCTGCAGCGCTTTCTTGCTCAATGCGGTTGGAAAAGCACTGATGCTAATCTGGGTGGAAGTGAGCTGTGCGGGAACGCTGTCGTTCCGCTGGGGAACATACAGAAAATCGCACGGCCGAGGCAACAGACTGAGGCAAGATTCACTCACAAGCGCATTAAATCAATGATACGTGCTATACGGTTCAGAGTACACATGCACAATACCATCGCTAACCAATCCAGAGGGATAAGATAGCATGTTCATTTCCCTTCATCAAACAGCCACTTTTACACCCCCACCCCACACACTCAGATTGCCTTCATTTCTTTTGTCTTCTTATCTACACACGCCTGGATCTAATATCAGGGCATCTATTAACAATTGTGACTTATTTATTTATTTTTGATATTCATGAGAATGTTCACATTAATATTCATGCATCTCCACTAGTACAGTCCCCTCTCTTGTTCTTCTCAGTTTTTGAACATGAAATAAATAAAAATGCTATTTCCAACCCCCACCGTGCATGCACACACACACGCACACGCACACGCACACGCACACACACACACACACAAATGAGAAAAATAAAGGATTGCCACAGCCACTCTTAATGAGTGTGGGGAGGGTGTGATGTGAAAGAGGTGAGGAGAGGGGACACTGCTCTCTCAGGCTATGTTGTGCTGTAGTGCCAGCAGGGACTAGCGCAGGGGGTTATTTATGAAGCTTTTGTGACTGCTGTCCGGGTTGGGTGAAGTATCAGCCCCCAGACACTTCTGATACTGTGTCTTACTCTCTCTCTCTCACTCTCTCACTCTGTCGATCTCTCTCACACAGTCCCTCTCTCTTTCACTCTCTGTCTCTCTCACTCTCTCCCTCTCTCTCACTCTCTATCGCTCTCTCTCTGTCTCTCAAGCTCTCTCTCTCCCTCGCTCGCTCACTCGCAGTACAGTACCATAGAAACTGTGTTCTCAGGGCTGCGGAGGCTCACTCTGTGCATGGGCAGGGGAGGGTGAGGATCGAGCAGAAGCAGGAGCAGTGCGCCCATCACCGGTGAGTGCAGATGTCACTTTGTAACCCAGCCAGTTGATCCGTTAGGGGCTGCAGAATATGTGTGGCTGGCTTGGTAGAACCTAAGAGGGGGGTGAGGTGGGGGCGGGGGGAAGAAACTGGGGGCAGTTAGTGACCTGGGCATGCTGTGGCCCTGGCTTTTCCGCCCTCCTCCAGTTTTGCAGTTCACTTTAATGGTGAAGGACTACTTTTTTCATAAAACATTTTCAGAAATAGATTAGAGTCTTCTCAGCAGTGATACTTTCTGGATCTCCCATGTGATTTATTTAACCAATTTCTTTCTGATGCAAGAAACTACATCTGATTTTTAGTAGTTAGACAAAGTGTGTCTTGTTACCTGCAACTATTGCAGAGGGTATCTATCTATATATGGCACACCAAACTGTATACGCTGGATATTTCTTTCATTCATATATGGTCTTATACAGCCTGTCTTTTCAAGCCTATTACTTTAGCTTTATTGCAGACTGATTATTTGAAACTTATCTGGCTTTATGTCTTCTGGACACATGTTGGTTATTTGTAATTTGATAGACTTTCTAGACCAAAGATGGAAGATGAGATATTAACGTACCGTGCTGGAGGTGCTTGGGTTACATTCAGTCCATTTGATGCATCAGACGGGTTCGCCTTACTGCTGACTGTCTCGTATGCTGCGCTGTCCGGAAATCCACGGGTCCAATTTCATCAACTTAAATGAAATATATTCTGGTTCAATCAAGGGTCGCTGCTGCAAAGCTGCTGCAGAGATTCTCTGTGAGAAATCACAGGAGGAGCAGTTGGATTTTGATCTTGGCTTTCTGCCACTGTGCATCCCCTTTGTTGCAGCTGTGCTGAGCCAAGACAAAACCTTTTTGAATGGAACAGTGAAAAGAAGGCTCTCTCTCTCTCTCTCTCTCTCTCGCTCTCTCTCTTGCACACACCTCTCTATATATTGAAATTGAACATGGGTTGAAGTATGGCGCAAAAATGCTTTCATGTGTATGAACCCAGACTCCAAAGGGGAGCTAGTCAGATCTAAGTGGGCAAGAGTAACAGGAGAAAAGGGAACTAGTCATATCTAAGCGTGTAAGAGAAATGGGAGCTAGTTAGACTAAGTGTGCAAGAGTAACAGGAGAAAAAGGAGCTAGGCAGATCTAAGTGTGTAAGAGTGAGGGAGAAAAAGGAGCTAGTCAGATCTAAGTGTGTAAGTGTAACAGGAAAAAAGGGAGATATCTCATTTTGTAAGAGTAACGGGACATAAGGGAGCTAGTTAGATCTAAGTGTCTAAGGCAGATCCATCTAGGTTCATCTTCCTGCCCTACCATTATTGCTGCTATTTCTTTTCTCTTTCTCTCTCTCTCTCTCTCTCTCTGGCGCAGCCAGAGATGGCCTGTCGATCATCACCTCCGTGGCAGCAATGCTGTAGTCAGCTAAACCCCATTCAAACCCCATTGTTCTGCGATGCGCCTCATCGTGACAGGAGATCTGCTGCCGCGACATGCCGTTGACAGGCTCATGGTGCCCAGGGTGGTCCCTAGCATCAGGGAGGTGTTGTTTTTATGGGTTCCTTAAAAACAACAGACCTGGTCCTAATTAACAATGCACTGCTAGGGTGCACCTTTTCTCAGACAAATGAGAGATGTGAGCTCACGTACGCCCCTGGGGAAAGCCAATTATTTTGAAGACGGTAAAAATAACCTTCGGTTTCGACAGTTGTTGCATAGATCAGCCCCTTGGTTGGTGTAATGTGGAGGATGTGTTGATCACTGTAAAAAAACTAACGCAGAAGAAAACCTGAAAAGCCCCCTGTAGCAATGGAAAATATATCTATATTAGAAGGGATACTTTCACAGGTGGCCCCATAAAAACTGATGGAGAATTGTCTTACTTCCTGTGCAGCACAAAGCTTTGAAAATGTTCTCTTATGTTTTATGCATGTAGGGCTCTGGGTTCCGCTGTTGTTGCATTGGCACAGGGAGGTCTCTTACAGTCTGCAGTGTTTCTCTTAGCTAGTGTATGCTGCGTGAGCTAACTCCCCTTCTTGCTGTTGCCACATGATTTACGGCACGTGGCTCTGAAATGCAATTAGTTTTTGAAAACGGTTTCGTTCTGAGCCACGAGATGTACTCAACAAGCTTCAGACAGGCATAAAGAGGCATTAAGTGACTCTAATATTATTTGTCTTTGCGCAAGACAGAGACTTTTTATGTATCGAGAAAGAAGCATCCGTATCTCAGCGGTCAATGATAATTGATTATTTATGTATGGATTTGGCTTGATGTGAATTTTTTTATTTTTAAATGCGATGTAGGGAGAGCAGCACCAAGGATGCCAGAGTGACTGCTCACAGCAAAGGCTGGGAAAGATCAGATTCCTGAGCAGAGGCATAAAGGAATAATAATTCCACAGTGGTATAAGTGCTCTGGTTAGGGACATGGGATTATAAGGACACAGGTATGTGTGTGAGAGCAGCAGTTGTATTTACGAATAAAACACTAAACCTCAAATGGTTCCGTATAGCTCCAACTATATAGATTGAAAATATGTAAAAATGTAAAAGACTTTTAACAAACTGTAGGTTTTGCAGCCCTGCAGTTAGCCCCAGTGTACGGATTCTGTAATCGTACATTGTTACATCTCATGTATGGGTGTCAGGTGCTTATGAGCTATGATAGTTACGCTTGCGAGTGCCTATCAGCTGAGGTACAATTTCAAGAAAGTCTGGAAATTTTCAGCCAGAATCGCACCGAGTGTCATTTTTCATGAGCCAATCTTCAGAGAAGGACTGCCAACAGCCGCTGAAAAATGACCATGTTACTGCAGTTGTCTCTGACAAGATGTTTCCTGTAGAACCACAGGGCTGGTTTTTTTCCGCTAATTGCTGCACAGATGCCGTGTATAATCACCGATATTTAAATCATTTGGACAGCTCATACTATTTACAGAACCCACTATATCAGCCAAGGCACATAGTACAGTATTGTAAAATGAGTGAACAGTTCAAGATATGACCACACAAGCAAAATATACACATTTCTTTGCCCCCACCACCTTTTTTGATAATATTGCAAACTGTGGGGAGAGCATACATGCACACGTGTTTAATTTATCCACTGTTAATTTGGTGGAATTTTACAACACATAATTCATAGCAGCATCCAGAGGTGGTGAAGCATACATTATTACTCGTTGATTTCGGATCTCATATGGCAGGTACGACCGTTCGGATTCCCATTCAGTTCCCAAAAAACAAAACTGCTATTGTGACAGCTAGCCTATGTTGATGGTATACTCACTTGCCTGAGCATACCTAGCTTTCTTAAAAGGAACCTTCACATGAACTGAAAATGCAGAGAATGGTAAATTAAGAATGAAGAAATCTTCCTTGTTGAAAACTGTTTACTATTTCACCATGTTATTTGTGTTTAAAAAGCTGGGGCAATAGAGCAATGCACTTTGTGAATGCTGGCCCTCTCTGGGTCTAAAGTGTAACTTTCAGAGGGGGCATTGACTGCATCTATGTATATCAATATATCTATACTTACGTTCTCAGAAATAAAGGTACAGTGGAGGTATATTATTGTTCTTTAAGGAACAAATTACCCAAATGTAGCCTGGAAGTACAATAATATTTTATTTTGGTAATAATAACTACCTTTTACAAGAAAAACATTTACAAATGAATCAATGTATTGCAGTCTAGGGGTTCAATTGTATGTACCTATAGGGTATCACCCCAGTGACAAGCATTTTAACCTTTTTGGGCACTTTGTAAGGGCATGGTGTTAAAGGTCGTAGGTTTGCATGAATCAGTTCACATTTGCCTTTGTATGAAGCGGGGGACGTGGTTAGTTTGGTTCCTGCACTGCTAAGTAAATCCAACTGAGAAAAAGAAAGCTCTCGAACAGTTAGGAGATCTCAATCAAGCCAATAGCATGGCACCCGTGCATACATATACTATGTTCTAGGTTTGAGTCACACTAGCTAACGTTAGTGTAATATTGTACAAACAATATTATAGTAAGAGTAATGGGACATAAGGGAGCTAGTCAGATCTAAGTGTCTAAGCATCTGGGTTCATCTTCCTGCCCTACCATCATTGCTGCTATTTCTTTTCTCTGAAAGTGCTAAATTTGGTGTTATGGCAGAGGAACATGACTTTGCGATTTTAATGTAACCACACAAAACACCACTAAAACACCGTACAATATATGAGCCAATTTCATCAGATGGTACTGCAGATACTTGCTACAGTTTCTAGATTTTTCTCACTTGCTTTAAAATCTCCCCCTCTTGTCCCTTTTCATACCCAATATCTATTAAACAAAGCATTTATATTAGCGTTGGTTCACTTGAGAGGGATTTTACTGCAATGTTTTCCTTTTTATTCTTGTTGTAGTGTTGGGTCAGAAACAGCTAAAGCAAAAGCATACTTTAATCTTTTTCCATACTGACTTCATGCAAATATTTAACGATGAGACGTAAGGGCTTTGGCACACCAGCGATTAAAGCAGCTGAGGAGACTGCAGAACGGAGGAATAATGGGTTTGAGTCCCAGGGACAGACTGCTACACCCGTGAGCAAAGAGATTCTGTGATACGCACTGATGAAAATCTCCCAGTGGGAGAAATAGGGACAGTGTAAAACGCAAGTTGCCTCAGTTGAAGGTATCTGACATGCAGCTCATCCATGTATAATGACAGACTGAAATTGTACATACCAAGCAAGGACTGGAGGAAGAACCCTCCCGTGAATAAAACGGCTTTGTTTTAAAATATTGATGTTGACTAATGCAGCCATATAATGGAATTATGTAATTAGCAAGCTAGTGTACAAAGGTACAATTTGCACTACCAACTCCCCCAGGTACAGATTTCAAATTCTTTATGTAATATATCTCGCAGGTACTGCAGTATAGCACACATATATTTTACATCCATAAGGATGAACTGTGCACAATATTTATTCACTGTAGATTTTGTGCACTTGTTATTCTATATTTTGTTAATTTTTGATATCTTTCGATAGCTTGCATACATATCATTTACATATACACATGCACTTACATATTTACATATGGAATGTATGCACATGTGTTTCAGGCTAGCTGGTATTGCAGTCGTGCACTCACGTTGGCCAGAAGTCTAAGCATTGTTCACGTCCATCACAGCTATTAAGCTTAGCTTTTTCAGCTTCTTATCTTCAAGGCGAACTCTGCGTACTCTATCACTACAAATGCTAATCGGTCACATTTTCACAATCACAATGGTAGCCCAGTGAATTACGCCCCAGAACAGAACTGAATAGAATTGAGCAGTACATTGTGTGATTTTCGTGCCTTATCCATGGAGACTTCCCTTTTGCCTTCACGTTGTCTCTGTGAAGCAGGTCTCTTGATCATTATTTATTTCCTTTGGGAAGAAAGCAATACTTTCTCATTTATTTATGATGAGCTCTACCTGTTAGCGGCCGGGGATGTCACATGCACCTTTCCAGTGGATGCTGTCCACTGAAGATTGATTTAGCATAATGGCATCATAAACAAAGAGGAACACCTTAAATAACATTCTGATGGTGAAATGAGATGTCCTTTTCTGTTTAGAATTTTGACTGTCATAATGAATAGTAATGAAAAACCACATGCAGACAGTAGACTGCAGTCAAATATTTTAAGCTAAGGAATGGTATACACTATTGTTGCATTGTATGCACATTAAATTGTCATGTGTGTCCCAGCCAGTGTGTCTTCTAAGGTGCAGTAAGACTCAAACCTGGTAGAACCAGTGTTGTTACAGTGGTTGTGTGAGGCCAAACCAAATTCTCATGACAACACACCTTTACTGATGCCCTGTATATTTAGTATAAACTGTCCACTGGATTAGCAGCTCAGACTTAAAGGTGGCCTTTGGATAGCCTAAAAGATCCTGGCCCAATGAGAAGATAATTTCAGAACAGGACACAAACTAATTTTACACACTACGGATTTCAGTCAAAAAAAGGTCTGTTTGGAAAGATGGGGAGGGTGGTCATGGGTAGCAACTGGACTGTTGCTGTTTTGCAATCACGGTAATTGCTTGTCTGTAAATTGCAGCAGAATTGCAGTGTGTCACAGAGGAATAGAGGTAATGTTAACCTTTACCATATTGTCAACGGGTTCACAGGGGCTTCATAAGAACCATTGTCAGCAGTTTCTCTGACCGTTTATTTTTCCCCGTCAGTCCCAGTTGGTGGTGCGCTAGTTTTGGGAATATTTTTGGGCCCAGATTCAGTCTAACTGTGATATATGTACCCTTTAGGTTTTCAAATAAATATGCTTTTTAAAGACTTCATTTTTCTGTCTCCGATTGAAGAAAACAGCCACAGGAGCAGTGGTGTCCCTCACACATTTACTGACTCACTCATGCACTAAGAATGTTTTATTAATAGACAACTAAAAGAGGGAGTGTTCAAAGCAGTTGTAGCTGTTAAACACTGTCGGCTGAGTACTTCCTTGCTACCAGAACAACAATATTAGTTTTCTGAGAACAGATATGCTTGAAAAATGGATAGCCCATTCAGCCAACCAAATCATCACATAGCACATTCATAACCAGCCATGACAGTGCATTATCTCATGGCCAATGCAATAACACTTATTACAGTGTCTTAATGTATTCAGCAAATTGTTTTTTCCCCCATCGCACAGTCAAAATAACTGATTCAAAATTATCTCTGCATTATGTCATTTGATCATAAGATGTAATATGTCGCTGTGATGTTGAGTTATGTAGGCTTTAGCGTATATAGATAATTTGTTACTGTCAAAGTTGTGAAGAAAACAATTACATGTAAAAAGAAACTTAACAGGTTAATTCAACACCGTTTGTAATGGGGGCATGACTTGTGAGGTTGGAGGGACCAAACACAGCAAGGGGATTCTTTAAGCATTAAGGCCACTGAGACGAGAGACCCCGTATATAGGGAAATATAAAGGCAAAAGCAAATAACCTAGTTCCGACTCTCGACTGGAGGTAAATGATGGAACTAGGAAAAAGGGGTGTAACCAAAAACGACCCGTATAACCGGGTGACGTCACATGAAAGGAAAGAATCTGGAGCTCGGAAAACACAACGAGCTAAGAGAAACACTGAATACTAACAGTATACAAAACAGTGAAAAAACGAGATGCTAACGTGAAAATGAGATAAGGAGCTGCCTCGGAGGTAACAAACAAAAGGACATAAAATAGAGCTAATCAAAGGGAGAACGCGAGAAGCAAAAAATAACTCCCTAGCTCTAAACGGAGCGAACTGCTTGCTGGAGGAATATAAGGGAAGCAGTCTCCGTGCGAACACTAATGGCCATGCGAACACTAATGGCCATATCTCACTAACCGGGTGAACGGCACACGAGAGCAATGAATCTTGAGCTCGGTAAACACAACGAGCTAACAAACACTGAATACCTTACAGTATAAAAAAAGTGAACGAGATGCTAACGTGGAGTGAGAGAAAAGACTGCCTCGGAGGTAACAAACGAAGGAACGTAAATTAGAGCTAAGCAAGGGGAGAACGCAACCAGCGAAAAAATAACTCCCTAACTCTAAAACGGAGTGTACTGCTTGCTGCAGGAATTAAAGGGAAGCAGTCTCCGTGTCCTAACCTACCGGCAGTGTGCCAAACGCAAGACATGCGAAAAATAATGGCCCTACATCTCAATAAAGGGAAAGGTAACGAGAAGGCGAAAGAACAGAGATCTAACGTTCCAAGGCTACTTTCATAGACTCGCAGTCACACGCACCCATGTCAACAAAATCGCCCAGACTCCCTATGAGGAGAGCCGTACCCGAAGGACGAACAGAACTACAGTTCCGAACAAAATCTCCCAGTCTCCATGCACGGAGACAGGTACCGAAGGACGAACAAAACAACTGTCTGAACAAAATCGCCCAGTCTCCCTATAGGAAGACATGTACTGAAGGACGAACAGAACTACGGTTCCGAACAAAATCGCCCAGTCTCCATGTACGGAGACAGGTACCGAAGGACGAACAGAACAGCTGTTCCGGACATTTCCCAGCTCAATGACTAACGCAAGCCTAGTAGAAAATACACGCCCTGCCTCTCAGTATAATAAAAAGCCCTGACTCACAACAAAGGGGAAACGTAGTCCACGAGAAGGAGACAAAACAGGGAACAAACATACCGAAGCTACTAACCGGCTCACTGTCACACGCAAATGAGTAGAAGCACAAACGCCTGGTTTCTCAGTAAGAAAACCAAACAAGGCGAATGGAACAAAGAACTGCTGCCCTATACTTCTACGAGCTAAGTAACTAAGTAAAAGCGTGAACGCCCGGTCTCTCAATAAGGAGAGACCATAGAAAGGCGAATAGAGCAGAGAACTGCGGTCCCATACTTCTAAGTGACTAAAGAAGAGCCAGCAATAATAAACGCCCTGCCTCGATAAGGAGAAGCATAAAAATAGGCGAGTAGCATAATGGCACAAAAACACACACCCAACAAACACTGAATACCACAACAGTATACAAAACAGTGCAAATAACGCAAAACAATATCGAAGCCCCGAACAGAGGAAACGGAGGCTTATGTAGCTCTCAGGCAACCACGTGAGAACGCTGATGAGAACTCCGCGAAAGACACGAGGTGGAGCCAAAACTCCACTAAAAGAGCAGCGCCCACGCGTGGCGACCGAGGAAAACGACCGCAAGGGAAAAAGAGTCAAAAACCATGACACCGTTATTCAACTTTAAGGAAAGACAACACTGACTAAGAGTAAAAATGACTAATGTAAAGCTTGCAATAAAATACAAATGCACTTCACAATTTTGATAAGGCTTCCAAACATTTACAATCCCCTATGCATCATATATAGTACAAATACAGACAAAATTATTATCAGCATCATGCTGTCCTGAATATTCCCTCTTACCCATATTGGCATCAGTATTAGAAACTTCAGGGTATTATTTTATTTAGTTTGCATCCCTGAGGGCTGCAGCTCAAAGCATTTCCAAAATAAATAAAAAATGGTCAGTTGTGTTTTTTTGCTGCACACAAAAATATAGCTTTCATACCTTTAGGTTCTCTTAAGTACAATTTGATAAACAAATTTCAATACCCATATTTCACTTATTAAATCTTGTATAAACAAATCTATTTGCTTATTGTACAACAAAATTGAATGAGAACAGCAAAGTTGTTCATTGCCGTCAATAGCAAAGCCGATTTTTCAGCTGGTTTGTCATCTGTCAGTGTTGGTCTATAAGCTGTGAAATGCCTACACATTCATGCTTTATAAATTGCTTGAATATGTCCTCAACAATTGTGGTAAAATGCTTGGTTAACCTCAACAGCACTTAAATTTGGAAATGGGTCTCCTGTAGAAAGATTGAAGCAGAATAATCTTTGATCACGATTGGGGTGGCAGTTATGAATTTGGATAAATGCACATTTCATTTCCCTAGTGAGTTAAATGTACTTCCAGCATCACCTTCTATGTATGATGCATGAGGAGCTAAGTAATCCAAGCAAGAATTGATTACAATACTAAAATCTCCCCCCGGGCTGAGAGGGAATGCCACCACATATTTTACAGTGGATACATTACAAAATGCATGAGCTGAAACCTTGAGATAAACAAATTAATGCAAGTAGAAATTTACCTGCAGAATATGAATCTTAGCTAAATGGAAAACAAGTTCTGGAATCAATGAGCAAAGCAGTGCAAGGGAATTGTGTTATACACTAGTACTGTACACATATTAAAGATTATATGGTACACATACAGAACCTATAGGGCTTTAAGACCCAGTCAATTTGGGAAAGTGCAGGCGGGTGAGCCTGAACATTAATGTGGTAGCAATTGGCAGACAGCATTCATTTTAATTGTCCACTCAGAGCAGATTTTCATGCAGCAGGAGGTCAGGCAGAGATATGGCCTCATCTTTACTGTTTGACTATATATACAGTATATATAAAATGTATCAGCTTTGAGAATAAAACCAAATTCATGTTTGTATGCTGTAGCATAATAAGTGGCCTGTATAGCTCAACCACACATAACCACAGATCCTTGACATGTTTTGTTTAAACTTGAAATCACACAGTAATTAAAGCAAATTTCACATGCTTAAAATTGTTAATTCAAAGTTAAACTCACAATTGGCTGGTTTCTACTCAATAGGCTTACCCAATCCTAAAGGGACCCAGCATGGATACTGCATCTCAGCTCATTAAGCTTCTACTACTGCTTAAGGGCTGCTGACCCCAGACCATCTTGCCACCAACATCACAGGCGTCAGGCCCCAGTCCTTTAAAGTCATTTATTGGCTAAAGAATCCACATGCCCGAGGCCTTAATTTGCTGCCTGATTAAAAGGAAACCACAAAAAACCTGCAGACACTGCAGCCCTGCAGGACTCCACTTTGACCCCCCTGGCCTACGTCCACCACCTACGTTGTATTTATTTGTAAATAAATGTGGGAGACTGCCGAGCAGATTGACAGAGTTCCTAATGGCCATTTTGGAGAAAGGGCAACTAAAAGATCACAGTGAATAATGTTGATTAAGCTTTGACCTGGCCTAAAGCTAAGGGGGTGGAATTATTTTTATGGCATCTCATGATATATTAATTTTCTAATCAATGGTAGAGAGGCAACTATTGATGATATGGAAGGGGGGGGGGGGGGGTTCTTGGCTTGGGATAAACCTCTGAATATGCAGCAAGGCTCAGGACCAAAGTGTTCTCAAGTGTGGGGCTGGCTAATATACCTTCAGCCAGGATTTCTTGTCGCACCTCAGCCCTAGGTAGCGACACAGTAGCTTATCTAGCCTATAGCAAAGGTGTGAATGGAAATACTTAAACACAGGGTAAACATCAGCCTCAGCATTTTACCTCTCTCACTTCCTTTGATTTTGATATTTTCAAAATCAATGGAAATATTTCATGCACACTGATCCAAATAGTATGTATTGAGAAAGGGAATCTTATACAAGCTGCCTGCATCAAAGCAAAGAAGGACGCAAATCCATGACTGCGGACTGTCAATTTCTGTAATGTTGATACACAAGTTAACTAATTGGTTTTACATTCAGGCTGAATAATTGTGCTAATTAGCAAATCCAGGGGCTTGGAACAAAATACTGGGGAGGACTTTTACTCCAGAGTTTTACTTTGGGAACCTGCTGGTCCACCATACTGCAACAAAAAGACACCTTCAAGACACCAAACAGGTCTGCATCTTTTTGTTCTCATTGTTGGGCCATCAGTCCTCCATCCCGCGTAGCGCACAAAATAATAATGGCCCAGCCCCCAATAAACCTTGCTTTACATACAATAATAGGCTACTGCTTAGGCAACAGGTGCATGGAGCAAACAAAAACATTCAAAGAAAAAATGCACTGAGCACTTTGTTCATTTTTCCATGTGATTCTGCAAATGAATTGTTGCTAAAGCAAATTTTATCTTCGTCTTTTTTCATTTTAGCAGTTTGGAATAGATTATTTCCACATCTATTTTTGGAAAAAATATATTTCCAAATTCACGCTGCAGCAGTCTAAATACAATCCCGTACCTTAAAAACATCAGGGGCTCTATCTTGGCAATCTTAGCACTTTGTCTAAACGCATGGCGTAAAGTGCATTTAGGGCGTGCCCATTCCCATACAACATAGTGTAATTAGCTATTATTAGCCAAATCCAAAACACATCATATTACAGGTATCACATTTTTTTTATTTTTTTTGGAATTGTAAAGGCAGAAGCATATGCCATCAGTACCACAGTGTATAGCAGAAACATTTTGGCACAGTCAAATTTGTGCAGTCTGGGAGTCCACAAGGACCAACTGTCATGCATTTATAATATGTTTTCTCATATTATGTGTAATTGCTTGTGTACGATAGTAAACTTTATTAGTTTGAACAAGTCTCTTCAATTAATGTGATTTGATACCAATATTAATGTATGGTATGTGATGGTATAATTAAAAACTCCACTCTACTGTGCATTACCATTGTTTCATCTGCTCCACAATAGTTTGTGCTTGGGTTACAATGACAACATTGTCTTTTTGAACGGTAATTTGATTTATTGCTTTACAGGCATTTAGCGGATGCTCTTATCCAGAGCGACTTACACCACTTTTACATTTTCTTTCTTTTCTTTTTTACATTTATACAGCTGGATATTTACTAAAGTAATTTGGGATAAGTACCTTGCTCAATGGTACAATGGCAGTGTTCTCCCTGGGAATCGAACCAGCAACCTGAGGTTATACGCCTAGTTTCCTAACCATTAAAGTCCAGTTCCCTAACCACTAAACTACACTGTCAGCCCATTTATGTATTAATACTACTGTCGTCATTAGGCAGGAGCCATAATTACCTTTACTTACCCTTCTTCTTCTAGCCGTGTGTGTGTATTTGTTATATTTTAAGGACTCCTGAGTAGACATTCCTATTCACAGGGATTATGTAGCCTATTCATCCTTCCATACATTATCCATTGATACAGCTGCATGTCTACTGAGGAAAAAGGACCTTTTGAAAGGGTACAATGGCAGGGTCCACACAGGAATAAGAATCACAACCTAACAAGCTGAGTTCTGTCATATAAATCACTGTCACTTTCCACATTCCACATTCCAAAATTTCACTTGCCACATTCTCACTTTCAGCAGTGATTTTGTCCCTGTGTAATGTCAGTAAGTAAACAAATAAATACTGTGAGAAAGTATTCTTGAAATGGGTTATATGAAAATGGCAGTGTTATGGCATGGGTCTTTTCTCTGACAGTGAAAATCCAGACCAAAAGGAGGAAAAACCAGATGACTAAATGTTCCGAAGCCGCCGCCCCAATTACTGGGTAATCAGTGACTGCAGGTTTGATTCCCAGATGGGGCACTGCCATTGTACCTTTGAACAAGATACTTAACCTGAATTGGTTCCATAAATATCCAGCTGTATAAAAGGATGGTATGTAAAAATATAAGCCGTGTATGTCTGGATAAGACTGCCTGCTCAATGCCACAATGTAATTAATAGAATTTCAGAAATTCATTACTTTTCTTTCTCTAATCCCATTTTTCTGCGGGAAGGAGGCTATAGAGTGCTCCGTGTATTGTGAACTGATCTCTGACACGAGACGCAGCTGAGGCAGTCTGCGGTTGAGGCAAATTGACATTGACTAAAGGATGAAATGAGAGGTCGGATTTTGTAGCAGAGGTGATCACTTCCCATTCCGTTTTCCTCTTGCTCTGCTCCTGGGAATTAAATCCACTGTGTTCAGAGGGATGCCAAAGATTCAGCAGTGTATTCTATGATCTCAGTGGACTGATGTCTAAAGACAGCTCAAATCTGCCATTACATGACAGACGTTTTAAATATTATAACATATTATAACATTATAATATAATATAATATAATACGATATAATTAATATAATATCAAATGTATTCATGAAGACCGCCTTGTTGAATACAAATTATACAGTGGATGTTTTAAGCAGAATCTACTCTCATAATTCCCTTCCTCCCATTGTATGGTGACGCCATTTCTCCTAGCAACTGCCATTGCTACTGTCAGCAAGTCTGCAACTCTTGCTCGTACCTAAGTGATTCTTTCAAAACCCTAAATATTGTATAGTTAAGTTCCTTTGAAGATTTTGATTCAGCAGATCCCGCAACTGCATTTGTTCTCCATACTGCCTGATGTCCTCTTTCGCCATGCATGTAGTTCTATCGCTACATTAATGTCCTATAATGCATTGCATACATGCATCATCTACAAATATAACACATCCTCACTGGCAGCAAGAATGTATTTATAGCTCCACGCATTTTTTTTTATGCGAGACCAGTCAATTTTAATTCGACAGAGATTGCATATTTCGTTTAATAGCCAGGTTTCTATGGAAACCAGGTGGGATTTGAAGATGCTTGTGCAGTGGCCCTGGAGCCTCTGGTTTGCTCTCTGAGTTTGGCTTAAAAACAAGGCTTAATTAGATTTATTGGTCCTGTGGCACCCTTCATAAGTCTGACTGGGTCTGGCTTTGGCAGCTCTTTCCATTGGGAGGATAACAGAAAGTTAAAATGTGCTTATTTCATTCTGCTCCAGTGCAGAGAGAGCACTCGTGTTAATAATATAATTTAAGCACAGATTAGATGTCATAGCATCACACAGGAAATAACTGCCATCATTTTGCAGAACCACACTGTCTCCTATATGGCAAATGAAGGACATGTGTTGACTAGCACATCAAAAGTGATGCTGAAGTTGCTATGTTTCTTTTGGACAATCGTGATGTCAGCTACAAACTATCCCAGAGACCTCCTGCAGCACGGAGTTTCTGCGCCATAGACCTGGTCTGAGCAGGTGTGCGGCGCAGATGCAAATCGTAGACTAAGCTGACCCCAAAATTGTAATTCGCTGCACCAAAATTGCTGTGCGCTGTTTGATCTGCACTGACACACCCCCGACAGCACCTCTCCTGCCATTTAGGACTGGGCAGTATACCTTATTTTTGGCTATACCGGTATGAATTCCTGCAATGGCGTGCGGTTTTGCAATACCATTAGTACCGATGGTATTTTATTATTTTTCATCCAATGAATATTAAAAAGAATTTACGACGAAACTTAAAAAGGTGATTTGCCTGTTTTGAATTATCCTGACGTGACCTTGCAAAGTATGTAGTTACAGTACATTTCAGTTTACTTTTCATGTAATTTATATTGGAATACCAAATACCGTCATACCACCAATAATATGGAAAATATCATATAATATGATATTTTGGCCATATCGCCCAGCCCTAGCATCTCCATGGGCTCTATCTTGGTGATCTTAGCGCTTTGTCTAAACGCATGGGGTAAAGTGCATTTAGGGTGTGTCCAAGTCCACTTTTGCTAGTTTGACTACTTGCTTTTTGAGCACTAAGCATGGCTCAACGTGCAAATGGGCTGAACCTAATGGGGTGTGTATTGGGTGTGACATGCAATAAACTGTCATGGTTTTTGACCCTTTTTCCCTTGCGGTCGGTTTCCTTGGTAGCCACGCGAGGGCGCTGCCCTTTTAGTGGATGTTTGCACCGCCCCGTCTTGATTGTGGAGCTTCTCTCAGCATCACACCTGTGCGTGGTTACCTTGGAGCTATTTAAGCCCACGTTTCCATCGTTCTGGGCTTTGATATTGTTTTGTATTGTCTGCCATTTTTTGCACTGTTTTGTATGTGGTATTATTTTGCCCTTTGATTGCTTAGTCAGTATGATTAGGTCTAGGTTTTTTAGGAGACCCTTTTTGCTCCAGTGTGTTTTATTGGAGTAAGGTGGAACTTGCCTTTGTGGAAGTAGCTATTAGGACTCTTCCCCCCTGGCTTTTTTCTGTCTCCGCTTCCTGGTCTTTCCTTTCTTCCTTTGCCTAGACATTTTGCCTTTTCTGTCTCTTCCTCCTCTCTCTGCTTTCTTCCGTGAGAGTGAGAGGAGTCTTTGTTTGTGGGTGTATTTGTATGGTCAGTTCTTACTAAGAGACCAGGCCAGGTGTTTTTATCGTACTGACAGGCAGGGCTTTATTTATTCTGAGAGGCAAGGCGTGTATTTTCTATTAAGCTTGCTAATTTTAGCCGGTAAATGTCAGGTGCAGCTGTCCTGTTCGTCCTATTCGGTACCTGTCTCCGTACATGGAGCTTTGGCGATTTTGTTCGGAACTGTAGTTCTGTTTCGTCCTTCGGTACATGTCTTCCTATAGGGAGACTGGGCGATGTTGTGGACATGTTTGCGTGTGACTGCGAGTCTCTGAAAGTAGCCTTGGAACGTTAGCTCTCTGTTCCTTTCGCCTCCTCGTTACATTCCCCTTTACTGAGAGGCTAGGGCGTGTATTTTCTAGGTCCTCGGCCGGGATTCGAACTCGGTACCTTCTTGCTGTGAGGCGACAGTGCTAACCACTGCACCACCGTGCCAACCCGCAAGTTTTACATTGAATGCCAATTCACGCATTAGATGTAAATGACAATTTGTGCATTAGGCTTGATATAGGTCTTATCAGCTCCTTTTAAATGGATAGCCATTGTCCTGTAACAGAAGATTGTCCCCCAAGATTACAGGAATTATTGGCAAATATAGGCTAAGTCACAGGTTGATTAAGGATAATTGCAAATAGTCTATACATGAAACCTTACATGTACACACATCGCCTGGATGTTGATGGAGTGGGCTGAAAGCAATTTAATGCGGCATTCCCCTTCGCTGAAGGACAGGTATGTGGTCTTTGACCTATGGACCCTTTTATTATTATGCATTTTTTGATATAGCCTACACAATAATAATATTTCACATTGTAGTCTTGATATTTTTAGTCATGCTTGTGCGCGCCCCTGTGTGTAACAGACAGGAGGGTGTATGCGTGTTTTGACAGGGTTTTTGGTGGTTTTAGCGCAAGCGCCTTCTGCTGGCTCAAGATAGCAATACGCCAAAAACAATCCTGGCCATACCTCATCTTAAGACCAACACGGCCAGTTCACTTGCAAAGGGCGCAACATCACGTGGTATTTAACCGATGAAAGCGCTAGGGGCTATAATGAACCCTGCGCCGGGTGTAAGATAGCAAAGACACTTGCGTTTGGGTTAGCGCCGCTTAGCGCCGGGTGTAAGATAGCAAAGACACTTGCGTTTGGGTTAGCGCCGCTTAGCGCCGGGTGTAAGATAGGGCCCCATGTATCATATGATTTATAAATCATCATTAACTACTGTGCATATATACACTAAACCTTTCTGCAGGTCCTTTACAGTGATATTTTAGTTTTGCTTTACATATCTGACCAGTCTATGAGCAGTTCTTCTTGGTCGTCCAGATCTTTCTTTGAATTTAACAGTACCCCTTAACCTCAATTTTTTAATGATGTTTCTGACAGTGGAAATTCTAAGCTGGAAGCATTCAGATATCTTCTTATAGCCTTCCCATGCCTTGTAAGAGTCCATTATCTTTATTTTCAAGTCCTCTGCTTAGATGAGCACATGGTTGTTGAAAGCAATTAAGCACAACACCTTGAGAGGTTAGAAGGCTCAGAGTATTTATTAAGCTCTGAGGTTATCTTCACGTGGCTTTCGGTAAGGCCTAGAGAGTCAATCAAGTTTTGAGACGTTTAAAAAAAAAAGTTTTAATTGACCAGCTGGAAGGGTGCCTGTACTTTTACACATGCCACATTTACTTATTTACGTATAAATGTGTAAATAAATAGTAATTGTCCATTAAAATTAGCAGAAATATGTCATGTTTATATTCGTACCCTGTAGAGGTTGTGTTCAGTTAACTTATTTTCACTTATAGATTCAACAAAACATGCAATTTGACCAGGGGTGCCCAAACATTTGCATACCAGTGTATACAGCATAAGTATATACGTATATCACATGTCATGTAGAAGATTTGATTTCCTACAATGATTAAGTAACTTTCATTTTAAGTGTTTGTACAGGAAGTGATGTTGGAAAATTACAAGAAAAAACACTTTTTACACCTCCACAGTCAACATATTTGTGCAAACTATATGATTATACATGGTGTCAGCATTTCACACCCCACCCAAGGGACAGGGGAATAGAACACAACGAATCTTGTAGGTCTTAGCACTCCCCTCTCACCACTAAGTATAATGTCTTATTTATAATGTCAAATGTCATTAACTGATTAATCATGATTGCCTGCAAATGGAACACTTGAACAAGCTTGGATTTGGATATTACTTCAGGTCATTTAGTGAATATGCTAGACCTGCAGTCAAGTAATGGTTGAATAACCTTGTCTCTCTCTCATGTATATTTAATCTGTTATTAACAAATGGAGGCGATTCCTAACACTGAAAGACCAATGCAGGTCTGGTAGCTTTCTGATCCATGAAATTACACCACCATTACAATGCATCATTTACATGGTTATGAAGAAATATACAATCAATTATATGGCTATCGTATGGCTGTTGTATTTGTGTAGAATTCTAATTCTAATTGAAAATGTGAAATAGTTATGGAAATTCCCAGGACAGAATATTATTTGCCATATATTATTAGTTATAATCATATAGTTGTGTTCCACTCTGCAGATGAGCTGTTTGTTGGAATTATAAAAATGTCTGTTTTTGAGGAAATGGTCATCTGAACTTTTTTCTTATCATGTTAATTTGTTATTCATCTCACTGTGTGATGACACTGAAGCACTGCAGCATGCAAGGAAATTAAGTACCTCATGTTTAATTCAGTAAGATTTTTTTCCTAGTGTACTTTGATTATGCTTTGTCAGAATTATTGGACTTGGCACTGACGCATCAGAAATCACTGTGTAAGTGCCTTAAGATTCAGCCACAGTTATCAGCCTACATGCGTGGCTGACATTTTCTCACCAGCCTGTTTAACAGTTTTAGAGTACAGAATAAAGATATTTTCAGTAAACACAAATGTAGTCTCAGCTCACCTTTTGGATCCGGTTGTTTGGCTTATTGGCTTGATATCTTTGGTTTGTACTTGCCGGTCACATCTCCTGTCTGTTCTGGCACCCCATGGTGGAATGAGCTTCCCACTGTGGTCAGGATAGTAGAAACCTTGCCCAATTTCTGATACAGACTGCAGACCCGTCTCTTCAAACAGGACACTGCCCCTCTTTAGCTATACTCTTTCATTCTTCATGGATTTCTTTTTGGGATATTAATGTTATAGGTATCACTGTGTAGTAGCATTTGCTTTTCTTTACAATACTAATTGTTGGTTTGTCCAAATTTTACACTTATTGACTACACATGGGCCTTCTGTGCCTTCTTGGTGATATCACATTTTTTATACTGGTTGTATAAAAGCCACTACCTGAATAATAGAATTAAAGAATGTAACTCTTCCATTCAAATGGTCTGCTCTGACCTACACTCTCAGAAATGAAGCTATGTGGAGGTACATTTTTGTTCTTTTAGGAACAATAATGTTTAAGGTACAATAATGTTATTTGGGAACAAAAAGGTACAGCAAAAAGGTACAAATTAATGATCAAACCCACGGCTAGGGGTACAATTTTATGTACTTATAGGGTACCACCCCAGTGACAAGCGTTGCACCTTTTTAGACACTTTCTCAACATTTTTTCTGAGAGAGATACTCTTTATCTCTATGTTTTCTTTATCCTGCCAGTGGTCTGAATTATTACACAAAACAAAATAACCAGCCATATAATGGAATGAATAAAAAAGGAAGGAAATATCCAGGATAGAAAGTAACCATCACCATTCAGTCATCAGCCCAGTTTCCATGGTCAGTATCTTTCCAAAATTAATGCCATAGTAATATCTAAAGAACGCGCCCCAAAATATCCCAATGGGGCATCAATTCTCTTTCAAAAATCCCATTTCCAGAAAGGCTAAGATGAGAATTCTTCACACCACATGCTCAATTTACTGTGGATTTTGGAGAGCTGTTCAGAGCTGTTGAAAGATCTGCGCTGAATCCTCAGCTGAGTTAAGAGCTTATATTCTCAGTGAAAAGCCACACTGACCAAGCTGTGTTCCTTCAATGAATAACACATCTGAAGCATGGAAAGCACCGCTTCTTTCCGCAGGCCGTCACTCTGATGAACACTTAAATCACTCATACAGTGTCAGGAACAATCCCTGTGCAATAAACATGTAACATCAAAAATCCACTGTACCTATTTATTCTAAATTATAATTTGTAGTTTAACTACAGGTTTTCTTTTTATATATTTATATTTATATCTGTACATAGTAGTTAAATGTTTATGTTTCCTTTGTTCAGCTTTGTTGTCCTTGTTCTTAGCTGTAGCTATGTCTATTCTGGGCAAGTATATTGAGAGCAATGAAAAACCGGAGTCAAATTCCTTGTATGTGTTCACATACTTGGCCAATAAAGCTGATTCTGATTCTGATTCTGATTCTCAGTAGTACATGTAAAATGACCCTTTTAATCAATGGAAATATGTCCTTGATGGTTCCATATACTATAGAATGTACTGCAAATGGGTTGTACAGTTTACAAACGTTCTCCAAATGAGTAAGTTTGAAAACAGTTCACTTAACATAGGTTATTCTCTGTAAATGCAGTATTTATCAATTATTGCTGATATACTTGTCACGGTTCTAGCTGTCATGTCACGTTTTATATTTGATTCATGTTACCTTTCCCGTTCATTGTTTAGCATACACCTTTTCGTGTTTTTCCGCAACCTTGCGTTCATGCTTTCTCTATCTCTCTTGCTGTCGCTCACGCTTTCCTAATTGTTTCATTCTCCCATGTCTATTTTACTAATCTACTAACGTTAGATCAGGATTGGGTAATACTAACATTCTAACCATGTGTTCATGTTTACCTTACGTTTCTCGTCCATGTCATTTACGAATTTACTAACGCTAGGTCAGGATAGGTTTATTACTAACGATTACTAATTATCTTGTTACCTTGTCAGCCTTCCACACCTGATTTCCATTCGCATGTTGCTCTCAAGCTAAGTGACTGCACCTGTCTACACCTGCATTTAAGCTCAGTGTTCATGTCATGTCTTCGCGAAATTGTTGCCTCCTGTTTGTCAGTGCACTTTTGAGCGGTTTTCCAAGCCTCCCTTTTTGTTTCCGATCCAAGCCTGTTATTGACCTCTGTTTTGTTAACCACTGCCTGCCTGTACCACAAGTTTTTGCCTGCTGTCTTTTGTACTTTTGCCCCGCGGAGCGGACTTCGGTCTTGACTCTTCCATTGCCTGCCTACCGTCTGCCTGTACTTCTGCCCCGCTGACAGCTACTCTGGTTACTGGACTATTGCATGGTGTACCGATTCTGAGACTGCCTTCTCCCTCGGTACTGTACATTGGTTTTGGCTGGATTTTTGTGTATGAACTTTGCTTGTTTTTTGACCACGCTCATTGGACATTCCCTCATTAAAAGCCCTCACGGGACTTTTTCGACAACCATTGCTTCTGAGTCGTGCATTTCGGGTCCTACCCTCACGCATCCGTCTCAATACTGTTGATCAAATTAGTCGTTTGGAGACGACATTAAATGAGTTTAAAATTCAGAATGAAGAAAAGATTGTTAAAGGTAGACTGCAGGGAACAGCCCATGCATAGGCTATATCTTTTAATTAAGCTTCATCAGTCTTCCCACTTGTTGCACCATTATTAGCATCTACATCAGAATTTGAACTGATGTGTTCTTTCCCATTATGTTTGGCTTTGTTATATTTTGTTTTTCTGTTTTTTCTGCAAACACATTAAAAATAAACATTATTTGGCCACATGTTTTCAGAGAAATTCCACATGGGCTGTGGCTGTAACACATGACAATGGCTTTCCCAAGTGGCTAGAGTCCTTTTCAGAACAGACATGTTCCCATTTTTATGAGCAGAGCTGTAATTATATTCAAACAATTTGAACGTTGAGCATTCTACTGCAGTACAATACCATCAGGGCATTTGTGTACTCAAGAGAGGCTAGGCAGGCTGGAGAATTATTTCATTAGTTTTAAGTCCTGTAAGGATTAGAAAAAATAAAGCTGACATCCATGGTATTATATATTTTACTATGCACACAGGCATGAACTGTATGTATGCATAATGCCTATTTATTTTCATGTTGAACTAGTTTATGTTCTGGATCTTTGTGTATCTGTAGTTTTATAGTTATGCTAATATTCAGGCCTATCTAGTCAGTGAGTTAGGGTGGTGTGTGTATGTGTAATCTTGAAAGAATGTGTTAAAAAGGTGCTCTTATGGGCCAGAATATTAACGATCCATAAGCATTCCTTATTTGGTAAACATCCTGTTGAATTAATGTCACTGCATTTTAGCGGTCATGAAAGAATAGTAATTACCAGGTCTCTGGCTGTAAGTGGAAGTATATTTTAAAAACAATGTCAATCACTCAATACGCCTGTAAGACATGGGTCTGAAATGCTGTTCCTGCTGAGCTGAAGGGTCTGCGGGGTTTTGCTGCTGCTTCATCAACTGATTGCACAGTGGCGACTGATTTTTCGGTTACATGTAATTTGTGTCCATCATGTATGTAAATGTGTGCAATCATATCACTTGCTGTTGTTTGTACGTGTGGTCTCTCTCTCTCCCTCTCCCTCCCTCCTCAAATCACCTTTCTTATTTTCCCCCTCCAGATCTCTCTTTCAGCCTCCTCTTGGTTGTGTTTTTTGGGTGTGGCCTGGCCCTGCTGGGGGTCATCATATTCGCATCCTGGAAGCTGTGCTGGGTGCCCTGGCGCGACAAAGCCCTGTCCTCCAGCGTCACCGTGCTCACCCCGGCCGGCTCTGATAGAGGCCCCTCCCACCACTCTGGCGCCATGGCGACGGAAAAACTGACGGGCCCCTCCAGCTCTGTGAGCATCCTGGAGGCGGCGGTGAAGATAAGCCACACGTCGCCGGACATCCCGGCCGAGGTCCAGCTCTCTATGAGGGACCACTTCCTGCGACGCACGCGCATGTCCCGCCAGACGACCGAGCCGGCTTCCTCGAACAGGTGTGCCGCCATCCCGCCGTATGTGATACACGTTGCACATTTTAGACACTAGGGCCTGGATTCAGCAAACCATTGTCCTTTACTTTGACTCTAAATTAAATCCTAGTTTTGGATATGAACCATCACTGTATTGTCATCTTTTTGGTCAGTTTCTGGCTGCGATTTTGATGCCATTGGCAGATATTGCTGACTGAAGTAACTTTACACAATCCATAACAGTCACAAAGGCAATTCAATAATGGCTCCTGGCACCTCAGAGTGGATTATTTATTATTATCCAGTTGAGGGCCTTATCAAAGTCATTATGCCTGAGACAGTGCTGGTTGAAGGATTCATACTGTCCAAAGGATCGGGTTTAGAAAAAGTGATCAATGTTGTGTGCCTCTGTGTGGCGATATCAATTTCAGTTTTTTCTTTGTTGTCATCTTGAGTTTGCCACTAAATTGTCAAGAATTTTGAGGCTGGAGGAAGGATGCAGTTTTTGAAGCCGTGAGTGAGAAAACCTCCCGAAAAATGCCATGTTAAAGTCGAGAAGAATAAAATTTAAGAAATCTTTCCTGAGAATGAATATTTTCTTGTACAGTACAAAAGTACACCTCTTGGCTGAATACTTAATGTTATGTATTGTGTTTTGCACCCGTTTCTCTGACATGTTGTAAAAAATCTAATCCCACAACAGCCTTAAAGATGAGCCTTTGAGGGAGGGTTTAACTCAGCTGCACCCGCATATCCTCAGTGTCCCGCAGTCACTTATCTTGTTGATTGGGCTATTATGGTCTTCCTGCACCAGCTGTTTCAGTTGTACAATAAACCACCCCAGTAACCAGGCAGCTCTGCTAGTGACCTGTGGAGTGGGAAATGGTGGGGGGGGCATGAGCATATTAGTGTGCCCCCTCTCTAACTGATGAAAGACATTGCAGTGATGTGTCAAGCTTACAGGTATCTACAAGAACAACAGGACATTCCAAAAATAGGGGGTGGGGGAGAATTAAAAGGTAAATCAGTATTGCAATGGCCAGGCACTTTATATTTATATTATTGCCATTTGTGTTAAGGTGTTGTTACAGGTCAATATTTAAAAAAATAATTAAAAAAATAAAAGTTCCAAATATATATATTTTTTACATATATTTCCTAATTCTCTAGGATGTCTTAAAGGCTGTTTGCTGAAGAAAATCACCAATTTGAAATCACCATAATGAAGCAACGTAGCATAATGAGCTTTCCGGAAGCCTCAAAGCTCATTTCAGTATAACTACAAAGCTATTAAGTCTACAAAGGCAGCTAAACTGAGTGCTACTTGTGCTAGAGTACAATTAGAATGCATATATGGAGAAGCATATGAAATGATTGTATTGCATTTATACCAATGATGATTAGAACAAATTTAAATATCTTGAAAATATCTTAAAACCAAATTCATACATTACAAAGTCATTAAAGGCTGAATCAAATAATTATTTTACTGAGCGTTTACTAATCTACAGAGCCCCTAAAGGGACGTGCAAAAACGAATTGACCTGGTCCAAAAAAAAAAAACTAAAGAAAAAGTAATGAGCAAATATGTGGAAATTGTTAAGTAAGGTGAATTTTGAGATGGTTTTAGATCATCAGAAATAGACGTTCACAGGCTTTGCACAGTAAAAATGGAGCAAACTAGGGAAATGCAACTGAAGGCAATCACTTTTATTTGTGGCAATACAGTTTTGCAATATGCACAATAACTGTGCCCTCTGTTCAGTATATGACTAATAATACCAAATATGGAACAAATGTACAATTTTATGAATTCATAACAATTGAAATCCTTTTAAAATGCTGTAAAAGTCTAGCTGTCTAGTAAATATATCATGTAGCAGTATGCTTGCATTGCAAAAGACGTGATGGCAAATGTGACATAAAACAGACTAGCCAGTAATTTATTTCTTGAAGAGGAATTCTGTTTATTTTTTGACATTTGTAAAGATTAGACAGAAAATGATCACAGCATACTACTTGCCACTATATCCAACCTCAACGTCTTGTGTCATGTTTATTATTTTTTAAATTAGATATCATGTTATGGTTAGGATATTCTAAAATTACTGTTTTACCTTGACATGTAGCATCAGTAATATGCAGTTTGGATGCAGACCTGAAATTGTGGACATGTGCAAACTGAATTCAACTAGATTTTATTTGTGAATAGAGCTTTTTACAGAGAACTGTCACAAAGACGCTTTACAGAGAAAGGAAAGGAAATAACTCACATCAAAGTTACACCTAGTGATGCCCAAGGAGATGTACCAATACCCTAAATATTGCCCTCTCTCTTTCTCTCTCTCCAGACACAGTTCATTCAAGAGACACCTCCCAAGACAAATGCACCACGTCACTAGCCTGGACCGCGGCAGCGACTACCTGGACGTAGACGAGCAGCCGACCAGTATCGGCGGCATCAAGCCCGAGCTGTACAAGCAGAAAGCGCTGGAGCCGGACGAGTCATCCAAGAATGGCAGCAAGGCCTGTGGCCGCATCAACTTCTCCCTCAAGTACGACTATGAGAATGAGGCTCTCCTCGTCAACGTCCTCAAGGCCTTTGACTTGCCCGCCAAGGATTTCTGTGGGAGCTCTGACCCCTATGTGAAGATCTACCTGCTCCCCGACCGCAAGCAGAAGTTTCAGACGAGGGTACACCGCAAGACCCTCAATCCCACTTTTGACGAGTCCTTCCAATTCCCGGTGCCCTATGAGGAGCTGGGCGGCAGGAAACTCCACATGAGCGTTTTCGACTTTGACCGATTTTCCCGCCATGACATGATCGGAGAAGTAATACTGGACAACCTCTTTGAAACGTCAGACCTCTCCAGAGAGACCTTCATCTGGAAGGATATTCAGTACGCCACCAGTGTAAGATGATCTCGTGATTTATAACGTTTCTATGCTAACGAGTTGCTACCCCAGTGAAGGTATAAATGAACATTAGTTGAAGCCTAGCATATGTAAGAATTTGCTTTAAGAAATAGTGTAACAAATACTGCTTCAGTTCTAACCCCATTATAAAAAAACTGGGATAAATCAGTTGTATAAAAGATTGATGTGCTTCATTTTAACAGTTTGATTCGTCATACATTAAAAGTATCTAATCTACATGATCGATCATCGCACTTCAGGTACAATGACGTTTGACTGTCTGTTTATATAAGTAAAGTGACAAAGAAATATTGTCTTACCAGTCACTTTTCGTGGATTGCAAAATCCCACATATTTTATAAACTGATTATTACTCTGTAAAATGAATTGCTTTCCATACGCATTGATGCAATACCCTATTCATCAATCAGAACAGAGCCTTGACACCACCTTCAAGCAGTCTTGTAGTTATGGCAGAGACCAATTGCTGTAGCTCTTTCAAGCTATGTTTGCTTTAAATGAACAATGGTGATTGTTCATTAAAAAACAATTAAGCAACAAATACCAGCAAAAAAGCAAAGGTCATGTTTTATTTGCTACAATTAAATATGCAGTGACAAGGACGAGAGTAGCAGTGGGCACTGTCACACGGTCACTTCCAATGCAGTCACTGCTGAGGGTGGGGTTTCAGTACATATTCAATACTACCATTGCACGTTGTCAACAAAAAAAAAAAACACATTTTAAAAAAGTTTAGAAAGGGATTTTCCCCAATTCGCATTCACTTACCTACAAGGAGTCTGACGATCACTTATATGGAGGATAAAAATGTTTTAGTGCTATAGCAGTTAGACCGGAAACCTGCTTGTTTACTCGTTATGAATGGAAGAGCCCATTTTACTGTTTAGAGTTCATGAAAGTGCAACACAGAGGGGAGGAAAAAGAAGAAAAAAACAGAAGGATAGAAAAGAATAGACTTGAGAGAGCCATGCTTCAGTATCATAAACATTTAAATTATAAAGATAAACATTTCAGAGGAAACAGAGACAGACATAATAATCCATCCAAACAATATGGGAAGGATCTGCTCACTAAAGAGCAATAGACCATAGTGTTTTTAAAAATATATAAATATCATATATATTCAGCGTTTCTTGCGAGCCTTGTAAGGCTTTTTTTTTGTTTGCCCCACTCCACCTTCCTCATTCAATGGATATTTTTTCTGAGTGACTCCTGTCACATATGTGATGATGAATGACCTTTCGGGAATGGGCTCTCGTTGCATGAAAGGCTTTAAGATGGAGATTCCTGTCAGTCAAACACAGAGACGTGTTAGGAGGCACATTATATTCTGTAGTTAATTGCAAGGAAGCACATTGTGCAAAAAAAAAATGCAGATTTTCTTTTATTTATCGCTGCAAAAAATGAAACTGGCAAAGCTGAACCCTAGACAGGATGGATAATAATAACGACAGCAATTTTAAAAAAAACTTGCATGTCTTACTGAATATCTTCTACGGTAAATTGAGTCTAGTTTGGTTGGTCTGTTTGAGGGAACCGATCAGTTAAATTTAGATTGCAAATCATAGAGTACTTCAATCCTTTTGTACAAACATGTTTTGTGAGGCTTTGTCAGATAAACTTATCCTTATCATCTGGGTAAGTACAATACATCTGTACCAGACTATTTTCTATTGTTTTGTAACACAGATCTAAAAATGATAATCATCAAGTTATGGATCATAAGCACCTAAAAGTGTTGCCAACATAATTCTGATATGGAGTAAATGGAAAGTAGATGTTAATGCAACAAGCTGCATTTCAAGTGATTAAAAAAATCATCATTATTAATTTGTTTCAGAGCATGAGAACCAAAGATTTAACTCAAGCTAAGTTCTGGATGTAAAAACAAGATGAGATTTTTTTTTTGGTAGTCAGTGAAGTCCGACTAACTGTCACATACTTATTTCTTTAAAGGGTCTATGGATGTTTTGTTGATCTGGCATATTACTCTACCAAATTTGTGTCAAAGAATCTCCTACCTGCTGCAGGCACAAATACCAGGACTGTGCTTTATAATGGGAGAACTCTCAGAACACTGGCATTCTTCTGGCTCATAATTAATTGGTTTCCACGACAACGTCCATCAAAGCTCTGTACATCCTGACCCCAAACATTAACTCCTAGCCACCTCCACCAATCCTCTTTGATAGGAGAATAACAAACACATCCCAGCTCTGATATGAAAACAGTGCTGGAAAAATTAGTGCTCTACCTATGCTTTTTAAGCATCTGAACAATGGACTTCAATCATGTGTCATGAGAAGAAACCGTCAACTTTTTATCCCTTTTGATTAATAGAATGTATGACATTTCTATTATTATGTAATTGTTGCCTTTTCGTTTCAACTGTCGTTCTTCAAGATGTCTTTGAAATGACAGCATCGTAAAAGATGGATAATAGCCCTATAAATTAAATTCTATTGTTCTTGTTTTTTAAGCAAAAACCAGAGTACGGTTGGCCAGCTGGTACTGGGATCATCAGATTTTGGCTGGAATAATCTGTAATCACCTTTAACTCTTTGTGCTGTGGTGGTTTAGATATAAAACTTCAAATAAGTGCATTGAGAGCACTCTGAGGAACTAAAGTGTGTCCTACAGGCTTGGTTTAAGGTTGGAAGGGTTTCATTGACTTGTAATTGTGAGGGTTGTGTTAAGGTTCGGAGAACCAGATGCGACTAACAAGGATTCTAAAAGCGTATCTTAGAAAGATACACCACAAACGTGGAAGTAGCCGCACCAGGGGAGAGGAAAACAAAAGAACAGGAGCAAAACTTCCCTAGCACAAGCCAAATCAAAACAACCTCAAAAGGAGGCGAGTCTCGATAATCAGCGAGAATGAATAACAAAAGAACCTCACGCACTAAATCATTAGGCGTAACAGGAGGTAGAGAAACAAAGCAAAACTCAATAGAATGAGTGAAGGAAAGGAACAGAAAAGAAAACCTGTTATCCAAAGCACTTGTGGCGAAAGAGCTGAACACAAAAGGTAACAGGTTAAAAGAATAAAGGATAAAGAGAAAGATTGGAAATAAAAGAGAAAACCAATCTAATCCTAATTCTATAACCGGACTTGCTGCGTTTCTTATTCATACGAACCAGAAATGCAGTGACCAAATTCATATACCTTACTGACATCGTTGTCAACATAGCAAAGACAATATCTAAGCACAAGACAGCTTATATAGCTGACAAAAAACTCAAAACAGGTGCGAGGAATCACTGCCGGGCGATAGCAAAGCACTGGAACAGAAGACAGAAAATCCGATAGAGTACCCTGACGTCGCTAAAAGAAAGAACGACCGTAGAAATAACCGGAGGCTGCCAAAAACCATGACAGTAATGTGCTTTGAAAGGATTTAATCTGTGCATGCTTGTAAATGATACAGCTCTTGGTCAGCTCTAATAATGTCTATACAGTCAAAGATTGTGGAATTCAGTCTTAGCAAACTGAGGTTTGTCCATAACTTCGATAACCAAATTGAAGCAAACCTTGTGCAAAATTTAGAGTCTGGCCGTGGATGATATCAAATTAAATGAATCGCCAATTATGAAAAGAAAGCTTCCACAACGGCTGAAACGCATGGAATGCGTGAGCTTCGTCTTGTTCCTTTCTGTGATTTCCCTGTCGTTGCCCCGTGCAACGAGGTCTTTCACACATATGAGTTTACGACAGGCGTTTTATCCCACAGGAGAGTGTGGACCTGGGGGAGATCATGTTCTCACTCTGTTACCTGCCCACGGCAGGGAGGCTTACGCTCACCGTCATCAAGTGCAGGAATCTGAAAGCCATGGACATCACCGGATACTCAGGTACTGCTCAATAGAGGCAGCAAGATGCAAAGAAAGAGAGAGGGTGTGTGCACGCATGCACGTGTGTGTGTGTGTGTGTGTGTGAGAGAGAGAGAGATTGAGAGAAAAAGATAGAGAGTGTATCAGAGAGAGATATTGAGAGAATGTGTGTGAGAGAGAGAGAATGTGTGTGTGAGACAGATTGAGAGAAAGAGATAGAGTGTGTGTGTGAGAGAGAGGGAGATATTGAGAGAATGTGTGTGAGAGAGAGAGAGAGCGAGAGAGATAGAGTGTGTGTGTGTGTGAGTGTTTAAGAGAGAGAAAATTTGTGTGTGAAAGAGATTGAGAGAAAGAGACAGAGAGAGAGTGTGTGTGTGTGTGTGAGAGAGGGAGATATTGAGAGAATGTGTGTGTGTATGTGTGTGAGAGAGAGAGAGAGTGTGTGTTTGTGTTTGAGAGAGAGAGGGTCTGTGTGGATGCCAGTGGGTGCATTTCTTGTGTTTGACAGCTGCAAGCTGCAGAAGAGATTAATATAAAATGCCATGGGCTTGAAAACAATAAAACAATATGCAAGAACAGAAAGGAACATGTCATTAATCTTCCAATGAAATTATCTTATAATGAGGACACTCATGTATAATCATTTGAAGGTGAGTATTACTTTTGCACCTTAGTTGTCATATTGAAAGATCACAATATGATAAAATGATATTTATGCTGTGGCAAGCAAGGACTGTTTGTTTAAATGTGATTAATTTACTCTTCACCATATATTTAAAATGTAATTTGGAAACAATCGATGATCTTTCATGAAGCATTAAAGTACTAATTTAAAAATAAATATTAAACACACCTTGTGCACATTTGCTTCTTGGAATGCCTTCTCATTTCTAATTCGCAAACATTTCTGAGAATTATGCAGGCATAACACAGCACTGTAATCATCACATCTCCTATTACTAAGAGTGTGTGGAAGCTGGAAGCTGGATGTAGATTGTAGTTTTTGCTGTTTTTCATTGTCATTTCACTGACAAAATACCTCCTTTGAAGACATGACAGTTCCCATGGGCAGTTGAATAAGATTTATGAGCAATAAACCATAGCTATTAGATGGTGCCCTGAAGCAATTCAATTTCACAGCAACGTCTCTTCTGTTTCCTTATTTTATGCATATTTGGAGTAAGCGTGATAGCATATGTCTTACTAGCATTTCAATAGAATAACAAACACATAATGGATCTTGTAGGCTATTCATTTACCCCTGCAAAGTATATTTAATCAATTTTTACATGACGTATATTTGTCACCCAATCCGGTGTTTTGCATAACATATTCCATTTTGATGTCTTTGATTCATCCAAACCAACTGTTCATCAAAGCTAAAAAAACAAAACAAATGCAGTAATCCTTCACATCTGAGGAAATGCATTATCTGGCCTGCACATACCCACCCAGCTAAACTGTCCACCTGTTTGTGTTGAATGCTGTTAATGTTACCTAAATGAAAACATTTAGAAAAAAAATTATTTGCACTCTCCACTGGAAAAGGAAAATAAAAATTTTTTGACTTCTGGAAAAGGGAACAATGTGGATATTGCATTTTGTCTCATGACTTCAGACAATAGGGTTGCAGGTTTAATTCCAAGGTAGGGCACTAACTGTTGTACCCTTGAACAGGGTACTTATTTTGAATTGCATCAGTATATTTACAACTGAATAGATGGATGACTATGTGATGTAAAACTGTGTGATATGCTCTGGTTCTTTAATGGCAGGAATGCAATGTACAGCTACATAACTAGTTTACATTCTCTGATTGGCAGATCCATATGTGAAAGTGTCCCTCATATGTGATGGGAGACGGTTGAAAAAAAAGAAGACGACCATCAAGAAGAACACGCTGAACCCGAATTACAATGAGGCCATAATCTTCGACATCCCTCCAGAGAACATGGATCAAGTCTGCCTCCACATCTCTGTCATGGACTATGACCTGTGAGCATGTGATCCGCTGCTGATACCGTTCTCTCAAAGTTACAATGAGGTGCTCTGGATAAAAGAATGCATGCACATAAATTAATTCTTTATAAACAGTTAACTATTAAGAAAATAAAAAACTAAGTAATACTGTTACCAGGCTGACCTAACGCCCTCTTTTTCCACAGACATGCACATAAACAGTGTATTATTGAAACTGAAAATATCGGTCTGGGAGGGATTTATGAATTCTGAAAAATGTCCAAGGTTTAGTTTTGCTTGTTCCATAAACCGTATATAAATAAACAAATAGCCAAATATTATGTTCAAAACGTAAGCTCACCCTGGTCCCCTTTATTTGAAAATCAAAATATGGTCATCCTACTATACAGTAAGTGTGTCCCCTTAAACCTTTGAGCAGCAAAGCTTTAGATTTCAGATTTTCCAAGAGTAAACCGACAGTGTTACTGTTTATGTAAATCCTGCTCTGTGCATTTCTCATCATGTTTCTTTCTAAAAAGCAACCAGGCTCTTATCACATGATATTTCGTAAGTTGTTTTACATGTTTCATATAACAGAATTTATCATTTTCAACATACACACACATGGCCAGTTCATTGGAGGAGCTATCTCTGATGGTACTGTGAGAGAATAATTCACCCCGCCTCTAGAACTCAATGCATTAACGACAGCAAAGCAAATTCACTAAGAAGACTGACTGCAACATTAACACTGGGGGAGTTATAACAGATATTGGTAAATATTATGCAGGATATGAATATTGCTCTTGAATATTTTGTTGACCCCCTTCCATGGTTCTTTATTTGAAGGGTGGGTCACAATGAAGTCATTGGGGTAAACCGTGTTGGGAGCAATGCAGAGGGACTGGGCAGAGACCATTGGAATGAGATGCTGACCTACCCTCGCAAACCAATTGCTCACTGGCACCCCCTGCTGGAGGTCAAAAAATCTGAAAAAGAGGTTTGCTCATGCAACTACTTTGTCTCTTGGTAGACTTCTGTAACAGCACTATGAATGGATTTCCATTTATTTATCTGCTCCATCAGCAGGATTGTCAGTTTAGTAATGTGTGGTAGTTTTTGGTATGGTATGATGTATTTCCTGCCGATTACTTCTGATATTCTTGTCTACTCCCGTCTTCACTTGTGGCTTCCATTTGAAGAAATAGTGTTTCAGAGAGCTAATGAATTATGAATATGCACTTTTTGTATAATTGTGTGAAGTAAGACCAAAAATATATATTTGACATATTTTTACATAAATTTCATGCTGTAGTACCTGTGGTAATATCTTTTGGGATAGCCATTCTTAATGCAATTAATATTGTGAATAAACTTAAACATTACTTAATTGTAGAGAACACAAAATTACATTTGAATGCCTTCTATGAATTTCACCTTGAAGGAAAAAATAGCTGTTGTTGATGTGGAAAGCAGAGCTGTGTTTGCTTTTGTAGGCTGTATTTCTGACTCCAGTCTAGAAGAAGCCTTCCTCACTAAGTTAATGAAGTATCACCTTCTGGTGTCAACTCTGGAACAACTTGGCTATAAATACAGATTATTAGTATTTATATTTGTTTGCCTTGGCAACATCCACAGACTAGTGGTGTGGGGTCTGCAACTGGTTGGAAAGCTAAAATCGCAGGCAAAGCAGTTGGCAAGATATTGTTCCATGTAACCAAGTATAGGTAGCCACCATATTTGGAGACGGCCCTGCTACCTATACCCTTAATGAGCCTGCAAGTGTCCACACTGCAAAAAATGTCTGTCTTAACAAGTGTTTTAGTCTTGTAATGGGACTAAAAATCTTTTTTTTCCCTCAAAAGTGGAAAATATTAGCTTGTTTTAAGTATTAACTTTTTGCTTGACAAGTCAAATTATCTTACCCCACTGGCAAATCTTGAAATGAGTAAATCTCATTGTCTTATTTAGCACAAAAGTAACAGAAATAAGATTCTAAAGTCTAAATACACTGCCCGGCCAAAAAAAAAGTTGCAGTTGCACCAGTCATGCATAGTGCCCACTGTACAAGCCTCTGGAGGCAGTGTTATGATCTGGGGTTGCTTCAATTGGTCAGGTCTAGGCTCAGCAACGTTGTGCAGCAATAAAATTAAGTCAGCTGAGTACCTGAATGTACTGAATGACCAGGTTATCCCATCAATGGGCATATTCCAGGACGACAATGCCAAGATTAATCGGGCTCAAATTGTGAAAGAGTGGTTCAGGGAGCATGAGGAATCATTTTCACACATGAATTGGCCACCTGACCTTAACCCCATTGAAAGTCTTTGGGATGTGCTGGAGAAGACTTCACGGAGTGGTTAGACTCTCCTGTCGTCAATACAAGATCTCGGCCAAAAATGAATGCAAGTCTGGACGGAAATAAATGTTGTGACGTTGCATAAGGTTGTCGAAACAATGCCACGACGAATGCGCGCCATAATCAAAGCCATAATCAAAGCTAAAGGCGGTCCAACAAAATATTACAGTGTGCGACTTTTTTTTTGGCCGGGCAGTGTATAAGATTAAAATACTTGTTAAGATTTGGTTTTTGCAGTGCATAGCATTATTCTGTACTGTGTGTCTCCATTGCTTATGTCCTTTGATGTTATTTCCTGTATGTGGAAGTAAAAAAGTACTAAATGTGTTTGTGTGTGCGTGCGTGTGTGTGCACGCACATCTGTGTGTGCGTGTGCGCATATGTGTGTGTGTGTGTGTGTGTGTGTATGAATGCATGTGTGCATTTGCATATGTGTGTGTGTGTGTGTGTGTATGCGTGCGTGCACATGTGTGCGTTTCCAGTGGAAGGCCCGCACAGCTAGCTTTGACAGCCAGGGCTCCTGCCCCTCGCCCAGACCTCCATCAAGCCCATGAGGGAGGGGCTCAGCACCGAGCACAGCCTCTACGACCTGCCACACCTCCTGCTGGGTCAGCACACCTCCTGCTGACTGTTATCTGTCTGTCTGTCTGTCTGTCTGTCTGAGGCACACCCTCTTTATACGCACAACCCCATCCTGTCTGAATGAGCTGCCTTGACGCTTCTATGGGACGTCCAGTTTTGGAATAGGAAAAAGAGACCTTTTGAATTCTTGGGAAGCTTACTGCTGAGCCAAGCCAAATTGGATTACAGTACACTTTGTCTGGAAATTTTCAAAAAAGTATTTGAGACCTCATTTTGACACAGTAGTGCATTGTTTTTTTAAAATTCCCATTGTGAAAGTAGTGGAAACTAGCATTGAGAGCAAGGAATGAAAGATAATAAAGAAAGTATTAATAGGGTTTCCAAGGGTTGAAGGGTACCAAGTACAGTACTAACATCGTATATACAATACAAATATTTAAATTTATGTTTGTATAATAATGGATTAATGAAGCACACCAAAACGACAATTAGGTATATCATTTTAAGATTATTCCATTTCAAGTTAAATACATTTAAATACAGAATATCCCACAAAAAAACACCATTTCACTAAGCAGCATATTGGCACATATTTGCTTACCCGGCTGAACCCTTTGTGTAGCGAACCACGCCATGATCCGTAACCATGCCAATGCCAACTGCAGCGGGCTGCCCCATGGGGCAACACATAATTGGGCATTGCCTCACCCAGGGAGACATGGTTATCCTGTCCCATTGTGCAAGAATGACTCCTCTGTGCAAGATCAGCCACCCACAGTCTCTGCCTTCTGTAGCTGCCTGGCACAATGACTAGAACGCAGCGCAGCTGGTTGGGCTGCAGAGTGAAAAAGACCAACTGGCTAATATGGGTTTCCAGAGGATGTGCATGCACACAAAAGCATGCTACTCATTGTGCAGTGAAAGAGCAGCCAGATACAATTTCACTGGAAAATTCTAAAAATAAATTTGAATGGAAAATTCCAAATAGGGAAAAATGGAGGGGGAAAAAAACACAGCAGAAAATTTGTTAAAAAAAAGAACATTACAGAAACAATATTTCTGTGCAGCTGCTTAAGAACAGTAGAGTAATGTGCAGCATTTTACATGTTACTGATCATTGTGAAATGTATTGATTTTGCAAACAGAGGTGAACACGAGAGCAGGGATTCATGGGTATTATTACAGAAGACACAGATTTTCTTCTTTGTTAAGGAAGACTGGGACAAACCCTGACAACATTTGCAAGATTGGCATTTCAAAACCGGATATGCTTTGATTCTGTGCACACTTGACTGGTTTTGTTATCATCAGTTTTTTATTCAGGTTTTTCTGCAGGATAGCACAATCCTGTCAATGCCAAAAAAAATCTCTCATTTGTCATGTGTCTGATAACCAGCATTTTTGTTGGCAATCCCCAACAATTGCTTGGATAATCCTAGTCACATTTATTTATTCATTTATTTAAGCCATGGCACCATTTGTTGTGTGGTTTGTTTTCTTATGTATTACCCCTTTATTATATAAAACTATGATGATTAATTTTTCATGTCTTTCATTGCTATTGAGTTCCTCATGTTAAATTATATTAGCTAAACTGCTGTATATAAACCAACTCATATAATTACTTCCTGTTGCGTACAAAGCTGAGAACATGCAAGTCAATCACTGTACTGCTTTCTGAATAGTCCTATACGCACAGAAAAGCATACTGTATCCCACCAACAGCATAGTGTGACATCTTCATTTTGAGTAACTGATCAAAATAAATATTTCTGTATCTTTCTAATCCTCTTGAAATATGTTTTTTCTAACAACTGCTTGATACAGAAAATGTGTCAATCCTTTGTAACCGTTTTAAACAATGAAGCTGAATTCTTTTTGCTAAGATTTTGTATGAGCAACAGAAAACACGTAGACTAGCTTTTCCGCAGTATTAAACATATCTGTTTCGAGCACGAAGGGCCTGGATTTGCTCCCTGTGTCTGAGTTCAGATGGATATCGGGATATTGCATAGATGTGGGCATTCCATTTTCAGGGACTAAAAATACTTTCATCAAAAAGAGGCTCTTTTGGTCCTTGGTCAATGGTTTTTCAAGGGTGAATTTCTGGAGAAGGACGTGCAACATGGGGATTACAGTACCTCGCAGAATAAAGATCTGGACCCATCATGGATTTCCATTTTGACAGGATGGGGATGCAGTGTGGCTTACCTTTCCCGTATGTGTTTGAAATTGTATACAAGTTGATCTGCTTTCAATACCTTCAACCTCCTTTCTTTGATGCTGTTTGCACTGAACTTCAGAACCACTTCAAGGGCCTCTTCAACACAATCCTCTCAAATGCTTTTCAGAGCTAGAACTGCTGACTGTAGCAGGGCTTGAGAAATTCCCCTCTCCATCATAGATTCCTGAGAGACATTCCAAGTGAAGGTGGTGGTGAGGGGGGGGTGGGTTGCGGAGGCCGGGTCACACGGTCACTGCTGCAGGTGCTCAAATCGAACGTGATCTGAAATTCAAAGTCCTCTATGAGTTAATAGGGCATTGACAAAGAGAGTAGATTTGTGCTGACCACTCTCAATGCTGAAGGGGGCTTGATCGTCGGCCGACTCGGTGCAGCATCTAGCAGAACGTTTCTCTAGCTTGCCCTATTGCACACATTGTATATAGATAATGTAGATATATGTGCTTCTGGATGGGGTGAGTGGGAGGTCAATATTGCATTAGAGAGCTCTGACATTTAACTGTGACATCTGACCATTATAAGTAAACAAGACGGCGTGCACATTTGGAGATACAGTATTTCTCTGTTAATATCAGTTCTGCACAATATGTTTCTGTTTCACATACAATTTTACATGTAGTACAATGTAAGTGAAACACTCAAATCTGATACATCCTGATTTTATGAAAATCAATGACTCACTCGTTTCCCTTGTTTCATTGTTAAGGTATGTTGTGTTAGATTGTTTTCCTCTTTACAGACAGTGTAGAGTATTCTCTCTGTTGGCTCAGTTAAACTGATTGTTCAGACTGTTTGAACCCTTAATGCTTGAATTATTATTGTGCTTTGTGTTTCTGAATATAGTCAATTGTGTTTTTCCCAGGCAACCTTTTGTATTGAAAATTTGTATTTGTAATATATTTGTTTGAAAACATCCCCTTGTATTTTAAAGATGCAACAGTAAATCTACTAGTTGTAAAAATATCTATTCTGCCCTGTCTTTTTCTGAAAGCTGATAAAATTCAAAATGACAAGTGTTGAATGAATAATCAATGAATAAAATAATGGAAACCCCTATTTTTGCAACAATTACATGACAAGTAATGTGCACAACAATTCCAAACTGATTGACAAAAGCTGAATAATATGGACACAATTGTGACTGGTGCTGGTAAAACGGTCCACAAGTCGCATGGGGTAATTTTTCTGTTTTTTATAGTTTATGAAAGTACAGATCCTGAGCTTTCAAATGATACACTGTAATATACGCCTATTTGAAGAAGATATACTTCTTTGAATGTTGGTACACCTTAAAACACTTTCCTGAGAAAACAGCTCTGAAAGATTTGCAAAGATTCACACCTCAGCCTGGCAAACTTAATGGGCGTGAAAAGTAGCTGGCTAACCCCACCCCCAACCACTCCCCCAGTAGAGTATCAGACTGGATTTCAGAGGCTTGTGTTACTAAACAAAGACTGTTAGAGATACAAAAATCACGACGAACACGCTCGCAAATACATTGTAATCCATAATCCATACTTTTAGCGAGCTATAGGCGATAATTTCTATACAAACTAGTGAAAAATTTACATGGACGCCACAGACTTCTTCGCTCTGACAAGGAAACATATGTGCTCAGCACTGACACCGCTGGCCGGCATACCTGGATTATAGACCGGGCCAGTGGGGCCAGTGCCCCGGGACCTCGGACTGCCAGAGGGCCTCCACGGTGCGTGGCCCAACACTTCCGAAGGAAGTTGAACGCCAGGGCCCTCAGTGCGCACAGCGCAAGCTGACCGCTAGGACCCTGGGTGCTAATAGCGTGAGCTAACTACTAGGGCCCCCCAGACCCCTCGGCGCTTACAATGTGAGGGCCCCCAGACCCCTTGGTGTTTAAAACGTGAGCTGACCACTACTGGGCCCCTCAGCGCTTACAGTGTGAGGGCCCCTGGGCTCCTCAGCGCTTACAGTGTGAGGGCCCCCATGCCCCTTGGAATTTAAAGAGTGAGCTGACCACTAGGGCCCCTGGGGCTTAAAGCGTGATCTGACCACTAGAGCCCCTGGGCCCCGCAGAGTTTACAATGTGAGGCCCCTCAGTGCTTAAAGTGTGAGCTGACCACTAGGGCCCCCGGGCCCCTGGGTGCTTACAGTGTGAGTTGACCACTAGGGCCCCCAAGCCTCTCGGTGCATACATTGAGCGTAACACCTGGGCCCCTTGGTACATACAGTGCATGCTTAAAACGACAGCTTCTCGGAGAGTACAGTGCTTCTGAACAACTGAGCCACTGGTTGGCACACTACAATATGCTGTGACATGATACAATATTCACCAACAAGTCAGTTCATTTTGCATAACAGGACAGTTTGAAGGGCGTCATATTATGGCAAGCCGCAAGCCGTTCGTTATTTGTCTTACCGTAACTAGCTATCCCTTTATTTTAGCTAGCTGCCAATTTTCCCTAGCTAGCTGCCCATATGATTCAGCTTGTTAACAGAAATTAGTTAGCTAACTGCCATTTTTGCCAGCTTACAACCAAATTAGCTGCACTAAAAAGCCAGCTAGTTAACTAGCTATCGGCCTAAAACTCAGCTGTCTAACTAGTTAGGTGGCACACAACTTAACTAGTTAGTTAGGTGACATTTGTTCGCGGGTCATCTGTGTGAAAGGGGTATAAGATAAAAGGGTAGCTAGCTACAGTGGGTTGAATAAATGGTAAAACAGCATGCCATAGTCATGATGCTTAAATCAAAGCTACTAGCTAACTAACTATTAGTTCAAAACTACTATTAGTTCAAAACATGGGATGCTGTGGACGTGGGAATAAAAACCTCTAGCTTATTAGCTAGCGGTTTTGTGAAACATAAAAAAAATATGACAAAAGCTATATTTTTTCATATACTAACGCATATATAAGACACCCAACCCCATTCATTTTTTCCATAGACCATCTGTTTTTAGATCCACGGAAGTAGATAATGCTAACGTTGACATGCAAATTGTCGAAAGCTCTTACAAGGTCTTTTTTTCCCCTCCCCATCGATGGGGTGTGGCCTATGTGCATAGTCTCCACCAAGTCATTTCACTGACTTATTGGAAACCTTTGTTGGTTGTTCATCCAATGAAAGAAAAGTTATCTTTTGAATTTCAAGCAACATAATTCTCTCTGTGTCAGGCAGGTATATAAGACATTTCTTGGTCAGAAAAGCCACAGACAGATGCCTGTTTTCTTGCTTGGTACGCTACAGTAATATATTCAGAGACTTTTTTTCATCTTTTTCTAAAACAACAGCCTTTTAAAAGGCTATTTCAACAATCCCTCTATTGCTATTTTCTAACCGCCTTTTTAAAGGGTAGGGTTATTTTATTTTATGTGCTTTTCTATTTTTTTATCGACTCAAAGCTGGCTTTAGGTACAAGTAGACTATAAAATACTACCACTTGATTGTATTTTTCAACAACAGTATTTGAAGGGTGTTGTCATTATTAATATACACTGCCCGGCCAAAAAAAAGTTGCAGTTGCACCAGTCATGCATAGTGCCCACTGTACAAGCCTCTGGAGGCAGTGTTATGATCTGGGGTTGCTTCAATTGGTCAGGTCTAGGCTCAGCAACGTTATGCAGCAATAAAATTAAGTCAGCTGAGTACCTGAATGTATTGAATGACCAGGTTATCCCATCAATGGGCATATTCCAGGACGACAATGCCAAGATTCATCGGGCTCAAATTGTGAAAGAGTGGTTCAGGGAGCATGAGGAATCATTTTCACACATGAATTGGCCACCAGAGTCCTGACCTTAACCCCATTGAAAGTCTTTGGGATGTGCTGGAGAAGACTTCACGGAGTGGTTCGACTCTCCCGTCGTCAATACAAGATCTCGGCCAAAAATGAATGCAAGTCTGGACGGAAATAAATGTTGTGACGTTGCATAAGGTTGTCGAAACAATGCCACGACGAATGCGCGCTATAATCAAAGCAAAAGGTGGTCCAACAAAATATTACAGTGTGCGACTTTTTTTTTGGCCGGGCAGTGTAGATTCATTCAAGTATTATTTAATAAGTATTGAGATATGCTATAAATATATTCATATAAATACCATACTAGTTCTGAAATATGGACCACAAACGTTGGAATAGTGGTGCTTCCAAAAGGAAAGCCAAAGAAGAAAAGGAGGCAAGAGAGGCAGTTTTGCTTCAAAGTGTTCCACTCATTGCCAACTTCTTTCAAAAACCCTCTGATAATAATAATGATGATAGCAGCACAATTGTCAGCTGTGAGGAAGGAACTAGCACTAGTTCAGTTTCCAGTAATGTTGTTACTCCCCCAGAGCCATCCTTTGAAGGGGAACCCTCAACAGCTAATGGTATACAAGAACCATCATTTCCACCTCAGGAGCATTTGGGCAGTTCACAAGAATCAAATCAGCAACTAAGCCATTCCTGGTGCTATGGGGTCACTGAACCTTATGGCAAAGCACTTCCAGTAAGTCAGTGCTTATTGTCAGTGCCAAAACCGCAGTAAAAAATACCCAGCTTCAGTCCGAGATAGAGCACTTAGTGGAAAGACTAGAAGTTTCAACAATGAACTTCTGAACTGTATATTGTCAAATGGGCAGAAGGTTTCTAGACAGCGACTATACTATACTCACCCTCAACAGGTTGTGTGTACTGTTTTGCATGCAAACTGTTCTCCAGCAAGCTTGGTGGCTTTAGTTAGGGGTTTAGTCACTGGAAGCACTCTGAAAGAATAGGGGAACACAAAAAGAGTGCAGTACACAGATCATGCATGCTTGCCTTGCACCAGCGGACAAAGGGCAGTGCTATAGATGCAGATCTCATGGAACAACTTGATGGGGAACATAAATACAGTGATCAAGTTCTTGGGTGAAAGAGGACTTGCGTTTAGGGGAGATGATGAACGGTTTGGGTCAACCCATAACAGTAATTTTTTTGGCATCCTAGAATTGCTATTTCAATTTGACCCATTCTTAGATGAACCTATTAAAAAGTTTGATGGAAAAGAAAGAGACAGTGTCCTATTTGTCATCAACAATATGTGAAGAACTCATTGAGCTAATGGGTCAGAAAACTCGCCAAACAATAGCAGATGAGATTCGGGATGCCAAATATTTTTCAATAATTGTTAACTCCACCCCAGACCAGTCACATGTGGACCAATTGACATTCATATTCCGTTTTGTTAACAGCAGTGGGAATGTGGTGGAGCGATTCCTGGGCTTTGAGCCAATTGAGAGCCACACTGGTAAAAGTTTAGCAGACTGTGTGACTTTGATGGTGTAGGGCCTTGGGTTGGACCTCTCAAACTGTAGAGGTCAGTCATGACAATGCAAGCAACATGTCAGGAAAATACAATGGGCTACAGGCCCACCTGAAACAAAAAGACCCTCTGATAGAGTATGTGCTTTGCGCAGCGCATTCACTTAACTTAGTTTGTGTTAACACCTTAGACGGCAGTATCCCAGAGGCTTTTTTTAACATGTTGCAATCACTGTACACATTTTGCTCTTCATCCACACACAGATGGGGGAAAGTCTTTTGGAAGGCAAAGTTCATGTCCAGGTCTGATGGATATGCAGTGGAGAGTGCATTTACGTTTTCCAGTATGACATAAACAGAACTCCAAAGAGACTGGTCAAACGCTTGTAAGCGTCCAAGCGATGTTCAAGGCATGCCACTAGCTTATCAATGACCATATAAAATGTTTCTATTTTGAACTTCTCCCTCCCCTCAAGTGACACACCTGGCTCTGAGCTCTCATCTGCAAATGTTTTGTGTTTCCTCTTTCGCTGAAGATCGTGCTTATATGACTGAGAGACACCTGTCACATTTAAGTCTGCCCTTTCAAAAGCCTCAAACTGGTCTCGCTGTCCCGCCACAAAATCCCTCAACGAAGACAAAAGCTGTGCTACTACAGAGATGTCAATGTCACTTTTCTGTAGGTGCATGCTTGTAGCGTGGGACCGGTCAAGTATGACATCCCAGAAATGTGCCATGAACACCATCTCTAAGGTGTCCAATTTAGCACATAGTTGAGCGACCTCAATTCGAGTATCTCTTTTCTCATTATCATCATTGCACATACCATCGAAGGCCTTTCTAATGTGGGTGTCATTTCTCCACAGTGCCTTGGTTGACTCTGCCCGAGCACTCCACTGAGTACTGCACAGAGATTTTAATGTCAGTCTGACATCTGCCTTCCGAAAGACTTTCCCCCATCTGTGTGTGGATAAAGAGAAAAATATGTACAGTGACTGCAACTTGTTAAAAAAACTCATCAGCCACTGGGATACTGCCGTCTAAGGTGTTAACACCAACTAAGTTAAATGAATGCGCTGCGCAAAGCACATACTCTATCAGAGGGTTTTTTTGTTTCAGGTGGGCCTGTAGCCCATTGTATTTTCCTGACATGTTGCTTGCATTGTCATATGACTGACCTCTACAGTTTGAGAGGTCCAACCCAAGGCCACATGTGACAGGTCTGGTGTGAAGTCAACAATTATTGAAAAATATTTGGCATCCCGAATCTCATCTGCTATTGTTTGGCGAGTTTTCTGACCATTAGCTCAATGAGTTCTTCACATATTGCTGATGACAAATAGGACACTGTGCCTCTTCCTTTTCTGCCAAACTTTTTAATATGTTCAGCTAAGAATGGGTGAAATGGTGATAGCAATTCTAGGATGCCAAGGGAGATGACCATTCATCACCTCCCCTAAATGCAAGTCCTCTTTCACCCAAGAACCTGATCACTGCTACAACTCTTTTCAAAATGTCCCTCCAGTATTTATGTTCCCCATCAAGTTGTTCCATGAGATCTGCATCTATAGCACTGCCCTTTGTCCGCTGGTGCAAGGCAAGCATGCATGATCCGTGTTCTGCACTCTTTTCGTGTTCCCCTATTCTTTCAGATTGCTTCCAGTCACTAAACCCCTGACTAAAGCCACGAGTTTGCTGGAGAACAGTTTGCATGCAAAACAGTACACACAACCTGTTGAGGGTGAGTACAGTAGCCACTGTCTAGAAACCTTCTGCCCATTTGGCAATATACAGTTCAGAAGTTCACTGCGGAAACTTCTAGTCTTTCCACTAAGCGCTTTATCTTGGACTGAAGCTGGGTATTTTTCACTGTGGTTTTGGAAGGGGACTGCTCCTCTTTCAATAAGCACTGACTTAACAGTGTCACTGGAAGTGCTTTGCCATAATGCAGGGTCAGTGATCTCATAGCACCAGGAATGGCTTAGTTGCTGATTTAATTCTTGTGAACTGCCCAACTGCTCCTGAGGTGGAAATGATGGTTCTTGTATATCATTAGCCGTTGAGGGTTCGCCTTCAAAGGATGGCTATGGGGGAATGACAACATTACTGGAAACTGAACTAGTGCTAGTTCCTTCCTCACAGCTGACAATAGTGCTGCTGTCATCATTATTACTATCAGAGGGTTTTTGAAAGAAGTTGGCAATGAGTGGAACACAAAAACTGCCTCTCTTGCCTCCTTTTCTTCTTTGGCTTTCCTTTTGGAAGCACCACTATTCCAACGTTTGTGGTCCATATTTCAGAACTAGTATGCTATGTATATGAATATATTTATAGCATATCTCAATACTTATTAAATAATAATTGAATGAATATATATATTAATAATGACAACACCATTCAAATACTGTTGGAATACTGTGGAAAATACAATCAAGTGGTAGTATTTTATAGTCTGCTTGTACCTAAAGGCAGCTTTGAGTAGATAAAAGAAAAAAATTGAAAAGCATATAAAAGAAAATAACCCTAACCCTGTTAGAAAATAGCCCTTAGGAGGGATTGTTGAAATAGCCTTTAAAAAGGCTGTTGTTTTAGAAAAAGATGAAAAAAGTCTCTGAATATATTACTGTGGTGTACCCAAGGGGCCAAGACTGGGCTTTCGTTTTGAAGCTCACTTCCTGGTGCCGTTGCTCACTAGCGCCACTGCGGTTGGCTCCAGTATAGGTCTTTCACCATGTAAGTCAATGGCAGCAATGTGGTCAAAATACTCAGTCAATACATTTTTCCCACAAATGTAATTGCAATAGGTGCCTTTTCTTCATCTAATGCCTCTGCATGTGCAGATTTTTTAAAATATTGTGTCGTTTGGACAGAGTATTAACATTTGTTCAGGACCAATCAGAGGGACAGGTTGAGTCCTGGGATCACTGGCATAGATAGGTTCTATAGAGTTCTCACTGCCCTCACTCGGAGGGGCGGGACCAGAAGGGGGAGACAATTTTGGTCATTGGTCTAAAACTGACCTATTTTTATACAGTCTATGCTTGGGACAGGGAGACACCCTGTATTTTTGAGTGGAAGTCGATGGAGAACATCCCTTAGTAGCCTACCGTGAACAAGCTGTTGTTTTGTGGACGCAGTTCGTAGCATAATAAATTGAGTGCCTTACCTGCTCATCTTCAACATGTTTGTCATCACATATTAATTTTGGTTGGCGCGAGCTATGATGTGTCTACTATGAAAAAAAATACTGTTTCGTAAGATGAGACAGAAGGGGATGTTGCAGCTACACTACAGGCCCAGTGTCTCGGAGCAAGCAGCCAAACTGTGGGTTAAGTATCTCAAATCAATTGCTCCATACCTGTATAACCTTATCAACCCTCCCGTACACAATCGCCGTACTCCCCCTGTCATGAACATTACCATTGCTTAGCAATGCCGGGTTAGCTAGCTAGCAAGCTAACAATATCTCATGGCTAGTCGTTTTAACATTTAGCTAGCAAGCTAACGACAGCTTATGGCAAGCCATTTTAATTTAACAGTTATTCGACTTCCTTAAAGTCATCCTTGCTGGCTGGCCATATAAGTTGGCTAGCTACCGTTACTAACGTTAGCCAGCTGCTCTAGCTAGAACTCTAACCGAACATTTCTACACCTGGATAATTTTTTTAAGGTCCCAAAAATTAAGAAAATGTGCGGGGAATAGAGCCAAAGTGTTAGCGGTACGTTTGTACTGACTCAATACAGGGATGTTTAAAATAAAACCAATAATTTATCGGAAAAAAATATGGAGTCTGCGTTTGTAAATGTTTGCAATGTTTGTGATTAGGTTACAGGATGCAGATGAAAGTTAATGCCAGCTACGATGTAGCTAATGTAGCTACTATGCTTTACTAGTGTGTGAACCCACTAACCTACAATCCCCACTTTATCTGGAACAGTTTTCAGAACGGGGTTTCATGCTGCGGCAAACCGTGACAGACTGCTCTGCCACAGTCGAGTTAATTAGCGGTTAGCCAAAAAGACGGTGGTGGTTTGCTCATTTAAGACTATGGGGTCAGCTTGCTACCTTTCTTGCAGCGCTAGGGACATTTATAATAAAAGTAGTCTAACAAAATAACATATGTGATTAATTGACCGTCAATACAGTTGATGGCAATAGCGTTACCCTGTTCGTCCATGTGTGGTGGTGATGCATTGCGTCTAGCTTGGCTACCGAGCTCAGCTGGCATGCTATCTAGCTAATCAAATTAGCTGATGTTAGCTGAATATAAATTGAAGATAACTGAATGAACGTTAACGAATGTGACGAATACCACACATTCAATGCGAATAAATGACACAGTAAAATCAGGGATGAAAATTAAATGTTATATTATAAAACATTAGCAACTTAAGGAAGTTCACCGCAAGTTTGTTTTGCAAAATGGTGGGTTTGGTCACGTCATGGGCTTTATAGTTCTGTGGCTTCTCCACCCCGAACTGTCAATCATACTGTGCCCGGGCCATATCCGGTTGACCCTGCTCCAAGCCAAGGTCACTTCGGCTCCACGGAGCAGGCGCAGTTTGTACAAACGGGCGGCGAAAAAGACTCAATTCAGTTTTTACGAGGCCGTGGAAAGGCAATGGGTGACGTCACAGTGGCTTTGTCCATATTATTATACAGTCTATGGGCGTACCAAGCAAGAAAACAGGCATCTGCCTGTGGCTTTTCCTACCAAGAAATGTCTTATATGTACCTGGGGTGTTACGCTCGATATATGCACCGTGAGGCCTGGGGGCCCTAGTGGTCAAATCACACTGTAAGCACCCAGGGGCCCGGGCATCCTAGTGGTCAGCTCATGCTTTAAGCACTGAGGGGCCTCACATTGTAAGTACTGCGGGGCCCAGGGGCCCTAGTGATCGGCTCATGCTTTAAGCGCGGAGGGGCCCAGGGACCCTCACACTGTGTAGGGAATATTCATTTAAATCTATACACGGGGTACCAAAAATGTAGGGGACATACCTCTATATTTATACACGGGGCGTCACTTATGTACTGCGATACGCCACTACCATCCTTATACAACTGGTGGCATGGTTTTGTATAATAAATCATTCTCATAAAATGTATATATTATTCTCAAAAGAGAATATACTAACTAAAAATGGGTAACTTGAATTAATAATTAAATTAATTACCAATAAAATTACACATTAATAATTGTCTTAGAAAAATTACAATATCATCTACTCAGTTGATACCGAATTAATATAAATGATCCAGCTAGTGAAGGCATTTTGGGGAATCCCTGCGATTAGCATTGGCTGATTCAGTTCACCACAAGAGCAACATTAATACAGGCAATCTTGGATAAATGTAATAGTTTATTGAACACAAAGTACCAAACAGAGCAAGGCACGATTCACTACTGTAATGTACAACAAACTATGTGTGTGTGTGTGTGTGTGTGTGTGTGTGTGTGTGTGTGTGTGTGTGTGTGTGTGTGTGTGGCGCGTTGGGCGCATGTGGGGTTTCCATGTGCTCCTGCGTGTGGGGGTTGCCTCGGACACGTGTTCAGAGAGAACAAAGAAACTAAAATGGAGGGAGGTTTGAAGCTAGCTTTCGCTGGAGCTAGCTAATGGTGGCGCATGAACCATACCATACACATAGGGGATAGCCGTAAGCTTATCAATGTGTGTGCGTTGAGATCAGCGTGCAGTGTTAATATTACGACTGGTTAGTTTTTAAAGACAGATCCCATGCAAGATACGTTCTGTGCGTGATGTATTAAACCTAACGCAGCGCGGTGAATGGCTTAAAACCATCCAAAGTAAAACGGTAACACAAACTTTCACATAACACACATTAACCTTTCAATAGCAGTTACATACATCCAGTCACAAACATGTTGCGGTTGCTAACTAATACGCTATTGCCCATGTTACAGCCTTACTTGAATTAAAGTCCGTTAAATAGTTTCCTCCGTTGGATTGTACACTCACAACGAAAGGGGAAAACCGGTCGTCCAATCCTGTAGTTGCAGTTCGTACTGTTGTGATAGATAGGGGAACCGTCCGCCTCATCTTGGGTCCCTGGAACAGGTTTCTTTCGTCATCAGGGTTACAGTTCGTACGGGGTGGATAATGGAGCTGGTCGCATTATTTCTCCTGAACTATGCAGCGTCATCCTACTGCAGACCGCTTGCCTCTTTGGGGACTCATCGGCGGTGCTCTGCTACAGGATCAGGGGCTGCATGTGGTCCGCTTGGTGGTTCTTCTTGACCACCGGGTGCTCGCGATGCCTCCTTGCGTCTCGTCCCCGGTCCTCCGTAGCCGATGGCCGGGGGTAGATGAGCCCGCCTCGCTCAGTTGGATCGGTGTCATGGACAACCGTGCTTCCTTGTGGAGTGAGGGCTCTAACCCCGGGCGTGCAGGCCGCACGGGGCCTTGAGACAAGACAGTGAAGGCCCTGTCGAGTTGAGCGGACAACTGAGAAGAAACTACGGGAAGAAGGGACTGGCATGTGTTGCCCCTTTTATAAACTTTATGGCCAGTCGCGCATTTCCGCCGCGCAGTATGACATTACAGTGCGGACAGAAATCACAACTGGTACAACGTCCTACGTCACTTCCAACGTGGAGGAGGAGCCTCCTGTGGACTGTATGGAATTGTAGTTCCTGTTGTCCCTACACACTGTAGCTGCCGAGGTGGTCAGATCACGCTTTAAGCCCCAGGGGCCTAGGGGCCCTAGTGGTCAGCTCACTCTCTAAATGCCAAGGGGACTGGGGGGCCCTCACACTGTAAGCGCTGGGGGGCCCAAGGGCCCTAGTGGTCAGCTTACATTTTAAACACCAAGGGGTCTGGGGGCCCTCACATTGTAAGCGCTGAGGGGTCTGGGGGGCCCTAGTGGTTAGCTCATGCTATAAGCACCCAGGGGCCTAGTGGTCAGCTTGCGCAGTGCACACTGAGGGCCCTGGCATTCAACTTCCTTTGGAAGTCTCGGGCTGTGCACCACGCGCGGCCTGAGGCTTGGAAGCCCCCTGGCAGTTTGAGGCCCCGGGCACTGGCCCCACTGGTCCATTCCATAATCTAGGTATGGTTGTCTGCTGATGATGATGCTGTGTTTGTTTTTTTATTACCATTGTTCAGAATTGTAGGACAAAGGATTCCATGAATTATCCATTGTCTCTGCCTCTACTGGCAGATACATTATTCAGAGAAGTAGGCTCTTTATGGGTGAGGCATACCGAATCTCAGAGCCAATCGAAACTAGGAAGGTGTTAATGGACAGCTGATTACAGTCTGTCCCTCAAATTGAAGCCCGCCCCCGGCAAACATGGTTTAACAAGCATATTTGTTTTACTTATTACAGGTATTTAGAGATCGTAAATACGTTGTATATTATATTAAGCGACTTCTAAAACACTTAAACTTTAGTTTTATGGAAAAAAAAACAAAACACATTTTTTAGTTTTTCTCCTGATTTTACGCTCTACTGTGAATTGCAGAAGTGGGACTTGCAGAAGTGGGAAGTGGGACTGATGTAGAGATCAAAACAGCTACCTCTGTGACCTCTTTTCAAGCATTTAAAAAAAAACACACTAAAAACAGAAGTTGGCACAAAGGCCTGAAATGAATTGGCCCTTGTTGTGCACCCCTGGTACATATCATCTGTACAGACAAGAGCAAAGATGACTCCTAATGACAGGGCCCTGGGATTACGTATAGAGAGACAACAGAGATAATGGTGGCAACCCAAAAACCCATTCAGCAACAATGAAAGGAGACCATAGCAAAAGAGCCATCAGTTGTCAGATCCACTGGAAATGAAGGAAGAAATGATCTGCTTTCTAGCAGGAGAAGCGATGTAAGTCCATGATGTGAACTGTTATGTCCATGGAGGGCCAAACGGGGAGCTTTTCAAATGAACACTGGGGGCTCCATCTTGACAATCTTGGCGCATGGTCTAAAACGCAAGTGCATTTAGGGCATGTCCAACTCCACTTCTGCTAGTTAGAAGGCGCATATTTTGAGTGCAAATTAAGGCTCAAGGTTCAAATGGGCTGAACTTAGCCTCTTCATTAATCATAGGTGTGTCTTGGGCGTAACATGCAATAAACCAGAGTGTTATCTCCCATTCCCTTTAAAAGCCACCAGCATTTGCACCTTGGCGGATTGCTAAAATAATGGCGAATTTAATAAGACTGAAAAAAGAGTGATTTACAGGAAACAGACTCGCTTGTGCGCCTGCTCGTACACAAGGTTTAAGTGCGCGAGCAAGGAATATAGTGCTGTTATTTTAGAAAATATATGCGGTTTAATTTAGTTTAAAAGCACCTGCAACCGCTGAGAATAAGCTACCAGAATATGGCTTCCGTCTCACCTTAGAAAATGCCAAAGTAGCCTGCTTGTTTAACGAATTTCATTTGATTATACAAAGAAGCATTGTCAAACATCAATTCCATGTTCTCACAGCAGGCAGATCACAGGCAATGCATTTCAGCTAGCGAAGTTCAAGTTTCATTCGAAGTTCATATTATGTGCATTCTCATATTCATTAATAACATAAATAGCGTTATTTTGCCTTAATGATGACACTAAATACACTAAAGCTGTCAGGTTGGGACCTGACACATATGTGCGTCTATTCCGGAAGAGAAGATGTCTTATTTTTGGGAAAAATATGAATCCCTATAGACCCATTTCTTGTTTGTAAACAAAAGAGGATGCGCGCGCAACCCTGGGGCAAAAAGAGTATCACCTTGGCAGGCTATCATAATGCGGTGGACTTGATCATCAACGATTTAACAGACTAAATGCATCTAATTTTGTTTCTGGTTCTTTTATTTCACTTTCATCTTGGTACAGCGATACAAATTATAGCTGGCGTTAGTCTTATTACAACTTTTCTGTAACTTTTTTTTCTGTAACGTTAACTTAAGATAGCATATTTAGCTATAGCTTATTTACCTTATTAATGAGTGCAAGCTAACCGTCTTTACTGTCAATGTTTGACAATGACAAGTTAACTTATTTTTTAATGTTAGTACAATTCAATAACTCTGACATATAGGATACACCACATTCACAATTTTTAAAAACGAGTCTAACGTTAGTCTGTTTGAAATTTATTTAGCCTAGTGTAACTTCTGTTAATGCTGTTATTAACGTGTTTGGCCAGATAGGATGACTCTACATAGCCTGTCTAGCAGCTACGTTACTTAACACACACAAAGGTGGAGCAGCTGACAACTATTGTGTCAGTAAATTGTCTGTGTGATGATGTGTTGATAACTTAATGTTTATCTATAGCCACAACAGAAAAGGCACCAGTAGGCTACCACCAGCGTTTTCTTCTGTAATGGTGAGCTAGCTTGCGTAGGCTACCGAACCCTGTTATCGGGCGAAAAACTGAAACTTTTGTGAACAATAAGTCTACGATACTGATATTATTTGGGCACATAATGATAATGTTACTATTGAACATATTATATGTATTAGATTAAAAAAACAATAAGATAACTTTTAAGCCAATAAACATGTAAGTTAGACGTGACTGGTAGTTTTTCAACCAAGACAGTAACATTACAATCGCTAGCTAACGCTAGTCTAGACACAGACAGACCACATGCCCCCGGTTCACAAATCACAGGGTATTCAAAAAAAGGAGGTGACCAAGACCGACCTCAGCTCATCTACGCTGGAAAACTAACATTACGGTTAGTCCACCCAATTACATAGCACGCTAAAGTAAATAATGCACAGCGCCTGTTGTCAAACCGGGTACAGGTAACTAGCAATAACAGCAGCTCGGTGATAAATATCGGCCTGTGTCTTGAAGACATGAACATATAACCATGCATGCAGCAAGACCTTTTACTTTTTATATCTCATGGCCAACTCGCTAAAATGGTAGGTGTCCATTTCTACATTGTTAGCACATTCATTACCAAGCCATTATGCTAGGTTCGCTGTCACTTGCATAACTTAGTATTAAATTCTAACGTAATTTGATATTGCTTCAAAATAGTCTCACGTAATTTGATACTGGGTCAAAATAGTCTCACATGTGTTCTCTGTCATGGTCAGCCCACCTAACGTTACTCCATTTGCTTCATTGGCAGCATAACATAGCCTACTTCAGGACATTTACTAAATTGAATAAATATTACACATATTTACACCAAACTGCTTAGCTATCTCAGTGTTGATGTAACTAAGATATTCGATGTCAAACAAGTGTCTTTCATCATCCATTTCAGCTTCTACAATTACTAGTTGATGTTGATTTCTTTTGCAATATTGAATATTCTGCCCCAGTGTTGCGTGCGCACCTCTACTGTGACGTTGTTGAGAAACCGTTGTTATTTCACAATGTAATCTTGATATTTTGTATGCATGCTTGTGTGTGACCCTGTGTGTAACAGACAGGAGGGTGTACGTGCGTTGTGCACACAGCTATGTAGATGCACTTATATTGCGCCGTTGAAATAACATTGAAACAACTGCGACATGACTTTACACCAGGTTTAAGTGGTTTTAGCGCAAACGCGCAAACTCTGCCTCAAGATAGCAACACGCCAAAAACTATCCTGGCCACACCTCATCTTAAGACCAACCCGCCCAGTTCACTTACTGTGGCCGCAAGTTCACTTGGTATTTAACCAAAGTGAGCGCTGGGCGCTAAAATGACACCTGCGCCGGTCTGAAACTAGCAAAGACACTTGTGTTTGGGTTAGCACCACTTAGCGCCGGGTGTAAGATAGGGCCCTTGGTCTTCTGAGATGTATTATCTTGGCAATGTGAAATTGAGCATGCATAATGCCAGGAATATCTATATTTTGTTACAGTACTCAGGGGCATTCATAATTGGGGCTTGTAGAAAGTCCTGACTTAAGATTTCTAGAATTATAAGATCACTATTCTGTCTTCTCAAGCCTCTTGACAAACAATTGCCCCATTGTGGAATGTTAATCATCTCAATTAATTATCCACTTGCCATAAGTGAAACTTCAAAGCATGTGGATTGACTTTGAAGTAAATGCTTGTTACTTTATCACTTACTATTCTAGTCAGCAGTATGGACAGAAAATATTCACCAAAGTAAAATCAGGGGGAAAATACTGCCTACTTGCTTTAGGTAAAAAAATTCCAAACTGCTTAGAGGAATTTATGAACCCGCCTTATCTTTTTAGCTGATCAGCATTATAGTATGCAGCAAGTTTTTTTGCACTGAAAGTTTTTATGCAGACTGTTTATTACCCCATCAATTTTGTTTATTTATGGACTTTTTAATTTAATAAAATATATAAAGACATTTAATATATTCAAAACACATCTGCATACAAATTATGATGCCATAATTTGATCCTTGATACACTGGGTGGAGGGGGGGGGGGGGGGGGGGGGGGGGGGTTGATTGTACTGCAAAGGAAGCCATTTATCTATAGATGGTATATTTTGACCTGTGTTCCAACTTTCAGCTTAGGTAAGCTGAAGACTTTTAAATGATATTGATGACCACATTTAAACTAATGATTATGCTGTTTTTAAAAAAATTTATTTTGAGTGGTAGTCGACTGAACTCAAGACCATTGAAATGGCTAGAGACATTTGAATTCCGATGTCCAGGTAGAAGCCATTATACTCCTGCAACCACTTGATGTAAATTATTCCAATTGCTTTTGAGTACTTCTCATAGGTTTTCTGTTTGATCACCTGGACATTGTTTCCATTGTGTTGCAGAGCAGCAGATGAGCTGCTGTGTCCATTTATAATACAAGTTATAAATAGATCTTTTGATAAAGAGTTTTAGCAATTAATAAGTTCCAGAAATAATATTTATTTTTTTGCCCACAGAACTGCCGCTCACTGGATGTTTTTTGTTTATCACACCAGTCTCCGTAAACTCTAGAGACTGTAGTGTGTGGAGATCCCATAAGGGCAGCTGTTTCTGAGATGCTGGAACCAACAAGTCTGGCAGCAACAATCATACCACGGTCAAAGGTGCTTAGATCATGCATCTTGCCCATTCTATGGGAGATTTTGCACCAACGTGTTAGACTCTCTATCACTCTCATCAAAACACCAAATGAGGGAATATCTTTTGGAAGAATGGTGTTCCATCCCTCCAGTAGTTCTAGAATCTATGCTAGACTAGAGGTAGAGTCTATGCCAAGGTGCATTGAAGCTGTTCTGGCTCAACACCTTACAAAGACACTTTATGTTGGATTTGTCAACCGTCTGTCTGTATATATATATATATATATATATATATATATATATATATATAAATATATATACATACAATGTACATGTATAAAACTACATGAAAAAAATATATATTTTAAAAAAAAATTACATATATATATATAGAAAAAGCTTATCTCTGCAGGATTATGTGACAAAGTTGTTTGAGGAACTGGAGATCAATTATTGCGTGTTGCTTGAAAGGACTGTTGATGATGCCCACTGGGGGCTTGAGGTGAATCAGTGTATAATGAGCTAAAGGTTTCACACAAGTTCAGGGAATCATTGTGTATCTTAAATGAACATTCCCTTGTGGCCTTTCATTACATCTCTTTTCAATGGCAAAAACACACACAAGATTCAGGAATGGTTGTTTATTTTGACAAGCCCATGTACAATATAAGCACAAATTGTATGATGCAAGTAATAAAAGAAACATGAAACTTTTCTTACTTAGAAATAGTTGTTTTTGTAAAGATTTTGGAATACACCATGTTAATACAAATGGCATCGCCATATGACACTGCAGTTTACTGCATATTTCATCTGTATAGATTCATTTGAAAATGACAACTCTACCAAGAAATATGTGATGCTGACACAGTAGGAATATATAGCAACCCCACACTGTTTTCTCTCTTTTAAAATATTACAGTAAGATATACCCTAATAAAACTACAGGAATAAACTATGAATGAGTGTTGTAATGTTCCTGCAGCAGCCAGATTATATTGCTGGACCCCTAAAAGAACAGTCCTTGTCTTTGGGCCCTCTAGAAAGACAGGCATCTTTTAATAACATATCTGTGTTCTTTTACCCAATTTAAAAAAAGTAGTATTCCTAAATATGGATGTCAATATATATATTTTGCAGTTAAACACATTTTCAGTGAACGGTACCTATAGGGTTGCTACTGTATCTGGGAAAATAAGTCACCCAATGAAGTCACACTTGAGTCTCTTTTAAAAAGGCAGAGCAGGACATTTAGACTGGAAAATAAGTTGTGTAGCCCAGTTTCATGATGGTTTTGGGGGGACTGAGACTTGAACCAGCACAAACCTGGGGACCCCATGGGCTTCAGACCTCCAGCTTCTTCTTCATGGCCAGCTTGTAAAGAATCTGGTAGCCATCGTCCCAGGCATAGATGAGCTGCTCCTGGGGGTTGTACTTGAGGCTGGAATGGGCACCATAGCGCTTGGGGAAGTACACCAGCGGAGCATCGTCGTTAGTCACCATGTCGTTCACGTCAAAGACGCACTGCACGCGGGAGCGGCTCGACAGCCTGGTGTTGTAGACCACGTACACCGTCCCACAGATGACGAAAGCGGCCTCTGCGTTCTCCCGGGGGCAGGGCGTGTCCCACGTCTGCTCGACGTCCAGCGTGTCGGGGTCCACCTTGGCCAGGCAGATGTTGTTCTCGTTCTCCCCAGAGGCGTAGATGGCCCAGAGGCCCTCCTGGTCGGCTGCCAGGTCAATGTAGGTTTCGGGAGAGAGGCTGTACACCGGCACCCGATCCTGGGCTGGAAACACCACACTGTCCACCACCGTCCCATTCTGCAGATCATACTTGATAACCTGGAACTCCTCCCCCTCCCTGACATAGTAGGCATACCCCTTGTAGATAGTGTGCCCAGTCCCTCCCCAGGGGTAGGGGAGCTTGATCGGCTTGCCGCGGGATGTCCCGGGGGAGGTGGTGAAGTCCCGTACAGAGCTAAACTCGTACAGTGTGTCCTCGCTGGTCCCGTTAAAAATGTAGACCTTCGCAGAGCTGCTGCCCGTGTCCTTGGTCCACATGCCTTTGGCTCCACCCACTCTTTTCAGGATCTTCATGGCTTTGATGCTGGAGATCATGTCCCTACAGTCTAGGAAAGGAACACGGTCAATATGGTCAATGTTTCCCCAGCACCAAAGAATGGTCACATTGTACTGTGTATATTATCAACATACATATAAACAAAAGTCAAGCGGTTAACTTAAATCCTCATTTCACACTGGTTAGCTATGTTATTTTTTAAAGATAAATGACAGATCTAAAGACAAAGAAAAGAAGGAGTAAGGGCAATGTGGAACAGAAGATAAGATATACAGTATAGGCAGTGGAGGGGATATAGTGCAGGCAGTGCAGCTGCACTGGGGCCCATGCTCTGAGAGGGTCCGTGTCACCATCGCCGAGAGCAGGCCCTATATATCAATAAGTCGGTTTTTGCACGGGCCCTTAAATTTGAGACACTCATTAAGCGTCAGAGAAACTGTTCTTCTGCGTTTCATGCACAGGACTCTCAGGTGCCATCTGTTTTATATATCCTTAAATACGTGAACTCATCTCTATCATGGTTAGCCTACTACATGTTTTTGTACAATAGTCTCATCTTGTCAAACCTAGACTATATGCCTATTCTACAGATATAATCTATTCAATTCAAATTAAAATCCGGAATTATTTACCGGTATAGCAGTGTATACCATCGGCACAGAATGTTCGTATTTATGTCGACTATTTATCGTCCGCGGCACTGAATGGGTTAAATGGGCCAACGTGAGGACATTGCCGTCATTCTTGCACACCTGAACGCCTGGGGGATTGAGATTGCAGTTGGTGGAGTGGATTGATATTGCGATTGTGGAGGGGACCATGACTCCCCCGCCCACCAGTAATCTCCGACTATGGTTTTAGGTTAGACTCCCAGATGGGGCTCTGCCGTTGTGGCACTTAACATAAATTGCTTCAGTAATGTCCAGTGGTAGAAATGTACTTATATATTATATGTACATAAAAAAGAATGCAAGCTGTGCAAATCCTTCTGGATAAGAGGGGCTGCTAAACACCTAAAATATAAATGTAAAATGAACAGGTTGCACAAAATCACCCGGACAGCCTTCATCCAGGAAATTGAAATGTCAAGCCTTTAAATAGTACAGCCAAGCTATTTCAAAGCTGACATAATGTTCCATTACTGAGACATTCAGTAGGGTTTTTGTTCCTTTTTTTCCAGGTTAAATGGAATAGTAAAGAGACAGCCAAGGCTGGCGAGATGTCTAATGTTTTTGTGCTAACTTTTCCCACACTTTTCCAGCCAAGACTCTTTCGAGGAGGAACACAGTCGAAGTCAGCAGATTCACGCTGAAAGAAAAGCAGTTACAGTATATAAATGTGACCCTCTGCCCTGTTATGCTGGTTGATGATTATTCCAAGCAAGGCTTTGGGGATATACATGAAGCACATGCTTTTGACAATCAATCCACCATCAAAAGCCTGCTCGCATAATACGCTGTATGTCGGCTGAATCGAAAAGGAAGCACAAGGAATGCGTTGAAAATACACACTTCCTGGTTGGTTTCTGGAGCCTTGGGGGAGTGGAAATTCATCAAAACATCATGCTGCCTCTTTAGTTTAGTACAGGAGTTCTCAAACTCAGTCCTGCAACCATTCCCCACCCCCACTGTTTATATTTGTTTTAAACCACAGTTGCAACCCCTGAATTTTAACAGGCTGTTAATTGTTCTTAGGTAGACACCCAATATCTGTAGATGGATGATATTTTTCCCTCTTATGGCCACAGTATGTCAGAAAAAGTACTATGTATGCCATGAAGAATGAATATCCCATAATAACATCCCAGGGCTTTTAATCTAACGGGTAAATTAATACTTTAATTTTCTGTAATGTGCCATATGGCAAATGCATCCTTTAAAAAAAAGAGTTTACAATTGTAATTGATGTAGTTATATATTGAACGGAGACATCTCCAGGTTGAATTGAATTGTTGAAACCGAACCATTTGTGGAAAAAACCCTGATGCATTTTGGCAATTCCAAAACCAGCCTCTTAATTTATGGCAATTAAGTCACATTTAAACCACCTAGACCTGTGTGCATGGGGAGTCTCGGTGGCCTAGCCAGTCAAAGCACCGTCCACATGCTCATTGCGAGCTGCGACGTTGGCAGGTCGAATCTGGCCGTGCGACCTTTGTCGACCAGTCACTCTACACTGTGTTGTCCAATAAAGCTGAAAGGCCCTAAAATATAACAAAAAATGCTGCATTAAGCAACGTTCAGACAGAAACGAGTCTGGTGACAGTCCGTCAATAATTGAAAATATTGCTTTATACGTAACTATGTTTTAGCCTCGACGTGGCATGGAAAACCCAGACACACCTGTGAGCTTGCCGTACTTGGCCTTGTTTTTCTCCTTGACGATGGTGACCTCCTGCTCCACCAGCTTGTCATCCACATCCACGCAGGGCTGGGCCCCGTTCTGAGTCTCCAGGTAATCCATCTCCCTCTCCACACGCTCCACGCGGGTCCCTACCCCACTCAGCTCCGTGCGCAGAGCGTCCCTGTCCTTGTCCACGTTCTCCAGCAGACCCACCATCTGCTGCTTGAACTCCCGCAGCTCAGAGGCGTAGCGGCTCGTCTGGTCATGCCATGTGGAGATGCGGTCCTGAGGGGAGGGGCCAAGAGGTGAGACCACATACTGTATGTTCCTGCACAGGAACAATGTGGTTATGCTAAATGGTGAAATATGTACTCCTGTAATGTCCTTCATGGTGTATGAAGGTAAGGGACTGGGGCTGTATGGTGAGACACTAATGTTAGCAGCACCTCAAATGCATGCGCTATGAAGGAAATATCCAATGCTATCATAGCTTTTATTCACATAAATATGTTTCTCAGGGCCTAGGAAACAACAACTGCAAATGGTTTGAATTCACATTAACATTTTAAGTGCACCTTAGACTTCTCATTTTGGTATCATTCAATGTTACACAAATATACAGTACCCTGTAATAAAACAGTGACAATAGCCAAACTGGGAGAAAACTGTCAAGAGAATTTGATTCTGACTTTAAACATTACAGTTCAGACAGAGGAAGCTTGTTGCAGCAAAAACACGTTTGGCTTTCTCTGAGTCATTGGGTGGGATTAAAGGAAAAAGCCATTTGCAAGCAATTTCATGAATCAACTTGTTTACTGAAATATAAGTACACCGTCAGCCCACAGAGAGGCAGGTCTTTCCCCAGGTAACAGATGTTTGAGGAGAATGGCCAAGTTATGAAAGCCAGCAGGATGCGGCTCACAAGCTGTGGTGCATTTCTGCAGGGGCTCCATGAGGCTGATAAGACAACCGGTAATCACATTCATAGGATTGCTGCAGCTCCACAAACTCTCTGCTTTGCAACCACATTGAAACGGTTTCAAGAAGGAATACTTCAAACTGCACAGGAGCACAAACCCTGTGCACTGTACAGACTGACAAACAAAGCAGATGTTTGAAAGCAGGGTAACCGGCACTCACACATATCCTCCTCCTGACATTAAAATACAATCCTCCTTTCAAATGTACCTATGTAAGTCTAAAAAAAACACCTTCTGGAAGAGTAATACCAAGCTGGATTGTTGTACCATTTAAAAAAACAAGAGTAATATCAAACTGGATTACAATACCCTTTCACCCCATCCCCTCTCCCCCCAACCCAACATCTGCATTTGATTGGACGATTTCTCCACCCACAGTGTTTTCCAAGGGAGTCCAGCCTGGCCAGCGAATGTGATCCAAGGGTCTGGCTGGGAAGAGGGGCTTGCTCTTACCTCAATGGCCAGCAGCCTGCGCTCCAGGTAGTCCATCAGGGCTTGGTTCTGGGCCCCAGTGAGGCAGAGGAGGCTGGCGAGGAAGACGAGGTGGAGGGCTCTCATGTTGAGGATGGGCAGAGGGGGGCAGGCGAATGCGGTCAGAGGCAACAAGTCTGTCCTCCTGCAGGAGAGCCTGTGAGTGTGGGAGGGAAAGAGAGCCCACTTTCACTCTCGCTCACTCGGCAAGAATGCAAACGGGGAGAAGGAGGGGCTTCTCTCCTCTGACACGGCCGTTTGTTCACTCTGCCCGCCCGCCCAATCCAACCACCCCCTCCTCGCCTTATGCCACTTGTACGTGTACTGATCTCTTCAGCAGATGCCTAAAGGGCTGGTGAGGGGGGGGGGGGACTATACATCTGTCTTGTTCTGCTTTAACTTCAGTGCTTTATTATATACAATAGCAAAGCAGTTTAATAAATTGTAGTGTGTGTATTGATTTTCACAGTAGATTACAAGAAAGAAAAGTGCAGTTTAAATTGTTTATCCAAAAGAGTAAAGACACGCACACGTTACTTCTTGCAAGTCATTTCTTACAAGTCTGACACAAACATTTCCATGCTAGGTTTATCGTAGCCTGTCATCATAATCCTTCATCATGACACAGTTGTACATGCATTACTCATTGCATATAGCGTTTTGACCTACATTTTATTAAATTTTATTCAAGAAGGTTACTGTATGTCTCACTGGATGACAGCACCTGCTAAACAGGTAATGAGGTAAAACTCCATTTCATTTATGGGTTCCACGACAGATACTACATACTTTTTTTTGCTACAGTTCTTTGAAGGTAGACATATTAAAGGATTCTAGTTGCTTCATGTTTCAGCATTTTTTGCCTTTGTCATCTGTTGCTCAGCTAACCGCTACTGAAGCACTTCCCGGCAACCAAACCAGATGTTTTTTCTTTCTGTCTTTCCAAGTCTATCCACATGAGACACTTTCTCGGCACTGGCTGGAAACCAGTGTTTACCAACCACTAATAATCCATGCAACGAACAGGCTAACTGTTTTTTTACAGGGGAAAATAATTTCTACTGCACATAATCGTCTTTCATTTTAACCTCAAGTCTTATTAGTAGGCTTCTTATGACATGATGACCAAATCATTATCTTCACAAATTCAGTAATTAACTACTTTCATTATAACAAGCAAATTCTATTAAAATTTCATTATTTTATTTCAAATAACTTAACATTACCATACAGATATGGAATAATGCAATGTTGTAAATATTTGGGCTTTTTAAAAACAGTGATAAATATATTTCACAGCAGAACATTTTCTTAAGTATATATTGCAATACAGAAGACGGCAATTAGCATTTTTCAACATCTATTGTGAAGTGGTGCTATATCTTGGAAACATTTTAATTATATACTATATATTTGAAGTATATTCCAATTCTATAAAGGTAAATGTGACATAGATGTTATAACATCCTTATACATGTATGATCTAGTGTATGGCAATGTAGACCTTTGCTTAATAAATATATTGAATTTTAGGGGAATATACTTTCGGGGATAAAGGGAATTGAAAAATATATTCAAGTAACTATTGTTGCGGAAAATATATGGACACAGGAACTTTAAACCCAGAAAAACCAAGCAGGTCTTTTGCCAATAGTTTTTTCTCAGTTTATTTATTAAAATTCCAATGTGGTCTTTGTAGCTGTGTTTAGTCTAGGGCATGTGAATTTAAAACATACACTTCTAGAACTGTTCAAGTGTACAGTGCATGAACTTTTGATCCACCAGGAAATAAATTAATTCAGCACAGCTGTTTCCCCGGGGCATAGACCACCACAACACTGAGAGACCATTATAAATCTTTCACATGTTCAGATACTTCATGACATTTTTCATTTCCGTAAGGATAAAAAACAGCAACATTTTTTTCTATGGTCCCAAAGGCTCACTGCCAAATCCATTCAGCTTTATATAAAAATATCTGAATAAAAAATTCATTATGTTCAAAATTATACGGAATGAAAAATAAACTGTTCCCGTACGATATTATATTTCCTCCTAAGAATCCATGGCTACCAGAAGGGAGGGAGGAGTAGTAAAACTAAGCCATGCACACTTAGTCTCCAAAGTCTGCAGGAAAAAAAACAAGACAAAAGCACACCACATCAAAGGAGCTATATTATTGTTGTATAACAGTGAAATAGAGTATATGTGAGTGCTCTCTCAGTGATATGAATTGGTGCCCTGTAATTGGTCTTTCCCAATATACATCTGAGTGCAGGCACTCATTTGCCATCACAATGAAAGTGATGGCAATATGGAGCTTGTGACAGTGAAAAAGGTCTACTGAACGGCATCTGCTTCAGTACCTTAATACCCAGGGGTAGCTGGAACTTTCTGGAAGCAGCCCCTAACTAGCACACATGGGGCTCTTTTCTAACTGGTGCTGGAAATTTACCCCTCTCTGTAGTGGTCAGGTACAGCAGGCATAGTCAGGCCAAAATTTCAAGGCTTTTTCAGGATGTTTTCCAAGGATTACATATTAGCTGCGTTCCTGTTGGGGTAAACACCATCATTTGTGTGTTTTATTTATTAATTTTTTAACAAGAAAGTTTTGGTGAAGGTGTGTGGAAAAGAGCACATGAATTTGTATGAACTCCAAACACTCTGGGTACATTCATGAACTGAATATTTTATTTGATCTATTTTATTGTCCTATGCATTTCCCACAAATGAAAGCATGCATTGCCATTAGCCTGGTATTGTGTACATGTGGTGATAGCAAGGTCAGCAGGTGGGGCTGTTGCTCTGTTGCTCTGTTGCCTCATTTCCATGTTCCCAGAACAGTTCCACCCACAGGCTATTCCGTTAACTGAAACAATGCAACATGCTCAGTCTTTTTAAACTTAACCAAGCTAAAGGAGTCATTCCCTTTCATTCTAAAAGGGAATGCGCACTACTGAAGCAGAGTGATCAACAAGTCTGTTAATGGTGGGCTTAAATGCCAGAAATAATGTTCAGTTTCACAAATGTGCACAGGAAACATACTGTATGTATCTTGACAGCAACTAGTAACATGCTTGACAAAACAAATGATAAAACAGTGACATTATTCTCAAGATTTGTTCTTGATTAAAAAATGTCCTCAGTTACAGTAAGGAGTCCTAAGTGTAACTTTTAATGTAATTTTCCCCCTCTGATAGTTCTGTTCTTACTAAAAGTGATCTAAAGCCCTCGTGCTGGAGATCTACGTATTATGCAGTTTGTTTTTGTTTTACCCACCATCTCTAAATCATCTTTTCTTCGCAGTCTGTTAACCACTGATAATTAAGGGCGTGTTAAGCTATGTTTTGTCATTAATGTTTGTAGAGTGTAACCTTGTTATAATGTGATAGATGGCATCCAGGAATTGCCATGGCATTAAACATGGGGTCACATTATAATGGGGTCATTAAAAATGGCTGTGTCCAATGCTAAAGTCCCCACAAAAACTTCATATCGGTATTCCTTCGGATTGTGTTTACACAAACCACTGGTATAGCGCTGTGTCCAGTGATTCATCTGCTGCAAGCCTGTAACTCTTTCTTTTTCCAATGTATACTCGTCTCTTCTTCTATTGAAGAAGGTAGTCCTCTAAGATCCTCTTCTTTCCAACCAAAGGCTGGATTCACTTATGCCCAAAGGCCTCAATATGCTTCATGCGTCCATTCAGGTGTGGAAGTTATTATTTTAAAGGCAAAGATGGCAAGATAGTATAAGGAGACATGGCCATCATACTAAACAGCTGCGATTGTCACAGAAATAAGAATATACCATAACATAAGAGGCACTCAGCCATTCAGGACGTGATATAGCCTACTACACACAATCAGGGGAACAATTCCCAGAACACAAATAGAAATTAAAACCATTACCATGATCTGTAAACAAAGATGCAAACCCTAAACACAGTGCCAGCAAACATAAAATGAAACCACATACAAGATTAAAACATCAGACGTCATATAAAACCTCTTCCGAGTAGCCATAAACCAAAACAATGAAAATCTCATTTAAAATGTTTGCAGCTTTTCCTTGGCTGCCCGATCTGCTGGTATTGTGTTTTAGTTTACAATAATAAACTTAGGGCTCTATCTTGACGATCTTAGCGCACGGTCTAAAATGGGCATCACATGCAATAAACCAATCAGAGTGTCATCTCCCATTCCCTTTAAAAGCCACCTGCATTGCACCTTGGCAGATTGCTAATATAATGGCAGATTTAATAAGACTGCAAAAAGAGCGATTTACAGCTGGTGAACCATTATGACTTGTCTTGATATATACAATAATAATCTTAAACATTAGGGTTTAACACCGGTATGAGTTCCGGGTAATTCCCGACCAAACTATTTCCCGTTTCCCAGAAATATAATAATGGAAAACAGGAAAATATTTTCCATTAGCTTACACCAGTGCTGTTATTTTAGAAAATATATGTGGTTTAATTTTGTTAAAAGCACCAGCAACAGCTGAGCATAAGCTACCAGAACTTGGCTTACCTCTCATCTTAGAAAACGCCAAATTAGCCTGCTTGTTTAACGAATTGTGTATCATTATATAATGAAGATTTGTCAAACATCAATTTCATGAGGCTGTTCTCACAGCAGACAGATCACAGGCAATTAATTTTGGCTAGCAACGTTTAAGCTTTATCCGCAGTTCATATTACTTGTCTAATATTGATTCATAACATAATAACGTTATTTTGCCTTAATGATGACACCAAATACACTAAAGCTCTCAGATTGGGAACCCATTGGTTTACGCATATTTTCCTTTGTTGTCCTGCTTATGGAAATATGACCAACGTGTTTTTACTGATAGCTTAATGCCTTAAAACAAGCCCACTTTCCCACAATTCCAGGGACAACGTGTGTCTATTCTGGGAGGGAAATAGTTTTATTTTGGGGAAAAATATTAATCCCCATATCACAATGTAACCTTGATATTTTTATTCATGATTATGCATGCCCCTGTGTGTGTAACAGACAGGAGGCTGTTCGTGCGTTGTGCACACACCTATGTAGATGCATATTGCTATCTTCATATTGTGCGGTTAAAATAACATTGAATCAACTGCGACATGACTTAAGACCAGGTTTTTGGTGGTTTTAGCGCAAGCACTTAATGCTGCCTCAAGATAGCAATATGCCAAAAAATTATTCTGGCCACACCTCATCTTAAGAACAACCCGGCCAGTTCACTTGCTATTTAAACAGCGTGAGTGCTGGACGCTAATATGACCACTGCGTTGTTTCTGAAACTAGCAAAGACACTTGCGTTTGGGTTACCGCCGCTTAGCGCCAGGGGTAAGATACAGCCCACTGTTTTTTGTTCCGCAATTATGCCATTGATGACACAGGAGCTGATGCGCGCCAACTTCCACAAAGAAGCATAAATTGGCTTTTAGTCCCAAGCCAACTGTGTTTGTCTTTCCTTGTTTTAACTGATCTAGTGCATAGTGTGTCTTACATTCTTTTTTGTTTTCTACCACCTTTAGCTTCTATTGTTGAGACAAGTAAATAGTTTCTAATGTAATATTTCACAAAAACTTGCGTGGATCAAAGAGATGTTTTAATTCAACTAGTTGACAACATAGCTGAGGAGACTGAGAGTGGCATTGAAACTAAACATCAGTAAGGACAGGGATTCAGATTGAAGCAAAGCAGCAGCAAAGAAAATACAATATAGGCTACAGGTAATTTTTTACAAAAACATACAATAGAAATGATTGATCACATCACAATCTTTTTTAGTTTTGCCTCAGCTGTCATCAGCATCGCAAGAAACGATGAAAATATCCTGATTTAATCACCTACTCCACAAAGGCAGAACCACTCATAAACACGAACGTGGTCCTTATTTAAAGCCCATCGTCTTGTCCTGGTCTGCGTCTCATGGAAGCCAGATCTGTTCTATGCATTCTGTTGACAGTACTATGCACTACTATGCACTGGTCATTAGATGGCAGTGCAGGCTTCGTAGAACACGATATACTCATTAGCCGTTCTACTCAAATGGCTCTCTAAGAGGTATTAAAGATGCCATGGCACACAAACAATGACAAATGATGTGGTCATTTGCCAATCTCTAATGCGGTTATGACACTGCATACTATAGTTTTATTATGGTTTTTATTTGTATAGAAAATGGTTTTAGATATCATAAAGCATGAGAAAAGTGAAAGATAAAGACATGAAACTGCTAAAAGCCACAAAATACCAAAGAAAAAAATTTTCATAATGAAGAGCAAAGATATTCTCATTGGACAAATAGGACACAAATTACCTGAAGTAAATATTAAATTGATCAAATAAATAGTGCTCAGGCATTTATCATAACAACTATGTTGTGCTTATGAAGGATACAAATAACTACAATGATTTAGTGTTTTTCCCCCTATAAAAACAAGTAGGTAATATGAATGCATATGAAAATGGACCCATAAGAGTTTGTTGTTTAATTGGATCATTTAAAGCCTAGAACAACTGAGTGAACAATACATTAAAATGATTTGAGTCTGCTTTATTTCCTATATTTTTTCTAGATTTGAATTAATGCCTAATTTTAAATAGAAAATGTTGGATAGAAAGAAAAAAAATGTTGGATATTACGTTCACATAATGCATATAACTGTCAGGTGATGTAAAATCCAGACCACAACTAATTAAACAGCGTAGTGAAATATGGAGTGTATTATGGTCACCGGTACATTTTACAAAGCAGAAATGAACATGCAGGCTGGGCCCCCTAGTCCACGCAGTGTTCATTCCAGTCTGGGCTATGTCATTAACTGACTGTGACTCTGTGTTTCCAGTTACAGTAGAGGCTTTGCTATGGTGGGCTTTTTCAGCAGTAGCCCCTAAATTATGGAACGAGCTACCCCCCCACGTCAAAATGGCCCCCACCCTAGAAACTTTTAAATCTCGTCTTAAAACTTATTTTTACTCCTTGGCTTTTAATCCAGCATGAGAGTTGTGTGGTCTCTGTTTATCTTTTACTGTTTTTTGAATCACTGGTTGTTTGTTGTCTATGTGTTTTATGTGTTTTTATGTATTTTATAAGTGCTTTTATATGCTTTTATTTATTTTACTGTGTTTTTTTATTATTTTTATTATTTTACTGTATTTTTATTATTTTACTATATTGTATTTATTCTCTGTGCAGCACTTTGGTAACCTTGTTGTTTTTAAAATGTGCTATATAAATAAAGTGGATTGGATTGGATTGGATTGGTTAATGTCTGACCCCCTGGCTGCTAATGCAACAATCTCAAACTCAAACTGCATTGATCTCAAACTCAAATCCTGGAGGGATCTCAAACTCAAATCCTGGAGGGATCTCAAACTCAAATCCTGGAGGGCCGCTGTGTCTGTGGTTTTTGATGTGTTCCTGGAATTAAGTGCTTAATTTAAGTCATTGATTGGCTAAAGCAGAGGTGGGCAATTTCACTCCTGGAAGGCTGGTGTGATTTTGTTTCCACCAATTACCCTGAGTTAATTGGCTGTACACGCCGACACTGGTTCACTCGTACAATAGATCACAGTAAAACATTTCATATAGGGACACAAGAACAGACATTGCAGTTTGTGTCGAGACATTAAGTAATATGTAACCATTAATACGTAATTAAGATGTAATCAGCGACATTAGATTAAAACACAAAGATCCGTTTCCGGGGCACGGAGTAGAGGAGGTGGTAGTGGAGGAAGGGAGGGTGCATTTTTCGACTATTGGGACGCACCCAGAATGTGTGTGCAAGTGTGTTCACTTGTGGATGGCACACTAGCAACTTGAAGGGCACGACTGCTCATTCCAAATTAGGGAAAAGGTTATTTTAAATGTGAACATGAACTGTTGATTGTTGTGTTGATATGTGTGCTTGTTCAGTAATATTTTCCTCATAAATATGGTGCATATTTTGTTTTTTGTATATTTACTCAGTGTGTTTTTATGTCTTCTAAACTGCTCATTGCACAGTTTTTCCATATACCCTTTATAAAAACAGTGATAAATTGGTTGTGCATCTTATGCCGTGTCAAACACAACAACAAAAAGATAAACCATAGTTCCCCAGTTCCTCATTAAAAGCAAAGGGTGTAACACAGTTCAACATATAAATCCAGAATGCGGCTCTTTTTATAAGCGCTAAATCAAGATTACCTCCCCTATGTAGGCTGTTGATTTAAGGCTTGATTGGATGATTTAATTCTAAGCGTAGAGTATGTTGACCTGTATAAATACACTGTGCAAACATTTTAAAGGGTGGCACCAGGCACCAGGCAAGACACGTGTAATCAACCAATTCAGGAATAGAGGCCTGCATCTCGAACGTTTCAAAATTCAGGGGAATTTCTTGTAAAAAAAATAATTTATTGTAGACATTCTTGGCTTAGCCAGTAAAGTTTTTGTATCAGGGATGGGACAAAAAGGTTTCTTAACCACATCTCAATGCACAATTACTTGCATTTATTTGACCAAATTTTTATTACATTTTGTGTATTCGCGTGTTCCTCTGACATTGGTATATTATGAAGTTAAAAGTTTTTTGGTTACTGAAAGGTATACTATATCAGCACACACGCAAATGCATGTGTGTTTGTGAGCACATATCGTATATGTGCATGTATTGTTATGGACAGAGACCACGACAATCGTTTCATGAAACTCGTAATGGGGCGAAATCGAAATTCGCCCCATTGAGGAGACACTTCCTTGTTAGTGTAGCTGATTGGGTGGAGCCAGTTTGATTTAGTTCACCTCTGTTTGAGCAACCATGGGTCTTAAAATCCTGACTTTTTCTGCTCATTTGGTTGAGTGATCTTGTTTGTGGGAGTTTTGGCAGAGACTCCTGGTACTCTCTGCCCAGTAATTTGGTATCATATAAAAAGAGCATGTGATTAAATGAAATGAGGGCAACTGAAGAAGATCTATAAGTAATGACCACAAATATTTCAGTTAAAAAGAAGTTAGAGATAAGATGGTCAGATTTTTTTGTTTTGTTTATACATTCCAATTCGCAAGGAGACCCCCCCCCCCCCTTCTTTATCTGAGTGGACACCTGTCTTTCAAAATTACCCCATTTTCATGAATCTTCAAGTGGCACCTTTCACTTAATTTTGTAGGGCAATGAAATGTCTTGACTCACAATTTCTGTGGTATAGCAGGGGAACGCAACATTATGTGTGTTTGTGTGCATATCTACTGTGTGTAGGGGGAGGGAAAAAATTCAACACCACCCTCCCACCAAACAAAAATAAAAACATTTATGTTTGATAATGACTGAGTAAATCAGAAGGCAGGACCACCTAGTACAAGGTCATACAAAAACTGCAAGCTGGACTTGAAGTACCATAAATCCTTTTGCCTCTTGTAAATGGATTTAAAACACCCAAGGTGCCAAATCACTTGACCTGCGTTGGCCCCAGAGCCTGGGAGCTTTCTGCTTGACTAAGCGCTCTGGAGCCAGCCCCTCTCCTCCCATTCTCCAGCTGTCAGTCCAGGTAACAGTCAAGGACTTATTAGTAACACTCTAGCTGTTCTCCGGCTCGTCCTCAGCCCAGCCTCAGGGGCGCCCGTGTATATAATCAGTACCAGAGACTCGTCTTCTCCCCCCACTCTCCCCCCTCCCGTCTTCATCCTGCTTGGCACCCCTAGCCTAGCCTGCGCTGCTGTCTTTTATCTCTCCTTTCTCCTCTTCTCATCTGCAATCCGTTCTTCCGTGATCTCCTGCCAGCTTTCTGATAATCTCCTCTCCCCTGCCTCTCTGCCACCGTCCATATTCTCCTCCTCTCCCATCCCTCCTTTATCCACTTGAATGCCACTTGTCTGTCAAATTGAATAGGACCTTGCTGTCAGACTTTTAAAAACGGGGCTTCTTGCGCTGTCAGATTATTGCGATTTATCCTGTCTGACGACTGCTACTGTGCAGACCTTGGGAAATGTCAAACCCTGCCCAATCACCGTCTGCTCAGAGCAGATATTCAACATTTGAGCTGACAGTCAAATACTTCCCTTGGTCAGCTACTGGAAGCCCTCTTTGGCACAGAGACTGCAGATGAAGCTGTAGAGGAGCAGAAAGCATTAACATGTACCAGATATACACCCGAGAAGTCCTGAGGAACTGTATCCCCAGTGTTCACTGTACACCCCCACGTTGCCCGTGCTTGAGAACAATACTAGAGATCAGCGCAAATGCCTCACATCCTGCTATTTGGATGATGCATGATTAGTCCAAGGTTAACGTAATGGCGTCATATATGAACGCCACCAAATTCCGCTACCGATTTTTGCGCTGTAGGGTCTTGATTAATTTATGATCTTAAATTATTCCTAATTCAAGAATTTGTGTTCAAGGACAGAATTTTAACCTATCTGCATCCGGGTCCAGAGCCTGAACCACACACACTGTATTAAAAACCCTATCTGACTGTGGGTCTAGAGCCTGAACCACACACACTGTATTAAAAACCCTATCCGGCTGTGGGTCTAGAGCCTGAACCACACACACTGTATTAAAAACCCTATCTGACTGTGGGTCTAGAGCCTGAACCACACACACTGTATTAAAAACCCTATCCGGCTGTGGGTCTAGAGCCTGAACCACACACACTGTATTAAAAACCCTATCCGGCTGTGGGTCTAGAGCCTGAACCACACACACTGGGCCCTATCTTGGCGATCTTGGCGCTTAGTCTAAGCGCATGGCGCTAAATCCATTTAGGGCGTGTCCAAGTCCACTTTTGCTATTTTAACGGCGTGTTTTTTTGGCGCTAAGCACGGCGCATGGCGCAACTGGGCTGAACCTAGTCGCTTCATTAATTATAGGTGTGTCTTGGGCGTGACATTCAATAAACCAATCAAAATGTCATATCCCATTCCCTTTAAAAGCCTGCTTTTCCACCTTGGCGGATTGCTTATGATGGCGAAACAGACATGCTCGTGCGTGTTTAGTGTGATCAAGGAATAGGCTAAATGGAGTATGATCAATATTATTCGGACTAACCATTAGCCTATGAGTTCCCGGTAATTCCAGACAGGGCTGTTATTTTACAAAATATGTGCGGTTAAATTTCGTTAAAAGGACCTGCAACAGCTGAGAATAAGCTATCAATGGCTTCAGTCTCACCTTAGAAAACGCCAAATTAGCCTGCTTGTTCAGCGAATTTCGTTTGATTATGCAATGAAAGTGTCAAACATCAATTCCAAGAGGCTGTTCTCATGGAGTTCTCGAAGTTCAAGCTTCATCCAAAGTTCATTAGGCTACCTGCATAGTAGGCTACTATTGATTAATAACATACATACCGTTATTTTGCCTTAATGATGACACTAAATAGCCATACAATAAAGCTGTCAGGTTCGCAACCCATAAGTTCACGCATATTTCCTCTTGTTTAATAATGTCCTGTTTATGGAAATGTGACCAACCTGTTTTACTCGTAGCGTAATCCTTTAAATCCACTTTCCCAGGAAGACCGTTAAACGTGCGACTTACAGCAGGGGAAACAGAACATGCAGCTCACGTGCAGAGAATGGCATTAAAATTAATTGTGAATTAATTGTGTAACGTGCTGCAAATTTGTTTTAGTTTCTAATTAGACGCTTAGTTCTCTTTAAAATCGTTTTGTTCAGTTAAGGAATAACGGGTGAAATCAGCTGGGTTTTAAACGGTGAGAGTATGGAAACCTGGTCACTGTAGTTTAAAAAAATATGAAGGACGAAGAATAGCTAAGGTTACAATTTAGTTAACATGGTGACATCTCCGTTTTTTAACCATAGGCTATCGAAAAAAACCTTATGCACAGCGAATTCGCTGTAGCCTAGGCTATTTGAAAAACAATAAATGCAATATTCACTGGACAAGGTTTTGAACTTTTTTCAGTCACAAACCATTCTATTTACTTACAGGCTGTATTCATAGATAAAAAGAGCTGTATTGTAATGACATCTGAAGCGCATTTTCAGAACTTAAATGTCCGTCTATTGCCGTGCACGAGTTTTCCATTGAATGACAATTCACGCATTAGGTGCAAAGACAATTCGCGCATTAGGCTTGATAGCTATAGGTGTTATCAGCTCCTTTTTAATGGATAGCCATTGTCCCGTACCATCGCACATCGCCTGGATGTTGATGGAGTGGGCTGAGAGCAATGTAATGTGGCATTGTTTCCCTTCGCTGAGGGAAAGGTATGCGGACCTATGGAACCTTTTATTATTATGCCTTTTTGATATAGCCTACACAATAATAATATTTCACATTGTGATCTAGATATTTTAGTCATGCCTGTGCACGCCCCTGTGTGTAACAGACAGGAGGGTATGCGCGTTGTGCACACGCCTATGTAGACGCACTTATATGCGCCGTTAAAATAGCATGTAAACAACTGCGACATGACTTTAGACCAGGTTTGTGGTGGTTCTAGCGCAAGCGCTTTCTGCTGGCTCAAGATAGCAATACGCCAAAAAGAATCCTGGCCACTCCTCATCTTAAGACCAACACGCCCAGTTCACTAATGATGGCGCAAGAGTTACGCCGTCAAACATGCTAGTTTGACGGTGTAAGCGTTAGGCGTTATTATGGACCTAGCGCCGGGTGTAAGATAGCAAAGACACTTGCGTTTGCGTTAGCGCCGCTTTGCGCCGGGTGTAAGATAGGGCCCACTGTATTAAAAACCCTATTGCCCCCTTTTGGTCCTGAGGGCCCTCAGGTTCTGGTTTTTCTTGCCACATTTGCCCACGTAACAAGTTTCAGCATTGCTCCGCTTCCTGTCATTTCATAATCTTGCACATCACTGCAAAAGGCAGTCCCTGTGCATACCATTATTTTTGTAAGGCTTTTAATTACAGTAGTAATGTTCTGGGGATTTCACCTGTACATCAACTTGTTGGCTCATGCATGCCACTAATTTAGATGCTGCTTCTGGGACCCCTTTGGCTCAGTGCTCCTGTAAATACATGAATAATTTACATGGAATGCCTCAGTCATAGGATGTTGTTGTGAATGCTGGAAGAAATTGAATACAGTTCAGTCAGGGAGAGAAACTGATTAAAATTTTGAGTCTTATTCACTTGGTGGTACACAGTTCTGAATGATGGCTCCATTATTTAAGACTCCAGCCCGAATGATATGCAAGTTGCATATTAGCATGTCTGTCTGTTTGTCCAGCAGGCAGCCTGACAAGATAGTGCTGGGTGAGAATTTATTAATTGAAACTTTTTTCCCCTAAAGTTCCAGCATACTTCCATAAATCACCAAAACAAATTTTAATGTTTCCCTGTACAGAATGGAAATAGTGCATTTTTGTCATTCTTTCTCCTGTATGAATTTGCCATTCATGCCTTAAGGTATTGCTGTGCCATAATTGCACAGCTCTGATGCATGCACTCACTAGCAAACCAGTAATTATATTGCATTGTACCAGAGTCCTTCCAGATATGTATGTTCAGCATCGTTAGTGTTTATATTCTATGAATGGCAGTAATGAATATTTAACAAGGAACACTCCTGTAACTACATAACAAGGTTATGAACCAGTCAACAAAGTGAATGGAATTTCACTCCTGGTGAAACTCTATGCTTGTGATGTCTTCAATTGCATTGATAAATTGTACCATTTCAGAGGCCTTTATCAAACCCACAATTCCATCTCAGGGCGTACAATGCATCTAGGTCAAATGGGTGAAATGTTATGACATTAAGGGCAAAATGTCAGACATTTAGTAGGCTCCAGCACCACCTTCAGACCAATCAATGCCAAAATTGCCTTGTTTGTGTAGATGGGCTCTCCCATTCCTTCATGAAGTTTGTGTCATTTTTGAGTCAAAATCTTATCCCAACAGAGGATTTATTGCCATTTTCCTCATAAATTCCTCATTTTCCTCAATTTGGTTCTGTACAACTTTACTAACCAAAACTATATCCCTTGGCTTGGTGGTCAAGTGACTTTAGTAGTGTTAAATGGTTTCAAGTTGGCACATAGTGATATTAGATAACTGATGCTAGGCAGTGATTATAACAAGGGTGATTACATTATAACATGATGTTCATACTATCAGGCTTCTAATGAGTGACCCTAGAACTCAATTTCAGACTAGACCAAGAAGCGGCACTGAGAGTTTAGACAGTGAATACTTGAGTTCTTCCTATGAATCACATACCCCACCCCATTTCAAAATAATATGGCAAAGCCTTTTTGGCAGCAATGAGGAATCTCTGTCAAAGAGATGGAGACAGGCAGGAAAGGAGCAAGCAGAGAATGTGGGAGGGGGGAAAAAAAGGAAAATAGGTTTGTCAGCAGCCATTTAAGGCTGTCACACAGTGTGAAAACCCTCTGTCAGACCCTAACTGCTGATAATTGCAGGGCACTAAGAGTTTCATGTATTTCCCTGAGAGCCAACCTCTCAAAAGAGGGGCCCTTTCCTTGGGATTTGGAAATGGTGGTGGTTGGGGGGGGGGGGGGGGGGGGGGGGGGGGCATGTTTACAATGCAAACATGAAGTGACATCGTGGAGACACTGCCTCAGTCAGACTGTCTGGCTGCGCCGGGATCTCTAGCACTCAATGTCATATGATTCGGGGGTCAAAGGTTATCCCCACTGATGAATATCGGGACAGAGCTCGGCCGCTTTGACAAAAGGGGGTTGGGGGGTTGTTTTCACTCCTGGAGCCTGGAAAGTTTATTTCAGGAATTTATTCTGCCAGCGAGAGACTGTAAACCTGTCCCGGGCTCCAAGAATTATGTCCACAAATATTGGAATTTTTTTTAGAAACGGGGTTTATCTGACTGCCAAAGGATTTGGGCTCCTTTTTTTCTTCTCTTAACTGCATCTATGCACAGGAAGTGATTGAGGAAGGTGAAACTGTAGCCATTGCTTTAAAACCCACATTCTCAAGGTTTTGATCACTTTTCGTAGAGTAGATGTGAAATTGAATAAGGCTTCTGGACGGCACAAGGCTTAAGTTGCTTGGCTGCTATTGACTCCTATATCTTATACCACAGACTTGTCATGGACAATAAAATAGGTTTGCTGCAGAGACCCTTTAGAGGATTAACACAGAAAATAACATTTTGTTTTAAGTTGAGACAAATATGCCTGGATGTAAATCAGGGGGGCCTTAGTTTCCTTCAAACAGAGCATGTTAAAATTATTATTCTGTTACTTAGCTCCTTTCAAATGACTTATCCATTTAAAAACTGCATGAGCTGTGATTAGATTGCATCTAATAAGATGATATTGGATTAGATTCAATTACATTAGATTTGGGTATATCCTATTGCTCCTACAAAATACAAATATGCAACAGAAAAGGACATTAAGAATGAGGTGGAATAAACACTATAATGCATAATGCAGTTATGTAGTTAGACATCCATTATTGTATTGGACTATTACCCCCTCTAAATACAGCATGAAAAGTGAGGGTATTTTTCACTTGTTTAATCTTATCAGCATGGTTTTCAAACTCTTGTTAGTCAGCCCACAAAACAGAACTCAGACTGCCGCAATCTGAGTATAATAGAGCAAGATTTGCCACCAATCACTGATTCCAGTCTATATACTGTATGAAATCATGATTAAAAGCCCATGGTTTCAATTATAAAATCTGGACCAAATAGCAAGCAGATAGGCTTTAGAACTTTGACAATGATGCAGATGAGCGCTTGATGGTATTTTGTACTCCTGTGCTATTGCCTGAAACCACACAATCAGTGCAAGGTAATAGCCACATTCCTGGAAAGTGCATAAGAGACATGCATGAAGTTTTTGGGAAAATGGGTGAGCAATGAAGTCCGAGGTGGACATTGGGAATTTTACCCTGTTGACGATGGTGTCCTGGATGGAAATCCCAGTGAGCAAAAGCCAGAATCTAGACGAGGGGCGGAAATCTAGGTGGAGAGACGTCTTGACATAAACGGACCAGGTTAACCAAAAATACATCTCAGATTTTACCCAGATATAGCCTGGCTCCTAGTCGGCTATAAAACCTTAACTTTTCAACAAAACATAGCCAGGTTTTTCACCTGAACGCCTAGATACCGTTTCACTGACTTCAACACAAAAAAGGGATTCACCGGGATTTCTACAACACCTCCAAATGGGATAGCATGAGTGAAATTAGAAGGGAGTGTGCTCTTTGCTTTTAACATGCTGGGGTGTTTCCAAGCTGGTGTTTATTAACATGGCAGCAAGTGGAACAGTGACTAATGTGAGATAGATGAGAACTGTCAGAGATGTCATTCCAGCAGCCAATGATGAGTCTGCAAGGAAGAAAGGGGGGAGGGGGGGGGGGGGGGGGGGGGGGGTGAGCTGAAACAAAACCTTCACAAAGCTAAGAGTCCTTTTCAAAGTTGCCTAGATGGGTACAGTGGTACAATGAGAGAGGAAAGCCCAGGACAAGTGCCCCATGAAAATTTCAGTCAAATCAAGGAATTGGTTCATGCATAATCATGGAGGATCTTGGTAATGTGAATAGCAGTAAAATCTGTCTATTGCTGCTGGAACAAGATGCACAAGCTTGATTCACCAAGCCATCCTCTTCCTTTGCCAATAAGTTCACAAGAGGGTGAAAAAGATCAGGCTTGTGAGAATTTTTCACACTGTTTACAAGAATGCATAGATGTATAACAGGTTGTCTCATACATACCTTTATCAATATCTACCAAGAAATGCAGTTTCCAAGTCCTGACCCAAAGCTTTAAAAAGCCCCTAGGGATTACTGTGTGTGTTAAATGTTATAATTTGGTAAAAGTTGTTACTAGAAATTACAATTTCACATTTAAAGAGATCATAAAATGAATCCCACAAAAGTGTTTGGAAGATCTCTGAAGGAATAAGCGGCCCTAACAAAACACACATTTCCCTGCTCCTAGCCTCGAACGGCTGTGTCTGATGTACTTTGACCTAAAGAGAATGTGCACTAGTTGGCTCTTTGTGCCAGTCAGATAACATGCAAGTTCTGAGATGAAAGAAAATGGTGGCTCCTCTTTAACTCCTGCAGCTCTGATTTTACACTGTTTGCTAAGCTGTAGAAATGGGAGGGGCAACGCCAGTGGAGCTGAAGGTCGTTTCTCTTGGTTCTGTCTGCGCCCTCCCCATCCCTCCGCCCACCGGCCCGGTTTCACTCGCCGTCTCGTGCGGCAGACGGTGCAGGAGACGGAACGGCTCGTCTCTCCTAATCCGGAGCCTCTTGGAGCAGGGAGACACTGTGATAAATGACCATTATATCCCCCCAGCCCCCACCCGCAACAATTCCCGTCTGTCGCTGTGCGCCTGTTGTCTTTGCCAGTCTGGGATTAGTGTTTAGTACATCAACAGACACCTCTCCAGTGGTGAGACGGGACCCAGGGGGATCCCAGTCTCCCTCACACTAATGCCACATCACTGCCTCCCATTCTCTTATCACTCAGAGATAATGAGGCGGGGAGATTTACCGTTATTAGCGCCATTCTTCTGCTGCTTGGCCTGTCTGTTCGTCCGCCCTGGAAACGGAGCATGCCTACAGTGCACGCTCTCGACATGTTTTTTGGGGGAGTGCAGGTCTGCGGCGCTGTCAAATGAGGCAAGTAGCCGAAGGCTCAGTGTTCGCGAGGGTGTGGGGCATTAAGGTCGGACACATGTGGCAAGGCTGAACCTGATTCAGGTTAAGGTGAATGCCTAGTGCCACTGTTAACAATTCCTTTGTTCACCAACTTCCCAGCCAGAAAATTTTGACAATTTTTCACATTAAAGCAATATTTACTGAACAGCTTGTAATCACTGTGGTCGCTATCTTCTTGGTGAAAATGTTAACTTACAAATTCTAAATAGATCTAAATAATTAGGTTGTATGAATTATGAAAGGCAGAGTTGATTTACTGCCACAATATAATGTTGATTGACATAATTTAGTACCTACATACTTCTGGTGCTCAGCCCCATGATAAATTTAATTTGACAATGGTTTAAATATCGTGGACTCCCTGCACTTGTGCTTGTCCACTGCTAATCGCTTCTTGGTCCTGCCTTGGTCTATATTCAACCAGTACAGAATATCTCTGATCTAGTCGGCCCCTGCAGCAAGAGGTCAGCATAGCCTACATGAGCACATAGGATGGGCTAATGCCAGGATCAGAACACTTATTCTCAGCTTTAGTACTGTAGGCCTGCTTTCCCAAATATATTTCAAAATGTCTCTTATCTACAGAAAGGAGGACCTATACCTTTCTGTATAGCTTTTGTATACCTTTCTGAGGTTCAGACGATTAGCTTATAAGTAGGTTGCAGGTTCAGTTTTCAGTTTGGACACTTGTGTCCATCAGCAAGGTACTGAACCTGGGTTTCCCCATGACATAACCTGCTGAATAATTATCTGTATGTAGGCCATGCAAGACATCCTGGATAAAGGCTTCCGCTTGTTCAATAAATCGAGTAGACTGAACTCTTTCACTCTAAGACGCCTATAAAAACATTACACATACTGTATTTTGCACACCTTATTATTGGCATTCTAAAAGCAAAATGAATCTTCAGTTCGAGGCACATAAGCCTATAGTAAGAATATTAGCTTGGATCTTGCTGTTCTTCAGTATTTAAAACACCTACCCTGACACCTGCAGGCAATTGCAATTGCTCATTTTATCTGAGTATAATAGAACAATAATTACAATATTATTTACTCTTGTTGTGTATATGTGCCTCTTGGCACTTCAATCATGATTCTAAACCTTTTTTTTTTTAAAACTTTGAGTTATAATAATAAAACCGGGGGGAACTTAGTCTGCTAACAAGAAGACATATTTTTGGCATGTTAAAATGCATTCATAAAGATAACATTGTTTCATCCATCAAGAACAAGGAATTAAATTAGCACAAATAATGGAGAACCAAAAAATAAAAAATGATTAAGTTTACAATTGGACATATTAGGCTGCTTGAATGGATGTCTCCAAGTGGGATGTGTAATTGGCTGTAATTACGACATGGATTCAGGTCTGCATTCCACTGGTTTCCCAGCAGTGAGTCTGGGAGCCTGGCGACCTATTATAACACGATACCAATCTCGACTGATGGCTCCAGATTGGGCCTTGCGCAGCGACCTGTCCAGTTCTGAGGGGCGAGGCACGTAACAAAATGTCTACCTCCTTGTGGGAAATGGCCGTAGCAATCAGCAATCTCATTATCAGATAAATGCATGGCTTACACAGGGAGGGGGATGGATCCTCTGAATGGTGGTTAGGTTTTCAAAGAAAAGTGTTCAAATTTTCAAAACATTAAGTTAAAATGAAGACCATTTTTTACCCCCTTCCATTTAGCGAATGATGAAAGGCAACATTGTACACTTAATCCAGACTCAATAGTGTCATTACTTGTACAAATGATAACCACAGATTGGTTTGGTTAGAATGCTTCAATGTTTATAGCTCATTGCTTTTATTTATATTGAATTTAAAAACTTTCAGTTCAGCTAATTTGTTTCATTTAGTAGTGCACATATGAGTACTGGGTTCATCACACTACTGGTCAACTCTTCCTGGTTTCTCTTACATAAAGTATGATTGCTGGTTTCTTTAAACTGGCAGACATCTGGAAACATCAATCCATGTGGACATCTGGAAACATGTGGCAATGCCAATACAGCGAGTATGTGTGACCAGCGTTGTCACAATAGGGATCAAACTGGCAACCTTTGGCTTAAAGGGTTAAAATGGCTGAAAGGAAGGTTACTGAAATGCCTTTTGCTGACATTTACCACCTGCGCACTGACATGCTGAACGCAAAAGTGAATTCTCACACTGGCATTTGGTCCATGGGAGTGTGTCTCAGCCTAATTCTGCCTACTGCTCGTAAGACAATTTATAGGTGAAGCAAAAGCGTGTGCCTACTTTCCCGATTCCAGAGCCCCTTGCCGAGCTGGATATTGCAATGAGCTTTGAAAGCATTGTCAGCATACATTTATTAGCCTCCCACACCAAATAAGGCCTGGCTTGAGAGGGAAAAAAAATGTACTGCATGTGATCCATTTATTCCTCCTACCATGCCTCCGAGCCAGAACAAGAGGGACTGCACTGGTACCCATGGCAACAGGTCTATTGAGGTCCTGATATCAATAAGCAAGAGACGATGAGGAGCTGTCTGGAGTAACTGGGCACTGCTAAGGCATGACAGAGAAACTTCTTCAGTGGAGGAGAGCTCTGTCAAGGGGTAGCCTCTCTTGGGAGTGCTGACAAACAAGCAAGTAATGTATTCACCTATATCAGAATGCAACTATAGAAAAGAAATGTGCAGTCTTACAGATCAATCCACTCACTCACTCAAGCCATTATGCCACTCTGCTCTTTTACTCATTATGCCTAGTTCTTTTTTTTGTGTGTGTTCAGGGTCAATAAAAAAATCATAAACAGGAGTGCTTTTTGCTTCTAATATAAAAAGGACACAAAGGACCCCACAAATATATGAAGTCATAGAGGGCAGCATTGCCAAATGCGAAGAACTCACAGAATGTCTCTTATCTGAGAGGTGCCTCTCTGTGGATGTGTCGGGAAGAAGGAATTTGCTAATTAAGGCACTATTAAAGCTACAAGACCAACTATGCTGGTTTGCACAATTGAGAACTGGCAGAATCATCACATACTTACAATGGGGGCCATTCATGAGCTTCCTTCAGATGAAAAAAAAAGTAGCTCTTAGCAGCTTGAGTAGATATAATTGCAATCACTCAACTCGTCTGACGCTGATAGCCAGAGCGATGGGGAAATTCCTGTCAAGGGGACTCGACGCAAAGGTTTTGCAATTTACTGGCAGGCTTTTGTGCGCAGCCGTTCGGGGTGAATGAGTTAAGGCATGTTCACTTAACCGTCATTAAGCCATATTTATGTAGAGAACACGATTAAAACATGAGGTAAGGGCTGGAGGATATGTGCTCGTGTTTGTGTAATTGGTGGGAGTCCATAATGAGGCCTCGATTAGGGAGGTTTAGGGGGGTTGATGGATGTTATGGATTCCATGACCAAATAAGTCTACCATGAACACAGAAAAAGTTGAATCGACCTTCTCCTTTTGACCAATTAATTCTATGGACACTGCATTTATAATGTTAATAACCAGTATTTATAAACTCAAGGGATAATCAGTGCATATCGATTATACGTGCTGGTAGTTTTCACCGCTACAATTTGCATTTGCAATTTAGTATTTGTCAACTGCTCAACTTTTTATGGGACTCAACTTGATGTATTTGTGTAAAGAAACATAAAAGTAACAATAAATATTCTAGTATCTAAACACAACCTAACTCTCATTATGCAATAAAACAAACACCGAGACATATTTAAGTACTGTGTCTATTGTATTGAATAGCAAGTATGCTGTAGATCAGGGGTAGGCAACCCTGGTCCTGGAGTGGCAGCGATGGTCCTGGTTTTTTGGCAGCGATGGTCCTCCATCCAAGCCTATAACCACATAACTGGCTTAATTTGAATTAATCAGGTGTAATGAATGCAGATGACCATGTTTCTCTAATTTGGGTGCAGTGGAGGGGGATTCTGCTGAACATGCGGGAGCAAAGCACAGGCAATGCATTAATGCAAATTGGTTCTTTTCTGTAATGGCTAGCCTTGACGTCAACCGGGGGAAAACTATGAAGCAGGATTACTGAGTTAGCTGGATAACTGCACTGAGTAAAACCTGGAACAGCTCTTTTTAGTTCAGTCCATGTTCCAGATTTGGGAGTGTTCCCGGTTTTACTTTTAATTCCAGGTTATTCCAGGCTATCCAGCTAACTCAGCAATCCTGCTTCCTGGTACACCCCCTGGTCAGCAAAGACTCTACGCCAGTGGTTTGCAACCCTGGTCCTGGAGAGCCACAGGCCCTGCTGGTTTTCGTTGTTGCTCTCCTCTTTGTTAAACAGATTGGTATGTCATAACATTTGATTTAAAATATAATACTACCTGTTAATTCTTTGTGCATTTCACCACTAAAACATTTGTTCAGGAATCCCACAATAGCTGTCAAAAAATCCTGTCATTTCTGAACATTAAAATATTGGGAAAATCTCCAATCATATTGCAGTCCCCTGCTGTAAGCAGTACTGGATGCTTGTGTGAAGGGACCAGTACATATATCGCTCAAGGAAAAAGGCAAATTCAAGGCTGAATCAAATCCTGTATATCTTTCCACTCTATATACTGCCCAAAGCGAGGATGGGCTGGCATCACCTAGCAACTAACAAGGTTACAAATGCCATTTTCATAGTTCCTATGTGTAGGAATTCTGTCCTTTGTAAAGTAAAACTCGGAGTTCCAAAGTTTAGGTCAGTAGCAATTTAATTATAATGCAAAATAGTCTTCATTACAGTATACAAGATACCGGGTAATAGTAAGGCAGTTCAATCACAAAATAGTGTGTGTGGTACAAGCTTTATACCCCAAACCTGAAATAAAATGCTGACATAAAATGCTGGTTCCTGTCCCTGATTGGGTGACAGGCAAACAAATGTATGTGGTGTGGGAGGGAACCAAATGGTTATTGTCACCTAGGTATGCTGGCTAACTCCCGTCTCACACCCTAGCCCCCCCCCCCCCCCCCCCCACCTCACAGTGATTCTTTGATCTTGAAAAGCACTATATACTGTAAATGCAATCCAATGTAGGAGACCCTCTCAGACCAGTCAATGTCTAATCTGCCATATCATTGTCCAAGCAGAAAGGTTTTTTTTGGCAAGGTGTTCAATGATTCATTGGTCCACAGCAACTCCTTTGGTGAATCTGACACCTGTAATCTAGTGGCAGCAGTACAGACATCAAGCACAGTAACTTTGCAGCTCAGCTCCTGGATTGCGGAGTGAAGAGCCGCAGTGGCAGGCTGCTCATGCGTGTAAGCCCAGCACATGTTAATCTGCACCTGACTCAAACAATGGAAGATGTTGTGGTAATTGGAAGGGCCCACAGGTGAAAGTGAGGAGTAAAAAAATATAGTCTGCCAACAAGAAGGCTATAAGCATCCACTCAAGAACGGGCAAATGTATCTGAATGATGGTAGGTTGGCACTAGCTAAGCATACTATGCAATTTATATTAAAAAACGTATAATGGATGTTTATGCTTTATGCCATTATACATTATAATCTCTGCTCTTTTACTTATTATGCCTAGTTATTTTTTGTGTGTTCAGGGTCAATAAATCATAAACAGGAGTGTTTTTTGCTTCTAATATAAAAAGGACACAAAGGACCCCACAAATATATGAAGTCAGAGAGGGCAGTATTGGCAAATGTGAAGAACTCAATTAATTATTGCGTAATTAAATCGGTCGTTAATGTGGCAGTATTTGCGAGCACAAAAGAGTCATGATATAGGTTATAGTTTTGCTCTGCGTCTGTGTCATTAGTAAATCAGGCCCTCAGAGTGGTATGTAGTATGGTCCCCATTCAACTGTCAAGAAATAATATTCAGTGCTATTTGTTCCATTTATTTCACAATATTTGCATAGTATCCCTAAACTTATAAAACTGTATGTCTTTCCAATCATGCCGTTATGAAATTACTCTGCAAATGGCATAGCTGACTAATTGTAATGTAGACTACATTTAAAATTCTAATTTCCTAGTTTTGAGTCAAGGCTATCCAGAGGCTTTCTGTCTGAAAAGGGTTAACTGCTCCGCCAACATTCTCCAGGCCATAATCATGGTTGACATGTATTGTAACATTGCTCTTGGATTTTTATAATTGGCGGGGCAAAGTGCTTATTAGAAGGCACAACAGTAGTTCCCTGTGGGTTTGGAACCCATAACCCACAGGTCAGATGTCAGTTGCCTTCATCCCCCTTCAACCCCACACTTGGATCTTTCACTTTTCAGATATATTGCATCCTCTTCTGTTGCTTTGCACGAAAAGGACACAGTCGTGAAATTCCATCCTTTTGACTACGATTAATTCCTTGCACATTAAGGGTCTGATTTACTAAGACCTTTAGCGGGTGCAAAACCAATAACATGACCAATGATTGGTGCAAAACAAATTGCATGACCAATCATTGGTCATGTTATTGGGTTTGCGTCTGCTAAATGGTTTTGCACCTGCTAAAGGTCTTAGTAAATCAGGCCCTAAGTGTAAAACTAACAGAGCATACTTGTCCTTGTGAAATAAATTAAGGTTTACTGGTAGGACAGACTGAGGATCCATGAGGACGTATTCATTCTGTGAACATGTCCTCATCAGCTTTTGATTAAAACATATTTGGAGATATGAGACCTATGCATGCTGTGGGGTATTCCGTCCAAGGAATTCAACCATGGGAGGTTTTTATTAATGGTTTCATGCAGCGATGATAATAAGCTAACACAAGTGATGTGACTGGAATTTGTGCAGTGGAGGTTCAAAGCTGCTCATCAGTGTCCTGATAGACAGGGCAAAAACACAACAAACCCATCATTCCTTTATCCTTTATTAACAAACATGTTAAATACCCATGCATACCCAAGGATTAGCATCAAGAGTAATGGCCTGCATAGTTCACGTGTTGACAAGCTGAGGTATTGCAAGGCATAACATAAGTCATACAGATTAAATTAAAAGCTATGTTTATGACAAAGTGGCATCTTTAGAAATCCAGAGCATGCTTACCTGTTTAGGTACTTTGCAGCTTGTGTTGGATGCCAGATCAGAATGGGAATTGTAGCAGTTGACAGATACAACTCAGTGCAGTGACTAACTAAGTTTTGTATCCGGAACACGCCAATGCCGACTGTGTCCAGCAGCCCTGCAGAGAAATACACAATGTGCTCTAGCGTGGCCCAGGGATGGAGGGTTTATTGGCCAGGATTACAGCATCTCATCGCTCAGCTGGTCGATCAGGTGCCCGTAAGTCGACGTGTTAGCTGCACAGGACTATTCTCTCATGCTTGCAGAAACACAATTGCAGTGTGCTGGCCTATACAACAGGGCATTTCAAATTTCAAAAGGGGGGGCACCTGCTGATAAACCCCTTGTGGCAGATTTCACCTGGTTATCTAAAAATTTCAACAGCTGTTTCAACTTAGTTCATCTGCCAAATTGTGCTGTGGTTTCCAAACGTGGCTCCAAATGTTATGTTTCAGCATGTGCCAACCACTGCAAGTATGTAAGTCATGTACAAGGTGATGGTTATAAAACAATGATTAAAGTGGTTTGATTTAAAACCCACAAGTTTGGCAGAAGACAACCCAGGAAATAGTCTCCAATGCAGCATTGTTTTTCAGATGCCAGTTGTCAGACAAATGAAAGCCATAAAATATTATTTCAATAATCCAAAAAAAGATCTCACGTGAGGTAGCACTGTTAAGCTGAGCTCGTTGTCAAGGATTTTGCAACTGTACCAAGAAAATCTGTAAAGGTTTATGAAATCTACTAATTTCCAAATATGGGGTATTTGGTAATGTAGTAAAAACATTGAAAGGGGTGTTGCATGTGACAACTAAATGTTCAAAAAATTCAGAAACAAATTATGCTCAGTTTCAGTGGATATTTTCATTTATGATCAGCAAATTTGAGTTTAAAAACACAAAACAAAATACAAGTGGGTTGTATCTGAAATTAATGAAAGTGTGTGGAGATCCCATTTTAAATCTAAGCTCCAAAAGAATAACAATGAAATAGGATGGCAGCAGCTGTTTTTGTGTTAAAGCATCATTAACATAAATACTATAGATCCACTTAGATTTTATAGTATTACTCAAATGTGACTTTCTGAAATATTGAACATAATTTATAGACAATATAATGATCTATATAATTTATAGAAATTGAAAACATGGTTAAAATTACATTAGCATTACAAAGAGAATAAAACAAATAAAATGGCACTAAAAACACTTGATCACAAAATCTTCACTGTATCACAAAAAGGCCAAGTATATACAGACATTACACCCTGCCGCATTTATATATACTTATAAGCAGGTGCACCGATTTATATTCATGAAAAAAGCTTGCAATGATTGCTATACTTTTTCTTGTACTGTATTTTTAGTGACTGATTAGCCCATATTAAATTTGAAATTTGTGTAAAGTAGAAAGTAGACTTCAGGTGTGTCATAGTTTTGAGTGCCTCAGGTTCTACTGTACTGAATAACAATGGAAACCTTTGCACAGTATTTTTCTAAATTCTCCACTGAAACCAGTAACACTTACTGGTGTGCCCTGGCCTCGATTAGCTTCAATCTCTCTGTTGACGATAGAATGGGTTGCTACAAGAAGTTATTTTAGTTGCCATGGATATTTTAACTAATCCTTGTTTTCCAGTGTTTCGACTTGCGGGTCTCCTTGCGTAGGATGAGGATTTGGCAGCTGTTCGTTGGTGCGTTGGCAGATATTAGACTTCCAATCACTTCAGCATCATGAAACATGTAATGAAGCACATTTCCAAGGTGTTATAAAGATATGTGGGTTGGCCTGTTCATTTTTGCACTGTGTTTTTCAACAGTTCCCTTAAGCTTCACGCCTACGTTTGTTGAACACACTGAATAAAGGATCAGGTTTTGGATATAGGCAGATTATATCAAATGCAAATGTCTGTTCATGCACATCCCGAATGCGTAAGGATGCCAGGATTACCTATAATGTGTCTTGTAACTCCCTGTGCCGTTATTTTATTCAGACATACAAATCGCCCACTAGCCTCGCACAGGAAACTGCAATGGCGACCCGGTAAAATGTATGTAACATACAACTCTCTGTTAAATACTGACTTACTCATCACTAAAGTTAGGCAAGTGTGCATCCTGGAATGCCAGTAGAAACTATACATTTCGTTGAGTGAGTATAAGGAATACTAATTGTGTTGTACACTGTAAGGGTTGAGACAGACAGCATATAAGTGAGATGGCACATCAGGATAAATATTCATTGTCTGCCAGGACAACGGTCCATGTAGCGTCCAGTTTCATGGCCTCATAGACTGTGTGAATTTCACACACACATCTGTTGAAGTTAATAAATATTGGCAATTTGCCCATTGAAAATGGAGGCCCTGGGTGTTGCTTTGTCTTCAACAAGAATGTCCCCCACTCCATTCACCCCCAGGTACCTCGCATTGTGTCCGTTCAAAGAGATACAAGCGGCACATTATGAAGCGGCAGAGGTCCCAGGTACGGTCAAGGACAGAGGCAGCTATACGCCGATCAGTATGCCCATGAAATCTGACCCATTCTGTATCGTGACAGAGGCCCCGACTCCGTTGTCCACAAACACTGAGGTGTACTGCCCAGCCTGTGGGGGGGGGGGGGGGGGTTACAACAAGGAAGAGGGTTGGTCAGTCAAAAATGTGCCACTAGAACAAGGGCGTCAAATCTTATCCGAGAAGGGCCGGTGTGGGTGCAGGTTTTTGTCAGGTGTCGTAGTGCTGGGCTAAAATAAAAACCTGTGCTGGCCCTTTCCGCATAAGATTGGACACCCCTGGACAAGAGCAATGATGTGCTGCATCATAATTCATGGTTTAATCCATATTTTCTTTTTTGGTTCATACACAGATCACATCTTCCCCCAAAAAAACTAGCGGTGAGACCTTTTTTCCTTTTTAAAATAATATATTGCTAAAGCTTATTGATGGTGGTAGTTATACTTGCCTGCAGTTCCAGTAGCCCATGGACAAATACTGTGAATATCTTGCTGTTACTTTCCAGGCCAACAATGGTCTCTAAGGACCTGTAAGAGATGAGACAAATGCCAGGTATTACACAACTCTTGGTACTGAAAATATGAAACTGTCTTAAGAGGTATGAAATATATCTGAAGAGGGAATTTTATCCAGTGGTAAATAATCACAAGGACCAACCAGGCATGTACACCGATCTTAAAGAAAATATACTGAGATGAATTTGAAATGCAATATGGTGTATACTTCATTTTGATTAGTGCAGTATATGTTAATGATTGAATTTGAAAGTGACCCTGACCGTACAGTGGCCCCTCATTTTAATCGGGCAGAACAAGAAACTGCTGCATGGCAGTATACAGGTATAAGCAGACAGGCTACTCTCTGAGGATCTGAACCACATAGGTGAACAGAATCACTAAGCTTCAGAGCCAGACTCAGCCCCAGGCACATTATCCTTAATCCTCTCGAAAAAGTGTCACATTTTCCATTGCCTACATAACATCACAACATAAATGCAAGTGGCAAACAAGCTCCTCCAGCACTGTTTCCCAATATAAAGAATCACAGAGATACAATCAAAAACAAGAACATCCACTATCATAAACAGTGACTTTTCAGCATTCTGAGGCTATCGTTATCATCATGTGTCTGCTTAGCAGATTGTATTATACGAGCCAGTGTGTACAGCTATACATTATGCATTAAATGGTTGGACTTGCTGAGTTGATCCCGGTTAAGCATCTTACTCATGTGAATTACAAAAATTTTCTTTAATGTTATTATCAAGCTACCAGAAAAGACTAGCAAAAAAAAAAACCGCTTGCTTCCTTGGAAATTTGGACCAATGACTGGTTTCTGACGCATCGGCGCATTAACGCTGTTTCTGGCGCAAGAATTACCTACCGGATCTACGTTCCAAATAAAATATGAAAAAGCCAGAAAAGGGCCATTTAATTTTCAAAAAAAAAACACGTAAGAGGACTGGTTATTGTTTGTATTGACAGAATCCGCTTTGTTCGCGTTCGTATACGTGCTAGAAGTGTTATTTTGAGACCGCTTTAGCTGGCCTATAGAAGTGAATGGAGAGCGACAATTACCCTATTCTGGATTATCACCCCAGGGGAGCACAGAGCAACTAATGAACATATTTCGCCACCATTTGGACTCATACCATGGCCAGGTAACTACACAACCCAAAGTTAATTTGTGCTTTAACATCCTTCAGGTTAAAAGCCCAGTTCCACAAGTACAATTCCAGATGTTTGAGCTACTCTGACAAGTAGGGTACATAACAGTGAATCAAGAGACTATACACAACCTGATCTGAACTCTTAGAACAGTACCAGAAAATGGTATTCCCACTACGCTTTTTTTAGCTGCTGTTCTTGTGTGGGCCAGACAGATTTTGATAAGGAAGCTTTGAATATTGGTTTAAAAACCCAGCTAAAGACCAACTGCTTGTTCCAAGAACAGTGGAAAAAATGTTAAGGAAAACAACATTTTCTCCAAAATGAGTAGTGTTAGTTGAAATGTTTCCTTCACCATCTTAAACAGAATCAAACAGTTCATACAATAGAGATGTTTTCAGTACGAAATGGTGTTGTTCCAACATTCAATATGTCTATAATTTTTCTCACTGCATATACTGTAAATATAAGCAAACAGCTGTATAACAAACTCAAAAGTTTGGAGAGTAGTTTAAAAAATATATAAATCACATTTATGAGTCCTCTTAGTTTGACTAATGAAACTAAATTAATTCAAACTGTTACAGCAAATCTCTTACAACAGAATTATTTTTAGCAGCTGCAAAGCATAGATTTTGCACTGTAAACTTCTGTTAAATTAACACTTGGTTAAATGTTACTCGTAAGGAAAAAATACAATTTTGGTCAAGATCTGAGCAAGAGCCACTGTTGCTCTTAACCCCAATTTATACTCTGGATAAGAACGTCTGTGAAATGCTAGTAACATAGTAATGTAATGATGATGACGACATTCTAGATTTTAGACATGAAGCATATGTTCCTCTTTCAGTATTTCTCATCAGTGCTGATTTGATGTGACTGATGTGAAACGGAGGCGTGTGATTGTCCAATACTGACGTGTATCGGTGGCACAGTGACTCGATGCAGATTAGCACCCGCACGTTGTCCCTCGCTCGTAGCTGGCTCTTGCTTTTCTTCACCTCGCTGTGGTCTGTAATATGGACAAAAAACAGAAACAGGAGTTCCTGGAGATATACTGTACTGGAGGTTTTCACTCCAACCCTAGCAAATCACACACTCATTCAACAGCTAGAGATCCCGTTGATCTGCTAAGTAGTATGACCAGGCATGCCAAATTAGTGTTGAAATGAAACCCTACAGGACAGTAGATCTCCAGGAGCAGGGTTGGGGACCCCTGCTTTACCGGCACCAAGACACCGGAGTGCAGATGAAGGTAAAATAATGAAGGTAAAATAATCTGTCGCATGGTTGAGCATTTCAATAATTGTGCTCCACCCACATTGTCAGTGGACTACGAATACTGACATTCTTTCATTGCACCATTATTGCATTAGAAATTCCTGAGTTGAAATGTATACAACTGGCATTTAAACCATTATTCTCAAGGCACTACTGTGAATCGGTATTAGATAATCAGAACAGCTGAAAAATCTAGGAACACACTAATGCATCCCAATGAGTAGATGTGCTCCTAAATTATTTTCCCAGTTAGCACATCAATTTTCAGGTAATGGGAGCACTGTAGAGCCCTGAGCAAAAACTTAATTCTGAAGGGAAATCTTGGAGCCAGCATAATGTTGTTCATTAGTTGAGAGCAATGTGTATATAAAGCCTTTATATGGAGACTTTGTTTAAAGTGTGACCGAATGTAATTAAATATAGGCTATGGTGTTATGGCAGGATAGGTGAAATGATTCAAATGAATGCAAGTTGCCATTACTTTTATAATATGGACTGCTGAGTGGACAGCAGAGTTTACTGCACTTAACTGAGTTTGAGGAATCTGGTTCTTACCTATGTGGATATTTGCTGAGAACTGGTAGACGGCGGTCACCAGAGCTGTAAAGCGGCCAGTGGTCAGGTCCATCCCAGTCCCACGGAGAAAAGCTCCTTTGGAAGGAGGCTGGAAAATGATGGAGAAAGTCTTGTGATTTCCTATCTCCAATAGGGCTTAACCTTGGCTTAAGCTGTTGAGTCATAATTGGCAAGTGCTTTTCCAAAGCTCACCAAGTTTTGATAAGCCTTATTTTTCAAGATTTTCTGATAAATGTACTTTTACACTACTATTCTTAGGGATTCAAGTGTAAAAATGATTTTTTTTCATGCAAAAAACAAAAATCTTGATTTTCTCAAAATTGGTAAAAGTGGGCTGAGTGAGTTTTGCAAAAAAACAAGTGTGAATGTGGCACTTGACCTTGCCACTGAACCCTTTGAAATATATCATTAATCTAACATTATTTTCTGCCCATTGAACATTGTCAACAGAGCAGTTCTATTATTATTTTTAAAAAGAATGCTGTGTCCAATGTGGGGCTGTGCCTGTCCCACCCTAATTTGGAAAGTCCAAATATTTAATAAAAAAGTTAAGTTGGTCAAACAGAATTTTTTAATTACAGAAGGCTAACCTCTGTAGCATACACATTGTTGGTGAAGTAACTGGCGTGAACTGTAGATACAGTACAAAGACAATGTTATGTGGTGAGCTAACTAACCGCAGCTGGCTAGTTGAGCTTAAACGTTGAGTGACACGGCTAAAGCAACTAAATAACTGTATATACACAACTAGCTCTTTACAATCTATTATGTGAAGTAGATAAAAACGACTTGCATCCCCATTAAGCAATTAAGATAATTGGGTGTACAGGATGTCACAAACGGCTCCCCAACAACAAGATGCTGGGGATGGGAGGCATGTACCACTGAGCTGAATTACATTTATAGGATATACATTGTTCTGAATCATGGAACTGTACTTGTTCCTTGTTACTTAGGGCATTCTTGCTAATTTTATTTTTTGTAAAACAGTGCGCTGAAAAATAATAATAAACATAAAAATATGGCTTATTTAAAAACTGAAGTCATAACATCATGTCCCCTATGGTAGATCTGGCCTTTTAGAGACATACAATTACATTATCTTTTTAAATTGCTCAAATAATTTAAGAATCTAGCTTTTGAGCATAACATTTCATTACCTGTGTTTATTCTATTATTATACAGCCTTTTTTGCTCATCTTTATCAAAGGTGCCAATCATACTGAAGGTGACTATATAATCCTGTGAAGAAAGGGCATGCTAAAATGGTCCAATATCAAAGGCTGCCATGATGGAAAAACTCAGCCAATGGAACGCACCAGTTTTCACAAGGCAGGAATCCACAGAAATGAGTGTGAGGTGCCTCACTTGGTATTAAACTGAAAGGTCCAAGGAAATCAAACACAACTGATCTTCATTAAAGTACATTCTGGACACAATGGATCATGTTTTTTTTCTATAACATATAGGAATTGAATTGAATTGTGTTAACCTTTTTGCATTCAAGTCAGTTAAATATAAGTGTATTCTATTCAAACACATCCACATCGCACACTTTACATATTTCAATGTCAATACGTATTTAATGGGCTATAATATGTGCCTTTAGCAAATTTATTTTAATAACATTGAGGGCAATACAGCACGACACTCCCGATTGACGGATATTATTTTTATGCTGTACTAGCTACTATTCACCGCCATTGCTCTTGAATTACTATGCTCATCACAATACAAAAAAAACAAACACAGACACTCATTCAAACAGCAAGGGAGAGGAACTAGGCTTAGTCAAAAGCAGAGGATAACTGTCATCCAGAGCAATTCAGCTTAGAAACAGAGTGGCTCCGATCCACAAATTATTTTAAATGCTGGAAGGCACCAGCAAATGAGGGTAGCTAAACCCTCTCACCCTCTCCATTGTCTGAGAGGCTTTCTTAGGCAGGAAATGGCCCCGGCAGCTATGGGATGAGTGCCCACCTAACACGTAACGTCATCATAATGTTGTGGCAATGTTTCAAAAAAAAAATCTTATTTGGGTGTAGGCATCTCTACAGCAGCAACAGAATATTGGCGCTGTCGTGCCTGTGGCGTGCAGACAATTACTGTGCGAGCTGGAATTAACAGCTGAGCTGTGCAAACAAACTTTGTGAGAATGTTGAAGATTTCCTCTGACAAGCTGATGCATGACACCGTAATACGGCATAGTTTGTTTCTCGCTCCCACTTAGTTAAAACTTAAACACTAAAGAATACAGGTCAATCTGTTCCAGAATGGTATAGGTTTTTTAATTCTACTAGACTAGTTTTAGAAAAGATTTACCTTTTCACATTGGATCAACACCCACATTGAGTCTAACACATTCCCTGAAAAGTATGTAAAGAGGATCAAATATAAAAATTCTGATTCAGTTTGGAAGTGAAGATTAATGTAAATGGGTGGGGAAATGATTCAGTTATCATGTATCACCCAGATGGGTTCTACGCATTGCTGGTGGTTGAGATGAGTTTTCCTGGCACTAGAAATCATTCTGAGATCATGAAAATGAAAGCCAGGATAAAAAAGCAAAAAGGTTAACACAATTCAAGTCATTCCTATATTTCATAGAAAAAAAACATGATCAATTGTGTCCAGAATGTACCTTAATGAAGATCAATTGTACGTGCTTGATTTCCTTAGACCTTTCAGTGTAATACCAAGTGAGTGAATACTACTGATAACTGCACCAAGGGACAATTCTTTTGACCTGGATGGTTTGTATGCATTCTTACATTTACAAGGCAAGGTCAATGTCAATCATTACTTGCTGGTACGGAGTATTTTTTTTACTTTCAAGAAGACAATGCCTCCATTTAGAGAGCACAAGTAGTCATTTATAAATTGACAAGTGGTCAGTCCCCAACATTCAAAGCCTGACTGAGGTTTGTGTCTGGATTTAAATTATCATTCACAAATGTCTTCATCTGAGAGAAAAGACTTGTTTTTGTTATTAATCAGAATGTAATAGCATGTGAAATTATCATTTAAAAATTTAAAAATCAACTGTATGTTTGGTAGATGCTGTCTGCTTAAGCATGCATCTGCAATGTGCCTGTGCTGCCTACACATAAGGTGTAGTCCTCCAACACAGCAAAGTTGCCAACATGTATACAAATGCTAGTCTGTGCTCTTTTGAATTAATGGAGGATTTTGCCATGAGAAACAGTCCTACAAATACCACTGGGTATTCCAAATTGGTGGAGAAAAGTTGGGGAGAAATTGATTAAAAACAAAAGAAAGCTCCATGAGGAAGCTCCATGCTTGTTTAATAGTCTTGTCCAGCTTATTTGGGGATACTTTTCAGATGCACACATTGAGCACCGTTTACAATAGATGAGGAGCCAATGAGAATCTCCCACCCCACCCTCCCTTTTTATTTGTGGCTACAGTAGTTCATAGCATGAATAATTGAAACATACCAACACGGGTACTACCATGAGGCACACCCCCCTTTTTGTCAACCTACACTCTGATAGGTTTGAAGCTCCATCAGGGTTTTCTTTTCCACCACAACGGGGCCCTTGAGTCTGCAGTGGAAGGCCTCCTCTATCCTCCTGTATGAGGTCATGCCCTCCAGAGTGATGAGTGCAGGGGGCAGTGCACTGGGGCTGGTCTGTCTGTCTGTTTCTGCCCTCCTCTCCGTTGCCTCTGGAGGAAGGACAGACGGACATGTCACCCAGTCACTCACTCAACCTTGTGGAACAGTGCCAAGGTAACAAAACCATATTGGCAATGGGTTTTAATACACATGCACAATAAGAAATAAATCCATGAATGCATATTGCTCAGTTATGCAGAAATTATGGAGTGATGGGATATCAGGACATATGAGAGGAAGCAGACCCCTCATATTAGCTAGCGGGGATGACTGTGCCACAATCTTAACTTCGGAACCAGGGGCTTTATGTTGATGAATTTGAAGAGTTTAGTTCCTAAAAGAAAGAATATCCATCCATCCATTGTCTAACCCACTTATTCCTGGTAGGGGTCGCAGGGAGCTGGAGCCTATGCCAGCATGCATTGGGCGAGAGGCAGGAATACATCCTGGACAGCTCACCAATCCATCGCAGGACACACACGCACACACCATTCACTCACACACTCATACCTATGGGCAATTTAGAGTCTCCAATTAGCCTAACCTGCATGTCTTTTGACTGTGGGAGAAAACCGGAGTACCGGAGGAAACCCACATGGACACGGGGAGAACGTACAAACTCCACACAGAAAGGCCCTCGGCCGGGATTCAAACTCCACACAGAAAGGCCCTCGGCCGGGATTCAAACTCCACACAGAAAGGCCCTCGGCCGGGATTCAAACTCCACACAGAAAGGCCCTCGGCCGGGATTCAAACTGGATACCTTCTTGCTATGAGGCCCAAGAAAGAATACATTTGAATAAATATTTGCAAAAGTAAAGTTTAAAAAAAAAAAAAGTTTTTATTTAAAGTGAGCAATCATTTTTATAAGAGTAGATGTTACTTTTTTAAATGGTGGGCATCTCATTTTTAAATGAAGCCCTTAATTTGTAGATTTCCACATGACTTAAATTATTTTGCAATGTTACCATGTTCTTCAAAATGATCTATTCTTACTTCTGATCATGTCTTTAAATTCTTGAAGCAATGCCTCTTGGGTCACTTCTGCTCCAGGGAGTCCAGGGGGCCCCTGTGGCCCTGGGGGCCCTGGAGGGCCTGGAGGCCCAGGCTGGAAATAGAGTAAAAACCATTAGGCATTAAGTAATCTTGAGTAAGTAATTATAGCACCTTTCAAAGCCAGGGTTACAAAGTGTTTTACGTTTGAAAACCAAAAATTAAACACATAAAAACACAGCATCACACAGACAAGAGCTCAAGAACTTAGAAAAGCAAAAGAATAAAAAAATTGGTTTGTTTTTTTATTTATTTTTATTTTAAATTTTTTAAAGTGATTGTCGAGTCAGTCTTATGTCCAAAGGAAGACTGTTCAAAAGTTTAACGGCACAGACTTGCTAATATTGCCTTAATTTCTGATAATGTAACAATATAGCATGTGATTGTATGAACAGTTTCAAGCTTGTTAAGGACTTTTCACACTGTGCTCAAAACCTCAAAACCTGGACCTGTTGATCAGTTGAAAGGTCTCACCAGGGGTCGTTTTTTCCTTCGGCACTTTGCAGGAAAGTTTCCCACCGGCCTCTTCACAAAATCCATCCAGGATCCAAGAGGGTCCACACGTTGATTCTCTGGAAGCTGTGATTGAACATGAATCACATGCAAGTCAGGTTCAGATTTAGGCCAACAAGCTATGCATCTTTTGTTATGAATTAATTCTGTAAAATTGAATTTAGGTTGAGAAAATTCAAAGCCTCTTCACCAAGGCTCAGGAATTCTTGAATCATTTTGTGGGCCCCTGTGTCACTTCCTAACCTATTCCACCTTCATTTTTAGAAGTCTAATTAAGAAATTAAAAAACAAGTTCAAAATGCCAGAGATTACATAATGCAACAAACACAGTTAAGTAATTAATTTAATTCATTCACTTGCTGTATGATGCAACTAATGACTGAGTGGTGTAATATTAACATTTTCTGAAACTGGCCATTTATGCTTTATTTAAACTGCTTGTATGGGCCCCATGATCTCACTCATGTTCTAAAATCGTAATAAATTCCTGAACATTCAAAAACATTAATGAAAAGAAAATGTAAGCCTACTTTAGTACTTTTCCATCAAAACAATTCTGAGAAGTGCTAATTGCAAGATTCATCAGATATTTGACTGATTTATTTATTTTTCCCACCATCCGTCAATGCGAGGCATTGTAACCATGTAATAAAAACCTATGAGTCATAATTTCTGCTTATGAACCATCACTGGAAAATGTTGCTGAAAGACACAATTAAATGGTGCCAGACATCAGAACAGGTTACACTGTGTGCCCTCTCTCTCCCCCCTCTCACAAACTGTTTCAAAGAGCCAATGGGCTTTCAGAGCAATGCCAATTGGCAAATGTAAATTCCAAATTAAAATGAGTGCAATAAAATGTGCTCTTCAATACCTAGGTACTCTAACGTTCCTGATTTGACTGATGGAGGAGAAGGAGAAATGTATATTTTATTTTAAAAAACACCATCAGTGTTTTCTCAGCATCTCAAATTGAGATTGTGGCTCAATAGGTTTTTTTGAACAAAAGCATTTTTTGGCCCTGTATTTATTCAGAACTGACTTTAGTGTACTATTTACAACAAACATGAGGTGATAGACCTTAACTAAGTGCATGAATTAATTGTAGAATGTTCCAGAGAACACCAGAACAAAGTGTTTCATTCAGTTGACTGTTCTAGCAGGTCAGCCATTGTGCATGTAGTTCCTCAGCCCATCCCAAAACATTGTGATGGGTTAAACTCAAAACTATACAAATAAATATAAAAAGTCTGACACATTATAGATCTTATAAGGACGCAAATGGGTCCCATCATAAATCAAGAATTGGTCATATCTTCCACCAGTTACTTCCTTAATTGATGTCTGTCAGGGGTACAAAGTAAAAAAGAGACATTGCAAATGTCCCTCAGGATTTGTGAATCGGAAAATTTAACATTTTTATGATTGTAATAGACAGTAGGCTGGTGTTGTCATTGTATTGTTTCATAAAATATAAGACACAACCAAGCTCTGGCAAAGCCACAGCTTTTAATTTAGGCCAACAGTATTCTTAAGTGATACAGAATGTATGGGAACATCCACAATGTATATTAACCATAGATATTAACCACGGCTTAGATATCAACTGACTGCTTTAGATTGACACCAAGATTGGGACATGGCACAGAGTAAGCTTTCTGAAATGGACACAACTAATTTATCTTGCAAAACTAACAAGCCCCATTCTTCCTGGAGAGCAGTTTGTCAGCAATCCTTGTTTTTATTTACCAAAACCTCTCTGCTGTTACAATAGATAGATGCACATGGATAAAATACCATACAATACTGCACTAGTTGCATACAGACTTCAAAGGGCTTTTATGTCAGCATTGAATTGATTATCTACTTTACCTGACAGTAAATCCATGCTGCACCATGTGTTACATACTCATCTTCTCAGCCGTTCCCAAGGGCATCTGGGGTTACCTACAATAGCCCAAGAAATGGCTCTAGATACAGTTTCTCTCAGGGAGGTTTCAGTTGTTAGCTTTGTCCTATTGCAACAGCAGAGCTCCTCTATCTTCCTGCAGACGCTGTGCATAACGTACGCTCTGCCTGGCGGACTTAGGAAATGAAATTGAGCAAAGAGGCTGTGGCAGAACAGTTTGGCAGACACCCTGTGCTTGTCTGAACTTTCCTAAATTGATGGAGGACATTGAAATTAGACTGGCCTGTGACTCCAGTTTACAAAATCCACACTGGAAGAATACAAAATGTGTACTAAAACTCTGGAAACATTGCTACCATTACTCTAACCTTTACTGGTGATATTAATAGTAATAGGTTTGGTAGAAAGAATGACTTCAAAATGCACAGAGCAGCACACATTTTTATATCCTGCAAATTTTCATGTCCCTTCAATTCTATAAAAAAAAACGAGGCTCCACGGAACACTTAATGTAGCCTACTTTTTTTTTTTTTTTTACAATGGAGATCACTGTATATCAGCACCAATATTGAAATGCCATTAAGCAGGAGCATCATCAAAACTACATTTTATGACAGTCCTTGAAACTTCAGTAATTCACTTTCCACAATTCACTGCATGCAGCAGTAATTCCATTTTAAATGTATTATATATAAGTTATTTTTCAGAGGGCTTTGTGGTTGAGAAGCTAGTTTAAATGTTGCCATTCTCAGAGTCACAGGATTAAAGGGGATTGCTGGCACTCCTGCATAAACAAGATTGAATTCGCACTCTCAGAACAAGAACAGCAATAGCAGTACAAAGCCAGCCTGTAATATGCCAGCTTGACTTCTAATCCCTTCAATCTAGAAATACAATGTAAGCCCTTTTCACACTGACAACTTCAATCTCTCGTTGTTTTAGCACGGAGCCGCTGTAGTCAGCCTGCACTTGTAAGATGACGTTTTTCCGAAGCTCTGCGGTCTTTCGGTGTTAAGTCATAGTTCAGCGCAGGAGAAATTGCTTGCTTCAATACGAGTCATAAACTCATGCCAAGAAATGAGCCTTTATTCTTGTTATCGTATATTGTTTGCACACACCATTGTCATTCAATTATTAGCACCGTACCCCAGAGAAGGACCTTCTGTTTTAGGGAAGCACACCTGTAATTAAGGCTACGAAAAGAAAATACCAAAGTTGCTTAACTTTACCTTAGGTACCTTTAGCTTTTCTTTCTTAAAGCAATGTGACTTTTGAGACCCTTTTTCTGCAAGACCACAAACATTTGTGTTATTGCTTAACCGAAGCCCACGAGATTAACCTCTCCCTCTCTTACATCTCAGCTTCTGGGCTGTTGTCTAAAAACGAGTTAAATGTACGGGGCGCTCCAGTTGAATGTGTGCGTCTAATTTGAACCTGGACAAAATCTATTTTGGGGGGGCAGCGGACATACATCTCCAAGTGCGTACCATGTCAATTATCTTCACTTGGCTGAGTTACAACTATTTGGTACGCCCAACCAAACACTTTTTCTTGTTCGCCTGCTGCTTGTAGGCACACAGGGAGAATAACAGGTGGCAACCTGTGGGGTACCACTCATGCTTTGATCAAAGTGGTGGACGGACAGGTGCTGAATGGTGAGTTCTCGCTCCCAACACAAATGGGCAAATTCTTTTTCATTGTTTTGAGTGACAGCTACACTATTACAGATCAATCACTTTGCACTGGTACCCCGTCCCCAGTGAATTATTACTGGAACACCACATGGTCATTTGTGACTTGAGTTATAAGAGTATTATGCTTAAAAACTTTTTTATGCTTAAAAACAATATTTTTTATTATCATTATTTCTTTTTTTAAAAATTTTATTTACATTTGGTTCAGATCATGTATACAATCATTTAGGCCTTAATATCACTTCCTATATGATCATTTAATGTCATTCATATTGTGTACAGCATATTGCTTTTGACCTTATTCATGCACAACAAGCCTGTGATGGTAAGAATACCATCTAAATTACTCTCTACCATTCACTGCACAACTTGCAGGCCTCCGTGGAGCTCCCCCCGCATGGAACACATGTGATTGCGAAGGATTATATCTGATATTGAAGATTTTCATGTAATTGCAACAACATCTTAGTCTGCCTTCCTCAAGAGAGGCAAACCAAAATCTCTACATGTACTGTTTGGATTGTTTAAGGCTTTTTGCATTACTGTATGATCTAAGACAGTGGTTCTCAACCCTGGTCCTGGGGACCCCCTGTGTATGCTGGTTTTCGTTCCAACCACAATTGCAATACTTGAATTTTAACAAGCTGTTAATTTTTCTTAATTAGGTGTTTTTAATGTTGAGGGATTATTTATATTCTTAAGCCACATTATGTTAGTAATAGCTATGCATGCCATGAAGAATAAAAGTCCAATATTCACATTGTGCTGTATTGTAAACAATTAAAAGGAGGTAAAACATGTTTTAACTGATCAAATTAAAGACTGAGGTGAATCAATTGGCTCATAATTGGTGAAATTGTGGACACATGGCCACTAAAACTAACCGTTTGATAAATAATGAAGAATTCAAAGACAAAGCAAATGATAACGAGCCAAACCTGCATTGTGTTAACAAGTTTAAGGAAAAAATTATGAAGGAACTTAAACTTGTGTTCAATTACCTAATTAGGAGCCTATTCACCTGAGTTCTTACCTCTTCTTTGTAATTGTTTGCAATATAACACATGGGATTTTTTTTCTTCAAAGCATGCATAGCTATTGCTAACATAACGTGGCTTAAGAGAGTAAAGAGTTTAAAGTGTTCTCTCTATACAATAAAAACACCTAATTAAGAAAAAAATAACTGCTTGTTAAAATTCTGGTATTGCAATTGTGGTTGGAACGAAAACCAGCATACACAGGGGGTCCCCAGGACCAGGGTTGAGAACCACTGATCTAAGAGACTCTCTCAAGATTGTTCCAGATGCAGAGATTGAGATTTATAAAACTTGAAACTGAAGAGAAAACGTTCTTATGCGTACGCAAACACCAGAGGATGCGTACAAACTTTTCCTAGTAGTTATGCAGCTGTATTGCAGGCTCACATTTTTTTTCCAGAAATGGGAATATTTTGCCAGTGCCTTCACATATGGAGACATATAGGCTATCCACACATGCTTCAGATTAATTTTTCTGTTAAACACTGTGAAACGCAATATTATGGGCATTAGCTAGGCTGCTGCAGCCATAAGCGTAGGTTTTAGGGAGACATGAAGACATCTTACCATTTAGACATCTTGCATCTAACATTTCATATGTTTTCATCCCTAGACTAGCGAGTGTGCTTGTGAGACTACTCGATACAACGTAGTTCTACGTTGTCCAGCAGTATCTCCCCCAAAGTGAAATCAATGCCTATGATTGCAGCACTTGCCCTTAACATTATCAAGCCTAATAATAATAATAATAATAATAATAATACAAATACCAATAATAATAATAAAAATACCTTAATGGTTTTAAAAGATATACAAATTGTAACAAATATTAGGTTATGCAATACTGAGAGTATAGCCTAACATTAACGTTGCTGTAAATGATTAAAACCGGAAGAAAAAGATGTAAAATGACTATACATCAATTTTATACCACATCACAATGGTCTCGTATGGAGTAACCGACCATATAAGAATATTTGAGGGCGTTCACTGGGTGGTTGACAAGCTTATTCACATGTGCACGATTTTTGTACATTTATTTGTGCGTATGGCCATTTTATAAATTGTTCGTAGGAACATTTTAGGAAACGATCGTACGCTCACATTTAGGACAAATTCCAAGATAATTTATAAATGAGGCCCCTGGTGCTTAGGGTGATGGAGGTAGTTGTGTAACCTAATAACGATTTGTGAATTTGTTAAAATGCATTTGAAGGTTGATTAGCCGTGTGTCTTTATGGTGCCATTTAGGAAAATTACTGGCAGTTTAATTGAAACTGCATAATCCGGCAAAATGTTTCTCCTGGGGCGGAAACCAAGGGAAAACGCAAACATAACTGTCAAAACCTGTTTTGGAGGTAGCAATTTAGGCTTAATTTGTATTCCATTCCCTCGTGCCTTGGAGACCCCACTAACTCAGTGGTCCTTGTTGATAGTTATTTTTCATTTATAACCACATGGGTGGTACTTTTCTGCAGAAAACAAACTGCCTAATGTTGCCTACATATTTTTCTGCAAGCGGAAGAGAAGTTTATCTGGATCTAAAATTAAGCATTCTAGCTTGGTGGTGCATCACTCTGTGGCAGTAGTTTCCCCAAATCTAAGCTATCTATATAATAGAAGTTATGATGTATTAAACTAATGCCTCTTCAATATACATTAATGAACTAATGCCTTTTCAATATACAACAAACAGTTTCAAAGAAAACTAGACTTTCTCCCATTCCCTTTATAATTTCAGTATTTTTCCTTTTCTATTGAACAGAAAATAAAATGAATTGTGTGGGTAGGAGGGGGATTTTTAGAGCTTAACTTAAAATAAAGCCTGCAGGGCTAGGCAATCATTTAGGCAAGTAGTATGGACTTTACAGTTATTAGCCCCACTAGTCACTCTAGTGCAGGTGACCCAGCATAGGTGTGTTTTTAGATAGAATACCTTGAAAATAGCTAGACTTCCCAATTCTCTACTGCATACCCTCCATACGTCTGACAACTAAAGCTCAACCAAAAAGTCCTGAAAGACCAGCCAATTTCAGGCTAAACTAAAGCTGCGGCCATAAGGCACATCGTAAGATATGGTATAGGATCAGAAATGAACCGCAATATGCCATTTCCTCCCTCTTTTAATGCCAACAGGAAGGGTGTCGTCACACCCTCATTGGACAAGAGAAAATGCGCCACAGCTGCTCTCAATGAACTGCCAGTCTCCAAGACACTGATCAACAGCTGATCCACATAGCCCTATAATCAAGTGCTGAGTCAAATGAATCTCGAATGGAGTGAGTTACGAAATCGAGATTATGAAATCGAGAAGAAATAATCGAACCAAGTGAAAACAAAAACAAGAACTGAGGGAAACTAGCCAGTGCTATTGCATAGATGACTTCTACAACTCCATATTATTAGAGTATCTCTACTTGCATTATTTCAGCATTAGTCCTTAGTGTGTTAGTAGTTCTTGTACAAGCATGCACTGAGGAATGTTGATGTCTACACATGCTGCTGTATTAGTCTTAAACACAAAATGTATCTCTGAAATAAACCTCAGGCTCCTTGAGAGAGAGAGAGATGGAGAGAGGGCGACAGAGAGAGTGTGAGTGACTTTTCACAAATCAAGAGTTTAGTTTTAAAATTTCAGCTTAGTTGCTCAGTATTTGCTACGTTCCACCTCACGAAGTAAGGGCGTTTTGGCACTCGATCACGAATCCCTTGTGGCGTGCAGTCACTCTGAAGTGCGGGGCACATGGGGGAAGACTTCCAGCAGACGTCGCCAGGCGCTTGCTGTGCACGTAGCCAGCAAGTACTCAGAGGGGATTACTCTGGAGACAGGACGATGATCTATCCTCTCCTGGCTGTTTTAAGCGGGGCACAGCACTCCTCTGGGTGCAGCCTTCTATGCTTGGGTGAGCGTGTTTAACGCAGGGACATCAGGAGAGGCAGGGGAACCCCCGGCAGCCACACCATCCCCCCTCCCCCAATCCATGTAGTAATCCATGTAGTGCTGTGCAGATCACCAATGCATTCCTTGTACATTTCTGGCATATGGTGAAAACTCAAGAAACTCCAAATTGCATGAAATGGCAGTGATTCACCCCCTAGTTTTACTGTTGCAGCCAAATGTGCCAGAGAAAAACATTTTGTTGTCAATAATCAAAGGACTCACGCTGTGCACAAGTGGAGACTTACTGAGACTTAAAAGTACTGTTTGAGTTTTCCATTTAATGATGAAACATGTGCTATATGTCATGTGGAAAATATGTTCATAAACGAGCAGACCTTTAAATAATGAGGGAATGTTTGTGCTTTAATGTTTGGAACACAACAGAACATAGAGACTTATTTCAGCCTTAAACCTCCCTGCAATATATGATGCTTTGTATTGGATGCATTTAACTTTTTGAAGAGTAGGTTTTTTGAATTCTAAGTCAGTGTTCTGTGATTGTTACATCAGCATTACAATCTTCAGGTAAGAACATTCTCATCACATCATTTACCCCCTCTAACTTCTTTCCCCAGAAAGCCCTGCCAATTTGTTGACCCATTCCATTACTGCAACATCTTCCACAGGAACAAAAAAAAAACTTGCACATCATTGTAAATTTGGTAGTTTATAAAATTACAGAAAACTCTTGTATACCAAGTGTTTTATGTTTGTTTAAAATGGTCTATTCAGATATTAAGGGCTCTATTTTCCGGCCAGTGGCGAGCCGTCACACTGACAAAGTGGCATTTTTCGCCATGGATTTTAACACGCCCAAGCCTGTTTGGTAATTTGGTGACTCGCCATGTGCCGAATTGGGAGGAGAGGTGCTGCTAGGGGTGTGTCAGTGCAGATCGAGCTGCACTGCTATTTTGGTGCAGCGGATTGCACTTTTGGGGTCAGATTAGTCTGCAGTTTGCACCTGCACCACTCTCCTGTTCAGACCAGGTTTATGGCGCAAGTCGCAGCCCAGTGTATGGCGAGTTACTCATTTCTGAGCTTTCCCAAGCAATGTGTGCGTGATCATCACCTATTCAAAAGCTAATAATTCCTGTATTTATTTCTGTTTATAATTGTTTATGGCTGTTCTTGTGCTGCACTGTGGTCCTGTGGGTACTGTATTCTGTTCTTTTTCTTACACCTGTCTGTAACGAGAAGAATAACAATAAACGCAGTTGTGAGGTTGCGTGCTCCTTCTACCCAACCACCCTATGTGAATCGAAAGGGGGTCCACTCCATTAACATCCAGGTAACTGTGATGCAAATTGCTTGGTGACACAGGAGGAAATTATTGAGAAGGTTGAATCCTGTCCCTGTTATGCCTGCAGTGTCAACTATGGGCATATGTAAGGTAGGCATAAACTTGGCGCATACATTCACTCTCATTGTACGTATAGCGATAAGAATGTATCTGTAACTCAATTACATCAATGTCTGCACTATCTAGCTAGTTCCTATATGGCAAAAAAGGACATGTGTTGACTAACACATCAAAAGCAATGCTGATGTGGACAATCTGTAATATTTTTCTTATATTGGCTTTACATTGTCTCGCATCTCACATCGATGTTTAAGTGGCATTGCAATCTACTTCTCATTAAAGATGATGAAATGCATGACCTTTTGTGAGTAAAATACTAAACTCTAATCCCTCGATAATTATATCTTATGGTTATTTCAAAATATTTACTCTCAAATCTAGATGCAAACAAATGTTAAAAAGAGAATAATTTACTCGTTTGAGGTATTTGTAACTTCTTATGAATGGAAAGTGAGCTCGTTTCATCACGTAAAAAAATGTAGACTACTCACTGTAGGCTACAAAACTGTAAATAGTAGGCTAGGCTCAGTCCTAATTGTGATTACCAATCAATGGGCTATTCCAGTATATGGTGGTCTTTGTTTTATTATAATATAAAGGCACACATTTATCTATATAGCCTAATATTTTTGTGAAAACCTGCAGACTTTAAAATATCCTATATAACCCAAAACAATAAGACTAAAACACGAATGATTAAGTTTAGGCCTACTTAGTTTGTGATTTTAGATGTTCCCTTGTGAAACAAATGCATTATTACAGTGATAGCATACATTATTTATCCAAAAATCGTCTTCCACTGCAGTGGTAGTCCACAGAAATTGGCAGTACGCCAGGTCACAAAGTGCAAGGCTCTTAAAGGGAATGAAAAGAGGTCATCTGATTGGCTATGATTGATTCCAGCTGCAATACACCTACCAGCCTAATCCAGCCGATTTTCCACCTGTGCAGCATGCTGTGAGCTGTGCGCTCCTCACCTCTGGTCACGAAAATAACAAATTTCAGCCATTGACAGCACCTATGCACTGTTCCCCAGAAAATAGAGCCCTAAGGAGAGTCTTCTAACAGACCATAGGTATAGGAAGCAAGCACTTTTTTGTGGTTCTTTGTAGAGTTACTGACTTGGTGGTGAAGTGTATTTGTTAGTGGATATTTCTGAAAAATATTTTCCCCTTTTTCCAATTGAAAATAAAAATACACCAAAATTAAATTAAACATTGTTTGGCTGGCATGATGGTTGGGCATGTATCCAAAAGGGTGCTTGTTTATATATCAAATATTCTGCTCTGAGCAAGACAAAAATTACTTAAAATGTGCAGCCTTACAAATGGCTAGCAGGCACAATAAGCAAATTGTGTACATCAAGTTGCCTGTCAAGTAAAGTTAACATTAGCAAGATTCTTCACGTTAGGACTCAACAATAAAATGTAAGTCAAATGATCAAATCTCCGACTCTTAAGGTTTGCTTCGCTGTTTAGTTCCACAGTGAACGGCAAAAAACTATGCTTATGTTTTCAATTCATACGTCCATTAAAAAGTGCATTCTTTGCTAGTAACAGCATGTGAGTGAGTCATAAAACATTATGAAATCTCATGGGGATCACATTGCCTTCTTGCCATAAAATCCTCTGCACTAAAGAAGACCCCAATGTTGTGTGAGTGCCTTTTTGGTGTTTGTGCCAGTAAGAGGCAAAGATGAGTAGGAATCAACATACATTCTAACCCATTGATCACTTTTCCTTATGCTGCTCATATTAATGATAAATCACTTTGTTGCCTACAAATGCAACCTGTTCAGATATAGGAGAAATCTCTGGCAGTCAGATAACGATGGAATTATTTATTTAATTTAAATTGTGATTTAATAAGAGAATTTCTATCCCACTGCATGCTTAGATATCCCACCTTTCCTGTATCTTAGGTTGATTAAATTCTGAGAAGCAGATAGAAATGGAAGGACGAAAACAAGTTTTATCCATTACAATTTAAGGTCTTAAAACGGAATCGTTGTGCTGAGCACAGATATTGTGCAGAAAACGTACACTGTCATCATTGAGATGTATGCTTCTCTTGCTTTTCTCATAAGTGACTCGCATGTGCACGCAAGGCCCACAGTGAACAATAATGAGCTCTTCAAACCAACAGCCATAACCTGTAAGGTATCATTAAGCCCTAGTTCCACTCAAGTTTCAATAAGCAAATAGACAAGTGAATGTTTCCATCAACAAGGCAGATTGTTCAACTGGGAGGTAGTCTTTGAATTGTTAATTTATGAAGGTAGGCACACAGACCAGCACATTTATCTGTCAACAAGGGAAATTGCTGAGAGGGGAGGTAGTTTTTGGTTTATTCATTTATAACTTAAGAGCAGATGTATTTTTTTTTTTGCACATTTGTTCATTTCTTTTTTCAAGAAACAATCCAGGTTAGCTTTCACATAAAATCAAGAATAACATAATGCTTTAGCAAGTGAAGAAATGACTGAGGTGATGTAACAATTGTTTTCTTTGAATACACCTTGTCTAACTCCTGGCACTTAATGAATAAAATGTTAACTATGAATAATTTTGGAGTATGTTAAATACTTGAATAATGTTGAAATTTGTCAGCTGAATGATCACATGAAATAAAAACAGAATTTTGTGTCTAGGGTATCAGATTGATGTACATTTCATGCAGTGTTTTGGTAAGATGTATAAATATTAAGTGATATAGAGTTATAAATTTGAAGAGACAAGACTAAGCTGGTGAAATGAACTATAATCTTAAATAAACAGTGGTTTGGAGACATACTGTACATCAGATGCTTTCTTCATGTGATTAATTCACCATACCAGACAATTCTGTCTGAATTCTGACATTCTGTTATCCAAGCCTCAGGCGTCAAAGTAAAATAATGTCGCTCATAGTTTAGGCCTTCATATGAATTTTTAAGTCTGAACATAACCAGCACATGATAAGCATCAGTCTAGATTAAGGGGTTTCTATAAATCTGGCAGAATCACAAGTTATTAAAATAAAACCAGTCCCAATAATATGACCTTTTTTATCTGATGTGCATAAACATGTATTTCATATTTCTGGTGTGATAAAGTCCTTGGCAAAAAGACAAGGAGCACAAGAGCACACTGAAATGGTGAAAACTATTATTTGGCAAGACTCAGAAAGGTCAAATCTTTTAGTAAATTCATTAAATATGTAGTTTTATTTTTAAAAGTGAATTGTGTTTTAAAAAGCGAATCCCCTTAATAAACCCCTCCACCCCGCTAGACACCATTTAAAATTTTTTCGTAACTTTTTATTTTAATTGAACTCCGGCCCCAGTCCTCTGAACCTATTGACTGTGTCCTCTTCTGCTGACCCGCAGACAGGCTCACCCATGTTGACAGCAGTGCACCCCCGTTGTTGGAGAGGCCACCATCACCCACACAGATCATAGGCGGAGCTGTCACTGAGGAGATAATGTGGTTCTGAGTACTGACTGAGCAGCCTCTGTCAAAAACAAAAAAAGAACCTGGGGACGCAGCGGCCAGCAAGAGCGGACATGTGCAGATGCCACCCGCCCCCACCTGTCAAAAGAGCTGTCACAGCCCAAGCTCCCTGCTCTCTCCCGCCGAATTCCTCTCGTTTTCGAGACGCCTCCACCAATGCGGCCCTGTGAAAGCCGTGTTTGTACTGTAAACACTGGTACCTGTTGAGGCGATGGGCTGTTTTCTTTGGACCACAGAAGCGAAGGGGGGTGGCCGGGCGGATGGCAAAGGGGGAGGGTGAGAGAGAGACTGCACACGCCGAATCTGGGGATTGGGGGGGGGGGGGGGGGGGGGGGGGGTTGCGTGTCATTAATCATCATTCATCGCTGGGAATAGGCAGGAGAAAACACCAGAGCTCTTCCCCCCCTGGAGCTATACTTAGCCATTACTCAGTATCGGGTGCAGTGTTAGTCTAGACCTTGATTTAACTACGGCCTTGTGGACTCCTCAGTGGTCAATGAAGATGGCCAGCCTTCCAGGGCCTCCCTAAGGCCTACTTTAAGTGGCCTTATTGTATTTGGAGGAGGAATCAAGTGAACACATTAATTAAACAGCCTTGACAGGGTACGAAGAGTTCCTAGCACATGACCATAGTTCACTTCCTCTTATAAGTCTACACCTCCCATGCCATGCAGGGAGAACTGGGAAACATGTGGCCCAAAATCCCTGCTTGGGTACAGAAGCAGTTTCCACTAGGGATAAATGGGTTTCTGTTTCATTTCAACCCATGTCTTCATTACATAGTAACCGTTGATCGGATGAGAACCTTGACCCCCTGTTGTACTAGGTGTACGTCAGCTACTTGTTGAGGGGCTAATTGTCTCTAAACCCCTCAAGAGTGTGGACCTCCAGGACCAGGAGTAAGACCTACTGCAGATTAAAGGTAAATAATGGCTATCTTTGAGCCCAGCTTCCATTCTACTTTCAGCATTTCTTTTAAACATGAATAGTATTTTGTCTCAGAATAACTATACTTTGTGCATACCCTCAACCTTACTCTTAACCATGCTTCTCTTGTCTGTATGTCAAGGGGTTAAACATGTCTCAAATGTTTCTGTGATACATTTTTAAATATATGAAACAAATCAGGAAATGGCATTGGGCTTGATGTACTCGATATAAACATTGCTGCTTGGCACAAGCAACTGCTTGGCATCAAATCAAATGCTGTCTGGTTAATTTTCCACTAGGTCAATTGAGATTTCCTCAGAGGACTTCATGAGTAATTTTCCAAGGAATAAATTGATAAAGAAAAAGTGCAGTTTATGTATTTATTTTTATGTCCTTACAAATCTGAAGATGAACAGGCAGGGTGGTGGTAATGGCACTATCAGCGATTGGCCAAGTCTTGTGTGATTACTTTGAGATGGACAAGAATGAAGAGAAGAGGCGATGAGAACACTCTTGCCCAGTCTCAGCCCCTTTCTGGCCATTTACACTGGCCACTTTCAAACTGGTCCACAGGCAGGGTCTGAATCGATGAGCTAGGAACTACTTTTTCCATGTTCGTAAATATGCCCCTACCATCTTCCCATGCTAACTTTCCCAGGAATCACACCAAGGCAGCCTACTGCAACAGAGTCCAAAGTATAGATCATCCCCTGTTTGTGCCCCTTCAACACACACACACACACACACACACACACACACACACACACAACACACACACACACACACACACACACACACACACACACACACACACACACACACCACGGGTGGGAGGGAGATGAGAGGGGTCTCTAGGGGCAACAAACTGACAGGGGCTGAGATGTGGTCAGTGCCATAGAATACTTTTACATTTTTTTAAGACCACTGAACATCTAATAAATGTCAAATGAACATCAGATAAACAGTGTGTGCAATCGGTGGTGGCCGGCAACCCCGTGCCTACTCCTTCATTGAGTTATAAAGAGGGCTTCTGTGCCCTTTTTGAAAAAGGGACAGTAGCACTGCCAGAGAGCTCATAGGAGCAACAGGGTAAAACTTGGAAGGGGCCTGGCACTAGGGTAGCAGAGAAGTAAGAGACATTTGAGAATGCCAGCACAATGGGTGGGCTGGCAAGGAAAACAAATGGCCTTGTGGAAAATCCCAAAGAAGACAATATTAGAGAAGGAGAGATAAACAAATAAATAGAAGTTGGCTGGAATTCTAAACTTAGCAAAAGAAAGTTTCAAGGTCGATGTACAAGTTCTGTTTATTTCATTGAATTAAAAAAAGATTGCTGTCAAAACAACCCAAGCACTTGATCCAGTGCTGTTATTATTTTTCATAGCAGTCTGAAATGTGTATAAAGAAAACAGATGATCATATGTTAGTGGAATATAAACACAGTAGTTAAGGGGGAAATGATCTAAATACATGTTGAAAAACTAAGCGAGCATGTGGCGAAGATCCTAAAAATACAGGCATTTCAATAATCTAGAATAATAGTATTATAATAATAGAATAAGTACATCTAATGTACAAGTTTTGCTAAACTCCTAATAATGTCTTTTTATCAATCGCAAGTGATGTAAGTACTTTTTGTGCACTTCTGCAACCCTTCCTGAATCATTACAAAAATCACCACCATTTACTGGCTTTTGCAAAAATATGACATGAATGATGACTGGTCTATGACCAATTAGACCTGTATCATAAGAAATTAAAATGGTTCAGGTCTGACGGGTCAAGTGAAGGGACCTCAGTGCTTTTAAGGACTAGGCCTGAGTGACACTGCTCTACTCCCATGCTTACAGTAGATCCATACTTTCTAGGTCATAGACAGAGATCATCCCACTAAGTGTTGACCTTGGTTCAGTTTCAACTTATTTTGTGTAGTGGCCAGGGTTAGGATAAGGGTTGGGTAAGCTGATCCTGGATAAGGAGTTAGAGGGGGCAGAAAATATCTGCGCTTTCTTTAGCATGCGAACCGCTCTGCATGGTAGAGGTGTCTGGCTGATTGAACAACACCACCAAAGAATGCATTCTTTAAATTCTTTCAGCGGCTCTCGGTCTAGCAACACCCACGATTCAGCCCCATTCTCACCCCTTTGGCTTGACCCAACAGGGCACCGCTGTCTTGCAGAGTACACCCCACATCAGTTCACTTCAACTTGTAGGAGAAATGTTCTTTTCAGATTTGGGGCAGGGTCCTTTATGCTCCGATTGTCACAAAGAGCATTATCGTGGACATTTTCCAGTGGAGATACATGCATGAAAAATGAATCAGTGAGTAATGGGCGGGGGGGGGGGGCTGGAAAAACATATTTCCCTGACCTCTTTTTTTCAAAAGTAAATAACAAAACATTTATTTCAAGTGTGTTAATTGCAATGAACATACTTAAAAAATATATTGCATCTCTGCCAAAAATCCATTAATAATTCCAGAAGAAGAAAAGTCATGGTAGACATTTCTCTCCCTGGTCATCTCCCACATTACGAAGACTATTGCCAGGATTCAATCAGCATTTGACACAATCAACACTTGCAAACCGGTGCAAGAACTGCATGCTTTCCAGTGCAAATACCTTTTTTTCATTAATGTAGTCATAATTAATTTTGCTAATATTTATTTGTAAAGAAAAAAAAAACTTACGCTGACATTTAATTGTGGCTCAAAATGAACATAGAAAAATACGCATGGTGACAGAATCCAAGCCTGTGTCTGTGGTCCATTGTACTTTGTAAATCCCTCATATGTGAATGTCACAAAGGTGAAATAAAAGCCTATGGGTAGTCTTTACACAGAGATCAGCAAGCCTAAGGGTAGTCTATACACAGTGATCTGCAGGGCAACAGGTAGTCTTTACACAGAGATCTGCAGACCTACGGGTAGTCTTTACACAGAGATCTGCAGGCCTATGAGTAGTCTATACACAGTGATCTGCAGGGCAACAGGTAGTCTTTACACAGATATCTGCAGACCTACAGGCAGTCTTTACACAGAGATCTGCAGGCCTATGGGTAGTCTTTACACAGAGATTGGCAGGCCTACAGCGATCTGCAGGCCTACGAATAGTCTTTACACAGAGATCTGCAGGCCTACAGCAGTCTTTACGCAGAGATCTGTAGGCCTTAGGGTAGTCTTTACACAGAGATCTGCAGGCCTATGTGTAGTCTATACACAGAGATCTGCTGGCATATGAGTAGCCTTTACACAGAGATCTGCAAGCCTAAGGGTAGTCTATATATAGAGATCTGCAGGCCTATAGGAGTCTTTACGCAGAGATCTGCAGGCCTTAGGGTAGTCTTTACGCAGAGATCTGCAGGCCTATGAGTAGCCTTTACACAGAGATCTGCAAGCCTAAGGGTAGTCTATATACAGAGATCTGCAGGCCTATGGGAGTCTTTACACAGAGATCTGCAGAAAGCTGGAAAACTCACATGATGTTTTTTCAGAAACAAATGTTGGTTGGGACACAAAGTAGAAAGTGAATTCAAATGTATTTCTGTACTTTAAAATCATAGAAAAAAGTTTTTTTTGTATGATTTCTTTACATTACATTACTGACATTTAGCAGCTGCTCTTATCCAGTTCGACTTATGCAACTTTTAAAAAAAATTTTTTTTACATAGTATCCATTTATATAGCTGGATAGTTAATGAAGTAATTCAGGTTAAGTACCTTGCTCAAGGGTATTGTGCTACAAACCAATGGCAGTGTCTTACAAGCCCAGTTCTCTAACCATTATACTACACTACCGCTTTCTCAGGAGGCTTAATGATTTATTTGCAAGATAAATCTGAAACCTCATAACTGAAACCTCAATGGATATTCCACATCAGAAGATACATTTTTGGGAGTCAGTATGGGAGCTAACAGAGTAAGGAGTCAAACTAGCCTTTTGTGTTCTTGCACATCCCTGGTTGACTTCAGGTGACGGGACCTGACAAAACAACAGCACCTTGCACTGCATGCAACCAGACACAGTGGTGCCGAGAGAATGTAGTTGGCACCCCCACATGCTGTTTCGTTTAGCTGCGGTGTTGAACGACAAGCAGCAGCTCAAAAAGAGAATATCTGCTCACAAGCTTCCGTCTGAGTTAAAAGAACCGAGTATACAAAAACAAATACACGTAAAGCAGCTGCTTTTAGGAAACTCGTGCTCAGCCATTTAAAATGTGGCCTTAGTTAAACAGAATTTGTGCTCAACAAAATGTTCTTGGATCCTGACCAGAAAATTATCCAGCAAATTTATTTATCTGACTAACCATGCCGCTGTTTGGAGAGAACTGTCAGGAACAGCAACACCCAGTATACACACCAGCCCTCTCTTAGCCGTGGGTTCCTAGGAATGGCGTAGTGGAGTGCCGAGACCCAGGAATGCTGATCACACTAACGCTATGGCCTGACGTTTACCTTGGAGCTCCTGGCAAAAGGAGGAGGTCCACGTTGCTGAGGAGTGCAGGAATGGGGTTGGGGATGCCGGGGGAGGTCAGGGACCTACCTTAGTGCTTCCGTCCAGCTCCTCACTGTTGGACAGGGTGATGTTGTGCGCCTCCGTGTGCTGAGGGGTTGCCTCCTTCTGCCTCCTAGTCTCCTTCCTGGCTTCCACCTCCTGCGGGAGGAGGCAGTGCACCCACAGTGTGGCAGCGGCCACAGCCAGCGGCCAGCACCTCATCTCGGACCGTCAGGTGGGAGGACAGCGAATACACCTTGTGGGAGTTGCCTTAATCCACCCGGGTTCTCCTGGAGTCTGTGGTTGTTTGTGATGAGTTGGATTTTAACGAAGACGAAATGCTATGTATTTCAGCGCCCTCTGGCTCCTCTCTCTCTCTCCCTCTTGCTGTTTCTATGGCTTCCCTGGCAAACTCCAAACTAGCGGGTCCAGCAAAGCAGAGGATTCACTCAGCTATGAAATGCGTCAAAGCAGAATGGTCCCGGGGAGTGACAGATTGCCGCAGATCTGGCTGAAACACACCCATTAGTGAGATTTTTCACACTTTCCACTCTGTGGGGGGGTGGGGAGGAGTCAGGAGAGGTGGGGGGAATGGAGGGATCTCTTTCTATCTCTCTCCCTCCCTCCCTCTCTTCATATCTGGAAGCTGTTGGTCCAGTACCAGGTCCAGCAGATGTGTATGTAGACGAGATCAAAGCTTGAGAAGAGGGATGTCCTGTCAGTCCTTACAGGTTCTCTCCAAAGAGAAGGGAAAGAAGTCCAAGAGGCTCTGTGCCACTGGCCTTCTCTCTTCTATGTGGAAGAGGTCCCCCTCAGCAACCCTGAGCTGCTTCAACCAGCCCCCAGCCTCTCTCCGTCTGCCTTACTTTCAACACTGCAGATCCACCAAGGCAATCCAACCCCCTTGAGATGTGACAGACGCACAAGTGCTCCCCCTCTCTGTCTGTGAGCAGTCTCTCTCTGAGTGCCTCTGTGGTGTGTGGTACCTCCTCGTTTGTTTATTCTCTCTCTCTCTCTCTCTCTCTCTCTCTCTCTCTCTCTCTCTCTCTCGACTGAATTGTTCTGTCAGCTTCTGCATTCTGTCTCTCTCTGCCTCTAATTTTCTCATCGGCAAATTGGCAAAGACCCTGTTCTGCTTTGTCTCACAGATGAGATACGCACCTCCTAAGGTACTAAAGGAGGTATTCCTGGAGTGTGTGTGCATAAGGGTGTAGATACATACAAATGTGTGCTTTCACAGTTCTGTTTATTTTACTTTATTTAATATAGATTTGAGTTTGTATCCAAACAGACTCGAGGAGCTTAAATACCTGTGGAGGGGAAAAAGACCCCAGGCGGACGCTTGTGTAATCTCTTGTTTGACAAATTGCCAAGGAAGGAATTCAGAAATCCTTGTGCGGTTCAGAGCAGAAAAGAATCTGTTGTGATGTTTTTTAGGAGGTGTTGAAATTCGATCTGCCTTTACCAAGCGTCGCCTCCGAGGATTACCAGACGGGAGACTGCTTTGCTCTTCAGTCAAGAGGGAAAAATTAACGGATGCAAAAGCAAACAAATGAATCTCTGGGGTTTCATGTTAAACTTCAAAAAAAAGCTTTCACTCACCCGCTTGTGAGTCATGTTCAGTGAAGTTCCGGGTGAATGACTCCAGAGGACGGCTGCACTCACTGTCTGAGAGACAATACAGGGAGCAAACCAAGACAAATTCATCACGAGTGTTGAGCAACATCGTTTAAGTGATGCATAACCATCATACCATGCTTTCACGCCATAAAAGTGCTAACGCCACTGCATATTCCACACTTGACACTTCATTTCTTTACCCTCCTGTTGAATGCCACATAGGTTGGTTTTGTGAGAAAAGCTAAATCCAGGGAAAGTGACACAAGCTAACTGGATTTGAATCCTCCTTGCACGGACAGTTAAGTTTGTAGTTGATTAAGAATCAGTATGTTTCCAATGTAAACTTCCAAAAATGTTTCTGGGTTTAGTCCAGAAAATGTAATCTTGAAATGAAAGCTATCCAAGTTATCCATGTTCTTTCAGACTGCAACAGGGGAGAGCCTGAAACACACGTGAACCTTAAAGCTCCTTGGTGTCAAGCCATTTTCTTTCAGTGAGAAATGCCTTCTGCCATCAAAAGGCACTTGACTTAATGTGACATGGCATCCGATTACATCCTAAGCTCCTGAAGAGTTCATTGGTGATGTTGGGTGGCAGTAGAGAGGCCTGTTTTGTGGGTGACAGAAGGGGGGGGGGGGGGGGGCAGCAATCGTATGCGCTTGTACTTATTACAGCATGCGATTTATGGGTGATGAGGGCATGGGTTCAAATCCCATGAGTTTCAGTCATTAGGCCGCAGTGCTTACATTGTGCGTGTGTGGGTGATTCAAGAGGCAGAACTGGTGATTTTTTAAAGCTTTATTGGACAGCAGTGTAGAGACAGGAGAAAGATGGAGGGACATAGGTTGCACGGCCCGATTTAAACCGCCAAAATCGCCGCTCGCAATGAGCATGTGGATGGTGCTCTTACAGGCTACGCCACCGAGAGACCCCCAGAACTGGTCATTTTTAAAGGGAGCTTTGGCTCTTTACCCAAGTCGCTCCAGTGAAAATCTAGCTCTGTCTGTGAATTGATGTGAAGGTTTAAAACTATTCATCATAACTCACCTTGATTATTGAGGGCAAGTGAGGAAATTTAAAAATCCAATTCTAAAAGTGCGTCTGTTTTTCAGTCCTCAAATTTTCAGTTCTGTAAATTCTGGGGAAGACCAGCAAGCCCGAAACACAAATAGACCTTTTAAGGTGTTTAACTCATGTTATGCCCTTTATGCATATACGCAATATAGGTAACGGGCAAATCCTGACCATCTGTTTTGACCACATCTGATCACTACAGCAGGAGGATAGACACTATCGTCTACTGTCAGAATTGAGTTTTAGGTTTTGTGTGCATCTGCATATTAATGTCAGCCTTCTGAAAGCACCCTGGGACTACATATAGGCATAGACTTCTGTACTATTATCTCCTGGTGGTTACTTCTCCCTGAAGTACATCCATCAATTTAGTGCTATATGTAAAAATGTGAACATTGTAATTCACAGTGCGTAAGGGCATCTGCTAAGCATACAAACAAAAACTCATTATCAATCATCATTATTGATAACTTAGTAATACATGTGAACAGTATGAAATGAAGGTTTGGGGAAATGTTTGAATATAAATGAATACTTAAAATAATCTTGGTTGCCGAGACCCAGAGTTGGATTCACTAATTGAGTAATGGGTATTCAACAAATGTTACGTCAACAGGATTTTATGGATCATTTGTAGACAGTGCCACCTAGTGGACAAAACAAGTTTTCCAAACAAGGCTTAAGAAAAAGATTACATGATGAAATGAATATCAGATCAGTTCATTAAGACTGGATTAAGCCTGTCACTGGATAAAACACTGAAGTGATTAAATGCTGACATTGTTATATGCATGTGAAACAACAAATAAAATAAAACATGTCTGGGATGACAGTAGTTAGACATTTAATTTCATTGCATGGAGCACACCCTCTCTTGGACAGTGTTTGAAATGCATCCAGTCAGCACTCCTACAGCCAAAATAAATTATTGTTCAGTCAAATAAAAGCATTGTTTCTCAAAACCGGACTAAAGATGTGTTCAACCACTTTAACGAGCTGAGCATTGATCGTTGATCCTTAACAAGCAAATCAGTGAACCACAAATAGATCTTGTGGCTGTAGGCCCTAATACAAGAGGAAGGTATTTACAAATGTTTAAAACACAGCTTTACCTTTCTATTAAAATAGACATCTCTTTTACAAGGAATTTAAAACAAGAACTATGGAGATTAACTGCTTTCAAGTAGCATCTGTCTAAACTGAATTCATTTAAACAGACAGGAGTCCAGGACAGACAGGAGTGTCCCAGAGAAGCACAATTGAACCAATAACTGAAATTAAGAATTTAATGATTGGGTGAAATATCTTTCAATATTAAACACTCAATTATAACTTGCATTACAATAAAGGATGTAAATTGTTTGCCAATTGCAGCAAGCACAATAGTGAGCTCAGAAGCTGAGAGACTATAAATGAAGCATTTGCTGAAACACAAAATCATTACTTTCAATTGTTGCATATTGTTCACTGTGCACTTTTATATACAGTACCAGTCAAAAGTTTGGACACACCTACTCATAGTTTTTTTTAAAGTTTTTTAGTTTTTTACTGTTTTTCACATAGTAAAGACATCAAAACTGTGAGTCAACACAAATGAAAATAAGCAAAGACCAAAAAAGTGTTAAACAAATCAAAAAAGTCACAAAGTAGCCACCCCTTGCCTTGATAATGGCTTTGCACATTCTTGCCATTCTCTCAACCAACTTCGGTGGTAAACAGGTATTCCACAGGTAAACAGGTGATGATTAAGCTGTAAATTACACGGGAATAGTATGGAACCCATGGTTGGCTAAATGGCTGTAAGTCATCAAGGGTCTGAGGTATCAAACAAGGCTCAAACCATCACTCTGCTGCCAGATATGCAGTAGATATGGATGGATCACTTTAAGGGTTGTTTCTCCTGACTCATTTTCCTACTATGTAAAAATAAGTCAGGAGAAACAACCCTTCAAGTGATCCATCCATATCTATGACTTACAGCCATTTAGCCAACCATGGGTTCCATACTATTCCCATGTAATTTACAGCTTAATCCAGTCCCACCCCCCAATTCCCATAGAGATCCATTCAAATGCAGAGGTTATAGTATCACTTCTAAGAGGACCTGGAAAGAGTCTTTTGATATCCTTTTATACAGTCATGATAGCATAACCTGTTTACCTGTGGAATACCTGTTTACCACAGAAGTTGGTTGAGAGAATGGCAAGAATGTGCAAAGCCGTTATCAAGGCAAAAGGGTGGCTACTTTGAAGAAAATATAATCTAAAATATAACACTTTTTTGGTCTTTGCATAATTCCTTTTGTGTTATCTCATAGTTTTGATGTCTTTACTATTCTAAAATGTGGAAAACAGTAAAAAAAAACAAAAAAAACCCTTCTATGAGTAGGTGTGTCCAAACCTTTGACTAATATATATATATATATATATATATATATATATATATATATATTTATGCAGTGCAGTCCGTAAGTATTTGGACAGTGACACAATTTTTGTTGTTTTGGCTGTGTACTCCAGCACATTGGATTTGAAATGGAACAGTGACTACGAGATTAAAGTGCAGACCTTCAGCTTTAATTTGAGGGTTTTTACATTCATATTGTTGCAATTGTAGCCCTTTTCATACATAGTCCCCCCCCCCCCATTTTAGGGGACAAAAAGTGCATCCATTCAAATGCAGAGAGGATATAGTATCACTCGTAAGAGGAGTAGCTGAAAATAAGATAGTCTTTTGATGTTATTGGCATCAGGAAGTCATGGCATGCAGGATATGCAACCAAATATTAAATATTATGACTATTTTAACAAGTTTATGTTAATTTCTCCAACTACTTTTGGTCCCCTAAAATGGGGGGGGGGGGGGGGCAACTATGTATAAAAAGGGCTACAATTGCTACACGGTTCACCCGATATGGATGTAAACACCCTCAAATTAAAGCTGAAAGTCTGCACTTTAACCTCATAGTCACTGTTCCATTTGTTCCAATGTGCTGGAGTACAGAGCTAAAACAACAAGAAATGTGTCAGTGTCCAAATACTTTTTTGGACTGCATTTACACACACTGTATAGATTTACAGCAAATTTCAAGCTTTTTCACAAAGCGAGCAGAGAGTAGTCATAGCACCATGCAATCTGTGCCTGCTGAATGGCTGAAGCTAAGGTGTGGGCTTGGTTACTACTTGGATGGGAGACCTCTGGGGAAAACTAAGTTGCTGCTGGAAGTGGTGTTGATGGGTCAGTAGGGGGCAGTCTTCCCTCTGGTCAAATAAACCCCAATGCCCCAGTGCAGTGATGGGGACACTGTGCTGTAGGAGATGCCGTCTTTCTGATGAGACGTTAAACCGAGGTCCTGACTCACGGTGGTCATTAAAGATCCCATGATACTTATCGTAAAGAGTAGGGGTTTCCCCGGTGTCCTGGCTAAACTCCCAACCCAGGCTCTTTCAATCTGCCACCTAATCATCCCCCAGTTTAATTGGCTAAAAAATTATCCTCTCCCTCTCCACCTCAGCTGATGTGTGGTGAGCATTCTGGCACAAAATGGCTGCCGTTGCATCACCCAGGTGGGTGCTACACATTGGTGGTGGTTGAGGAGAGTTTCCCCCTCATCATTGTAAAGCGCTTTGAGTATCGAGAAAGGCACTATATAAATGCCAGGCATTATTATTATTAGTCTTTAACAAAATGAATGTGGCATCATCACTTGATCCCTATAAATACTGGGCTTAGCTTATGACTGCCTGAATATCTGGGTGGCAGTTGTGGTAGGTGTGGAGATGTGGATATCCAAAGTATGTGGATATTGAATGGCTCCAGGCTTCACTGCAGAATTTAGAGATGGACAGGAGGCACTGAGAACATACTGACATAGTCTGACTATACAAGGTATACAACAGTACTTCCCTCCTACTACCATTAAACTGGGGCTATGCAATAAGATCTGTAATTCTACATATAAAAACATTACATTTTGTGAGAAAATCCACAAATCACTTGAAATTAGTCAAGATTTAAAGATAGAAATGAAATATGAAGTGTTCTGCAGAAACAGGTAGCCGTAATAATAAAACAAAAAACATGATGTGTTCATAATCCAACATATCCAGCACACATAATCATGGCTGATGCATTAGCAGAAAAACATAATTCCTGATTGACCTTAATTTACCAGATGTGGCTGCAGTAGTAGCTGTAGGCCAACAGACTCAAGGATATTACCATTTCTGTACCAATCATCAATTGCTTTTGCCAATATGAGACAAGTTCTTGTCTCATGTGTCTACTCTTTGAGGGGGAGAAAAAATGTGAAATGTTTCACATAAAATGGTAAACAAAAGTATAGGCTCAAAATCATCCTGATTGAGTTTTGACACTTCATCTTGAGGTATTGGATGGACAATGCATCCTAAAATGCAACCCATGCTCCATTATGGCAAGTATCATCCCTTCCCATGTACAGGACCGCTTTAGGAATTCACTGCACCATCAGACCAAAACACTCTGTAATCTGTTTAACAGTTCACTGCACCATCAGACCAAAACACTGTAATCTGTTTAACAGTTTTTTTTTGTTCACTTTGTTTTGGAAGAACACATTTAAAACCACAGGCCAAACTTAATTTAACTTCATCTTTAAATAAATCATATGGATATAGCAAAAACCGGACTTTTAAAAACATTTTAATGACAATATGTTCCAAGAGTACCAATTTTCTAAATTACATTGAAGCATGTCATATTCTTATACTTTTTTTCTTTTTTTTTTAACCATTTACATAAAACAACATTGGCGCAAGCGTGATATTTAACAGAAAACAAAAGGTCCACACATCAAAAGCTGCAAGTGATTATGTTTCAAATTTCCAAAAAATGGAAACCAGTCATTTCAACATAGGGTTTGAAATGTGTGCCTCAAATACCAGCCAAAGTTTCAGTTCAACCTGGACTATTATGCCGCTTTTCAAGTGTCTGGGTAAATCCCCAGAGACAACCATTAAAAGTCAAATTAAAAGGCTACTTATAACACATTGTCTGGCTGTAGTTCTTCAAGCTTAGTGTGAAGTAGCAATGGAATACAATAGCGTGTCAGTCAATAAACAACTTTACTAGTGTGTGTGTGTGTGTATATGTATACACAGTATGTTCAGTACGTAGATAATGTATGGTCGAGCTGTAACAGATCCAAAATATAGAACCTAATACAGACGTGTGTAAAACAAGTGTGCTTTGCTTGCAAGCCCTACAGGTTTCTTTACACAGACCCCAAACGAACAGACAGCAGACACAACAGATATCACTACAGGCCTTGGGAAATGAGGTGGGTGGTGGGGAGCTGGGAAGACAAAGTGTACATCAGCAATCTGCACTCATGTCCTTGCAGGACGCTTCCTGGGAAGGTGAAGGCCACAAGAGCGTTACTACGACAACCAGTTGGAAAGCGAGGCTGGCATGAATGAATGAATAAATAAATAAATAAATACAGGGATCGGAGGCGTGGGCGAGGTGCCTCAGGGGATGCCGTCCTTGCGCTGGCAGCACTGAGAGGGTGGGACGTTCCAGTCGTAGACGTAGGAGAGGCGGAGCTTCACCTCCTCCTTGCACAGCCGCCCCTCCCTCTGCAGGGTCTGGTGCTTCTCCAGCATGTCCTCCAGGCTCTGCTTGTGCGTCACCAGGTACTTGTTGTTGCAGCCGCGCGACTTGTACTCCGTGTCGAAGCGGGGGTCGTGCACGCGGCGCACGTCCACCGGCGCCAGCCAGGCCCCCAGCGACACGTCCTCGCTCTGCCACGCTTTCAGGTATCCCACGTTGAGGCACACGTAATGCACCAGGTCGGCTGACAGAATGTAGCCCCCGCCCAGTGCATAGGGCAGGTAGTAGTCACAGAGGGCCCAGGTGCTCTCCTTCCACTTACCGGCCGTCTTCACTCTCCCCCGGCCGGAGAAGAAGCCCCAGTAGAGACGGGCAGGCTCTTTGGCCCTCAGCTCCTCCTTGATGAGGTCCAGCCGGGCAAAGGTATCGTCGTCGGCCTTCAGGACGAACTTAAACTGCACGTTCTGGTCCAGCCAGCTGTACATGTGCAGCAGCTTCAGGGTGAGGTTCTCGTACGAGTCCCTCAGCTCCGGCAGGAGGAGCAGGTCGCGGTGGCGCACCTGTTCCGTGCCCAGGTTCTGCAGGTCCTCAGCGGGCAGGCCCTCGGTGCCCACCACGAACAGGCTCAGAACATCGGGGTCGCGCTTGGCCAGCCAGGTGCTGCGGATGATGCTGCGTCGCTCCGTGTACTTGGGCCCCGTGGTGATCAGAATCACCAGGAAGGCTGACAGCTCCTTGGGCCGGGCCGCCTGACGCTCCTGGTGAAGCTCCGAGCGCGGGGCAGAGCCGGGCGACTCCACTGGCTTCAGCGTTTCCGAGGTGCATTTTGCCAGGAAGAGGAGGACCACGGCAAAGATGAAGAGGCCCCCAATCCCCAGGGCCGTCTTATGGCGACAAACCAGCCGGACCAAGTTCATGGTGTCAGACCTTTTGGAGAAAAGACGTTATTTTTCAAAGGCACTGAGAGATAATGACTGAACATTCTGGGTGGATCTGTGCACATTTCTTGAAGGGAGCTGTGCACATTCTCCCTCAGAGCCAAGGCTTAATATTCTCCCATTCGTTATTCTAAAAACAATAAATACTTAAAGTGGATTTGGCAGCTTCTGGTTTTGTAAATTATGCCTAACATTATGTGTAACGTACCTTAGAGTTAAGAGACTACGAAACGCCACAATCGCGCATATAACATTAACAAGGTGTATGAACGTCCTTGGGTAAAGCAGTTAAAATGACAGTAACATAAACATATGTTTCAGGCAAATACTACTGTATTGTTGCGTGTTAGATCAATACCAATACGACTGACTGACAGCGGGCTCTGAAAGATGGAGCATGTACGTTAGCATTTGCCAATGGCCACGTGAAATACGTTTAAGTGGCAAAACACTTGTATCATTTCGTTAACCGGTTATGTCATTCCATGTCGCCATGATGAAACTCTTAATGATGGGTGTAACGTTGGCATAATTTCAAGCCTTGTCAGAACTGCCGTAACGTTACGAACAACGAAGACTGCTACACGACCTGGTCAGATCAACAATGACACTAGCTACCTAGCTAACATTAGATTTTATTTCTGGTATCAAATACAGATACATTATTAGAATTATAGGAAGAAAAAATAGCAAACGTTAGAAAAATAAATGGAGAGACGACATCGATAGACGAAATTAGTTAGCAAACTTGCTAACGTTAGCTGTCTAGCGTACCGTTACGTATGGCAATGGAGCACAAACTCTGACCGCCAGGTTTTCAATGCCACACTAACGTTAGCTCGGCAACTAGCGAGCGTTGTTGGTAACGTAATTCGACACACCAGTAAGTTATAACTACTCAACAAACGATTTGCCCGCATGTTTTGTACGATAGAACCAGGAACCATACCATGCACCGTGCAGGCTCTTGCAGTATAAGTCCGCATTAAAACACATTTAAATAGAAGGAGAAAAAAAACATTAGCTTGCAAGCTAGTAACTAACTATGCCTGACGTGTCAATGAAACATAGCTAACTATTCGTCACTGATTTTAGTAAACGATAATCTTACCCAATCTCCAGTCATCACTTCCAGATTGCGTATCTGAGAAAATGTTGTCAGCCATTCATCATTGCTCACATACCGCAAAATGTGCACGGACCTAGCCCGGACACATTAAGTTAGCCTCCTAGCTAGCCTCCTTACTCGCTGACTGAATGACTGAATGGTACAGTGGACAGCTAACGTTAGTTAACAAGCAATCACACAGGATCTTTCAGCCCCATGGCAAAAGCAATACTAGCCATTTAGCTACAGATCTAGCTAGTCAGCTATAATCGGCCCTCAGCCAGTATTTATCTTCTTATACAGTCTATGCTATGCATCTTTTTTTTTTTTTACAGTCCATGCTATGCACTGGTTCAAACATGAAGCAATGACAACAAGGCCTTACAAGGGCGTCACATGGCGAGCGCCACCTGATGGATGGAAGAACTACCTTCATGATGATGGTAATAATGATGATAATGTAATCATGATTGGTCATTTATATGTATTTTGGAACATTCATATGATATCATTTCTATCTTTGCTGGGATTTTCTACAACTAAACACATATAATAATGGCGTCTTTTAAGGTTTTAACCGTTACCATATGTTAAACAAGTTAAACAAATGTTTGGAAAGAAGTGAAAAACATTTTCCGCATTGTGCATTTTCAAGGGATTTTGTGTTTTGACAAACAAAGATTATATTTGAGGGGTCAATAAAATACGTTTTTGTCAACATAGCTTATATGTCAACATACGTATTGCCCAAAGCGGACATTTCTTTTTTTGCCTATATATAATTTGGCGCCCAACACGGGGCTGTCTATATCCAATTCCCACCCCAATTTGTCCAATTGTCTCCCCAAACCGCGTTCATGAAACAACCCCACTACACTGGACACACGGGTATCTTACAGCGGACATGTCTTTTTCACTTCTTTAAAAACGTTATTGACGAATGAAGGTGTAAGGTACCTGACACGTTAAACAAACCCTATCCATTTTACATACGGCTCTGCTCCATTTTTTTCAAAGCAGTGACGTACGCTGTGGAGGAGGAGGTTATGAATGTTTACCTAACAACTAACGTTACCACTATCTGATTATCAAATATCTAGCATACGAGGTTTAAATTGAAGAGAAAAGCAATCGACTGCGTAAGTGTCCATCATTCTAGGAAAAGCCACGTGTCCAGGAAATATTCAGACGACCTGAAGCATGTGAGAGCGCAGTCGAATGAATGCTGTTTTGACAGCTAGCTAGTTAACGCTCTAACGTTACATTTTAGGATTCGAACTAGCAATCCAGATAGTTGGCTACTTTCCTCCATAGAAATTTATTGCAGGTAACGTTAGGTGTCTGCCTCGCACTGAGCGTAACACTAGCAGGTATGTCAACCATTAACGAGTACCGTCCGTTACTGTAATGTTATACATTTGTCCGTTAGCTTGTTTACTCGCCAGGCATCCATTGTCTAGCTTGCCTGTGGTGTAAATATCACTACCAACAAGAGTCCATCTAACAGGGTAGTTGACGTTAATTTTAATCGATCTAATTACAGAGCATAATGTAAGGAAACATTAATTCAGGTTTGCTGATGTTCTTGGCAGCTTGATTGCTAGCGAGCGAGATGCGTGAATCCTAAACCTGACAGTTAGCTTGTTGCCTCGCGACAGTAATTAGATACAGTAATCGCTCAGCATTTGCATAAAACATAGGTTAGCCTGCTAGCTAGCGATTTTGTTAGTAACAATAAGTAAAACGAATAATGCTCACCTGTAAACACCTGCGTCACATTGTAAAGAGGCATATATACAGCTACCTAACTTATTTTGGCTAAGTTGTTTAATACTTAAAGTTGGCAGCATTTTCCATTATTAAACGTGCTGCAGAAATGTGCCTTGGTTAATCATAAATTAAATTAACAGCCATATATGGACATGTGTTTCTGTGTGTGTATATGTGTGTGTTTTTTAGGGGGTTGGGGATCTATGTGCGGTGCTATATGTGAGTTATTTCTGCAGGTGCAGGGTATTTCCCTGATTTGTGTGTACACTGGATGGGTCATCCAATTCATTGAGCACTCTACATTGTCAGATGATCCCCTGCAATGACCACTGAATTTGCCTCTTTGGTTCAAAAATAAAATGTAATGGCTTCCTTTGCAGTGTTCTTCATCCAGGTTGTACAAGTCAACGAGTACCAGAAGCAATGACTCTGAGGAGAATCTGGAGCAAATGGCCAAATTCCATCTCCCTGGTCCTGGTAGTCCTCTTTTTCGCAATGGACATCCAGGCCCGCCCAGCCAATATGTCAGCCAACCGCGACAAGAAACCGAACAGCAAAGAGGACAATGAGATCCTTCCGCCAGACCACCTGAATGGCGTGAAGCTGGAGATGGATGGCCACCTCAACAAGGACTTCCACCAGGAAGTGTTTCTGGGGAAAGATATGGAGGAGTTTGATGAGGACTCGGAGCCCAGGAAAAACAGGAAGAAGTTGATAGAGATTTTCAGCAAGTATGGAATCACATTTGGGTTTACGTTTTCCACACTACCTTCTGAAGAGGGTCAGAATCATGCCGCTTTCATCAGACTACACTCTGTATTTGTGTTGTATCCACATCCTATGTATCTGTCTATAAATTCTTTGAAATTGCCAGGACAATGCTTGATTTTTTATTTTTAGGAAAGCTTGAGGTCGGCAGCCTGCTTGTGGCTTTTGTGGCAGCAGCAGTTGTCATGACTTTGTCCCATCCCTCTGTAGGGTGGATACCAATGTGGACAGGAGCATCAGTGCCAAGGAGATGCAGCGCTGGATCATGGAGAAGACAGAGGAGCACTTCCAGCAAGCAGTCAAAGAGAACAAAATTAGCTTCCATGCCATTGACCCAGATGGTGATGGTGAGGGAAAATTAGTTTGTCACCAGTTCATATTAATTCAGTAGTGTCGAGTAAGAAACCTGCATACCATGTAAAAATTGTAATCTGGTATAGACCATCTTCACCAAAAATGTGTATGATGTCCCATGCTGTACACTTTAACAGGTATGCATATTTGAAAAGAAAGGAACCAGTTTCACAATGGAAATCTCTACACTCTCAAAAAGGACTTTTCCCCTGCCACCATACTTTTAATGCACTGTCATATTTCCCTCAGTTTCTCTAAACCTGATTAGCTTGTACCTTATTCTCAAGTGAATCCCATAAATCTGGTTGAGTCTCCATGTTTTGTTATAGATAGTCTATATACCAAACAGATATTCAGCTCTGGCATATCTTATGTCCTAAGTACTTCATTTGGACAAAAGCTGGTTGCAGAAGGTTCTGTTCTCTTTTCTCTGTATTGCTGTGAATTTTATTTTAGTGACCCTCTGAATATCTGTGATAAGCCCTCAAATAACACATTGAGCTGTAACAATGGCAGAGACAGGACGCTTGTTAAGAGTTCAGTGCCAAATCTTGACCAGCTGAGCATCTGGCTGAAAGATATGTGGTTTTTGCCATTTGTGTAGGTCATGTGACCTGGGATGAATATCGGGTGAAGTTTTTGGCCAGCAAAGGCTTTGACGAGAAAGAGGTGGCTGAGAAGATCAAAAGGAATGAGGATCTGAAAGTGGACGAGGAGAGTAAGTAATTCCCTTTTTAAATGAACACACAATCGACATCATTAATGTGACGGTATGCTTCATCGCATTCATTCATTTGCATTAGTCTCATCACTGCTGCAAATCCAGTTTTAAAATAAACAAGATAGCACAATTGATTTGCTTTCAGACAGTCCCACTGTCTCTTGCCGTTTGCGCCAAGCTCGTATTTACTTGGGTATTTTATGCCAAAGCAGTACACAAAGGTGTACTGCATAGCAGTATTCCAGTCAGGATTTAGAGCTTGTTCTCCACAGGTACATGGGTTGATAGCCTAATACACTACATTCCAGTGCTAAATCCATTGTACCCATACGCCGCATGTCCAGTCCGCACACTGTATGATTATAAGTGGACTGTGTTGGTGGTGCTCAGCCCAGGAAGTTCTGGAAAGCCTGAAGGACCGATGGTTCCAAGCCGACAACCCGCCAGCTGACCAGCTGCTGAACGAGGATGAGTTTCTGTCCTTCCTGCACCCCGAGCACAGTCGGGGCATGCTCAAGTACATGGTAAAGGAGATTGTCCGCGATCTGGGTATGCCTCACTTCTGTCTCCTGTACAGTACAGTGCTCAATCAACCAAATGTAAAAATTCTGCACCAAAGAAAACCCAAATTACAAACAAAAATAAAACTAAATGCACAAGCTGAGCTAAGAACTAAAAACCACGTGCATGTAAGGCCAGATGATTTGTTGAGGGGGGCCAATTTGGTTAGAAAGTTAACACCAAATTGGTACATTGTTAGCACAGTCACTGTATATGTCTATCTATAAAGTGTTAGTTAAGATGAGTAGCAATACTAGTTTTAAAGTATTGTTGGTGTATTTTATTGCTTTTTCAAGCTCATGCCTCAGTGTTTCAGTCTTAAAACACAATCTATAAACATTAATAGGAGGTTAAACTGTTCTCTTGTGATGCTGAAAGATCAAGATGGAAACAAGAAGTTGACCCTCTCTGAGTTCATCTCCCTGCCTATGGGCACAGCTGAGAACCAGGAAGCACAGGACATTGACGATGACTGGGTACGGGAACGGAAGAAGGAGTTTGAGGAGGTCATCGATGCCAATCACGACGGCATCGTCACCATGGAAGAGTTGGAGGTGGGCATGTATCAGTGTTTTTCAAAATCTGTGAAGATCACTCTCCTCATTGTTGTTCTTGCTATTTTTACAGAATAAAACTTGAGCATATTTCTTTTATACAGTGTGGTTTACAGTGCATCAGTGATAAATATCAATGGCATCAGTTAACATCTGCACAAACAGTTTACATTCCTGGCTTCTCATTGGCTTTCAGGAATACATGGACCCCATGAATGAGTATAACGCCCTGAACGAGGCCAAGCAGATGATCGCCGTGGCCGATGAGAACCAGAACCACACGCTGGAGCTGGAGGAGATTCTTAGGTACAGCGAGTACTTCACTGGCAGCAAACTCATGGACTACGCCCGCAATGTGCACGAGGAGTTCTGAAGCAGCCCCTGGCCCCGCAAACTGAACACAGGGTAGTCACCTTCTTTTCTTTTAAGGACTCTTCCATTTTTGACGCCACAAGTTCCATTCCTTTCCGCCTGTTGAGTCCTCATGGCTTATCTCGATGTCTTCATCACTTTGATGAAAAGAGGTGTAGCTTTCAGTCTGTTGTCTTCAGTTTGTTCTGGCTTATTTCATGTTTTCATAATCTGTGCTAACAGCCCAGTACATCACCTCCCACTAGTCATGTGAGAAGATGTACATGAGTTCATAAGAGATACATAGTATCTTGTGATTTGAGACATGGCCTCAATCATTTTCCGTTTCTGTGCATGATACTCATGATTGTACTGCACATGCTTTTGACAGTAAGAGTATTTAAGAAGTTTAAGTTAATTTATTTTAAAAAGGGACAATGCACATTAATACACGTAACTTAAATTGTGCCAGATTTAGCCATTAGGGCTAATTGTCATCTGTAGTCCCTGAAGAAGAAAATGGTTATATTGTATTAATATAACTATCACTGGCTTAGGTAGATTTCTGAGACCTGCAGTGTTCTATCATGGGACCTTATTGCACGATGTAGAAGAATACATTTGTCTAGATAAAGGCAATGGTCCATGATCACTTAAAGTCTATGTCACCATGGATCATTGTTTGCTGTGCTCGTATTTTAGTCAGCTAACCCTTTAGTAGGGTTGAAAGTTAAAAGGTTTAAAAAAAAAAAAAAATAAATACATGTAATGAACCTTGTACAAAATCAAAACAATACATTAAGATGTATGTTTAGAAAGCAGCTTTATGATAAAAGCACAAGACTGCTGGATATGTCATGTACAATTCAGACTTAATCATTATTCTGCTGTATCATTTTCCTGGCATTCCCCCTTCCACTAATGAGTATTTATGATTATTTATGATTGTAAATATGTGTAGATACTACTAACAGTGCAATTGTCTGATTCAAAAAGGTATGAAAATACATGGCACTGTTTTCAGATGTATCATCAATTATAGCTATCATTTTCTGATGCTGGTATCTGTCACATTAGTGTCCTTCAGCATGCTTTATTAACAGGGTCTTTTATTTCACTAGATTCACCTGTGCCATTTGGAGTGCTGGCAGCAACTATCAGTTTTTCAACCGTGTAACAGACAGTGGGGAGCATCTGTCCGTAGATTAGATGGCTTCAAAGGGGAACTCCATGCAGAAATCAATTTGGCACATTCTGTCTTACTTTCAAAATAAATTTTGTGACCGTCACTTCACATGTCAAAGTCAAATCTTTCATTTTATCTGCAAAAGCCAATTTAAAGTTGTGTCATTGGGATACAACTCCTAGTTTTTATGCAATAGGAAACTAAACCCTAATTTGATGTTACAGTATTTTATTGATACTGTTGGAAGGTTAAAAAAATGATGGTTGTATAGACATGCTTGCTGTCCTGCACTCTACTATATTGAATAGGTGTGGCCGCCCTGGTATTGAGACTTGAGTTGAGGCAGATTTTTCCACAACAGGAGACATATATTTATAAGAATCATATTTTGCCATTATTCTGTTTGTTTTCTCTATTTTTGACCATATTAGTGGACAGACTAATTTACCATCAAAAATAGATTTTAGAGTGTAGTTTTCACATCATGAAAACCCTTTTATTAGCATAATTTCTACATGGAATGCTTCCTTTTTTCAACATTAAAAGTTGACACATATGTTGCCTTAGCAGGTGGATTTTAACCTATAAACAATTGTCTAATACCTGACTATATATAGATTTGGGAAATATAAAAGTATAAAACCTTCTTTTAAAAAAAGGATGTGACCCTTTTTAACTTATGATGAGGGTCCCCTGGGTCAAAAAATGTTGAAAACCCCTGGTGTAATACATTCCTTTATTTATTTTTCAAATTAATTCCACATGCTCCACTAACATAACAAATTGTATTCATGGTACCATCCTCTTAATGCTTAATTTCAGTAAAGCGCAATTACAACAGATAGTATTTTTTTAAAATTGATTAAAACTGCTACAGTGATTTTGCAGTTCTGGGCCTCAGAGTATTACAGACTCAGGAATTGGCCTCAATTTTATGTAAGGTGTTTTCCATTCAACCAGTGAACAGATTTTAGCCTATCACATGCAAGACATTTTCAGCAAAGAAAAGAAACGTTGAAAAGTAATCCTGTCCCATGTGCAAATTTGAATGATGATCAAGCTGTGTTTAAGTAAACGATTAAAATGATACCCATCATTATCTGTTTAATTCATACCACTGTGACAACTCTACAGAGAAGATAAAGAAGATAAGTAGGAATGTAAATAATTGTTTCAGATCAAAGTATATTTGTACAAGAATCAAAGATGTTTGGAATTTGGTGCTGCAATATTACTGATATTGTGTGTCTGTATAATTCCCAAATCTGTATATTTTGAATTTGTGTTTTTTGAGTGGTCACTTGCCTCATCATCCACTTGTTTGTTCTTTACATATTATATAATGTATATTCATAAACCAAAGTATGTGCTCTGAAAAAATGGCTGAAACTAGTGGGCTGATCCCCAGGAAGTGGAGCCCCAGCAAAATGCATTTTAGGTTACGTTCATTCCATTGTTTCTCTCCTGTGGATATTAATAGATCAAGTTAAACAAATCCAGTACCATTTTTTTGTCAAAATGAAATGACTTATGATCTTATCCCACCCTGAGAACTGCAATCTAAATGTCAGCTTGGCTTTTGGGATATTTTGCCATATTGAGTAGCAGATTGACAATTAAACTGAAACCAACTGAAACTAATAGGGCTTACCAGCTTGTCTGATGTGGCAGAAGCATTGCTTTGTATGGTTCGTACATTTAAGTCCCCAGTGTCTGGTATTATCTGAGACAATTTTCATCTATTTTGGGGATTTTTGTTTGCTCTGAAATCTTACAGATTAGACTGACATTTGTACTTGTCATACACAATTTTTGCTTCCTGGTTATACGACCACTGTATGCTATTAATGTTGGCCTTAATTTTATTTTAATTTGAATTTAACCTTATTGTCAATACTTTCCAGTGGTTTTGTTCAGTAATATGTGTTTCGCTTCATGTAACAGAAGCCACAATGAGCAAGACTTGTGCATAAAAATAATTTTAATTTGATTCAAAATAAAATTTAAAAGCAAGAAATTAATGTTTGTGCAGTATTTTATATATACAGTATATATACCTGATAAGCAAATATTACCTGATAAGCAAATAAGAGTATCCACAATTATAAGTTCGATGTTCTTCACAAATGAACAAATCAGAAGGGATATTGTGGTAAGATGATGGTGTTGAAAGCAGACGTTATTGCACAGTGAATTTACAGTATGTTGTAATTATGGAGGATTATTCAGCCCAAAATTAAAATAGAAAACTTTTCTTTTTCATTTTCCATTTACATTTTAATTTTCCTTTTTCACTTTCCATTTTAATTTTCCAGCTGTATGTAAACGATTGGGGGGGGGGGGGTGGCCCTTCTATCAATCAAAGCAAGCTGGGTGGGTCTCATATAGGTTGTGCACAGTAGCACTTAACAAACAATAATCCATTGCATAGAGGAATTCATTCTTTGTTTTATTGTCTTAATTTACTTCTCGAAAAACAATTTAAGAGACCACCAAATTAGTCACCGGACCGTCCAATTTTTAATCTGGCTCCGATAATTTCAGCGCACATTACAAGGCATCCCAGCTTCAAAAAGTCTATTGATAGCTAGCTAGTTTAATGACGGTCGTCTATATTTTATACAAAATGAGACATGTTTAATGTATTTGAACCGACTGGCTAGGCTTCGATGTGTACCAAGCAGTATGGCCAGCTAATTTAGTAATCCTGCTTCGTAGTAGCTATACGACCCACGTTTGACATACGTCACAGCAAAGGCGTCAACCATGGAAAAATAAAAAAAGGCGCATTTTGGACAATAAACGAATGAATACCGTTTCTGTCATTAAACAAGAATTCTTTATAACACTGCTCAGATTCTTCATCTCATCCGTTAAAACCTATAATGTGAAGTTACCCATTCCCCTATGCTAAGGCTCCTCCTAGTGTTCGTTAAGTGCTACTGCGCCCAACCTTTATGAGATGCCCAAAGTACTTTCTTTCCCTCAGTGACTACTGGAAGGCAGCTGCTGCCTCCAAGGCTGCAAACGGTAGCTAGGTATTTTGCTTCTAGTTCGCTAATTCTTAGAAGGATTGCCCTTGTGCACATGTGGGTGGGTCTTTATTTTGTTCAGTTAAATAGCAGTACTTGTGCGCAGATGACGTGCATTTCAGAATGGCATGTATTTTTCCATAAAACTTTAATGCATTTGGAGGTGGCAGCTACCTTCCAGTAGTCACTGAGGGAAGGAAAGTACCTTGGGCGTATGAGACCCACCATGCTTGCTTTGATTGATAGGAGGGCCACACCCTATCATTTACATACAGCTTGAAAATGAAAATGGAACTGAATGTGAAAATGGAAAATTAAAACCTTTCCATTTTCTATTTTGATTTTGGGCTGAATAATCCTCCATTTTCATTTTCCTTTAGGGCTGAATAATCCTCCATAGTAATACCATACCAGTTATTTTTGGAGGAAGATGACAATGAGGGTGGTAGTGTGGGTGGGGCAGGCAGGCAGGCAACCCTTGTAAATGCACTAACTTTAGTTAAGTTCCTTAAAACAGCAATAGCTAAAGTGTATTATTTTCCGTCATCAAATTAAAGTAAATGTGAGAGACTAGACAGAATTAATTCCCAGCAAATATTTGCAGTCATGACATTTGTGGCAACTTCTCATTGCCCGCACACCAGTGCCATGGCTTAAACTTTTTTCCCCCTTTTTTCTGATGATAACATCATTGCATTGTCAGCGTGTCCCCACAAAAGGAAAGTCTTCACTCTGCATTCCAGTCAGCTTTGAGAATATGATAGGCTATGCACTTTACTTTATAGTAGACTATAAAGTAAAGTGCATAGACTATAACTTTGGCTGTTAGACCCATGTACATATGAAAGAAAAAAACTATTTGTACCATGCTTTTATTATTTTTTAAATATTGAGATGCAACACATTTAATAAAGATTAGTGACTGATTCATAGTGATTGATCCATTCTTTTTTACTTTTACTTTAGCGAGGCAGTAAAGCAGAGGACGTAGGTTTTTAACAGGCGTTTTTTATGGTCTTTACGGTACCGGATGTAGTTTTTTTTTTTTTTTTTTTTTCGACACAGGGACATGAGCTCTTCCTGTGGAAAGACTGGCGATTCTTAACAGGATCGTCGGTTTTATAGGCTTCAAGAAAATTGGTGTTATAATGTAAGAATATTTTGTATTATCGAGTTATTTTATGTATCTGTATGTTAACCACTCTGTGGTTCTGGCTTGTAAGTAACGTTTGTTATTTGACTTTGGCCGTTTCTTTGTCGCAGGGAAACAATGAAGGCCTAACGGCGAGCAGTCAGAAAACCCATGACAGGACGGTCGGATCAGCGAGGCTGATGTGTGACTGTGACAGGCATCCAGGTAAAGTTAGCCAACCAACCCATAGCATTAATATATCTAACGTATATGATGTTAATGTTATATTAGCGCTGCATATTATTTATTTCATTTCCTTATTCGTTTTAACTGCCAGCTGATGACATTCCACTTCTAGCTATCGAGCCTATTTATAAGATAACGTTATACATTTGCTAACTTGTACTTAGCTAACGTTATACTTTATAGGATAACTAACATTAACGTTAGACAGCTGAACACTAACTAGAAAGCGGTAAGGTTACTGTATTGCACCTAACGTTAACTAACTACTTCTTTCTGCTCTAACGTTATAGGGAAGGATGTTTCGTGGTGAAAAGGTGTCTATTCCAGGCCGCACTGTCATATGAATTGATCTGGTAAGTAACGTACTCGCAACAAGCTAACGTTGTCGCCTAACAAGAAACACGTTAGCTACGGAACTAAAAACCAGATGGCTAGTCAGCAAGGTAGCTGTCGATAGATCATATCTATCCTGTATTTCATTGTTAGCCGTGCTGTTTTTATTGGTGATTGAACCCGAATGTAGAGATGAAAGAATGGCTCAATTGTGCGGGACAGTTTTTGTTTACTGTCTTGAATTCAGGTATGGCTTCCCAGCTTCAGGTCTTCTCTCCACCTTCGGTGTCATCCAGTGCCTTTTGCCGCGTGAAGAAACTGAAGGTGGAAAGCTGTGTATGGGATGTAACCAGCCAGGCGAGTGAGAGCAAGTACTATCCACTGAGCCCCACTCAGGTAAACTCCACTGCCCGTGCTGCCATGGCAGGCCAGGCCCCTAGCTTCAACCCTGCCGGCATGCCGTACAACCCCACCAATTTGGTGTTTCCCCCGGCGGGGGGATCCCGCGGGCAGGTCGTCGTGCGCGCTGCCGACAGCACCGGGAGCCTACCAGGGGCCTCCAGCCGCCGGGGCAATGATGCACATGCGCACCGGGAGCTGGGGCAGAGGTATGGCCTGAAGCGGAAGAGCGAGGAGGTGGACAGCAGCGGCAGCGTCCAGATTCTGGAGGAGCTGTCGGCCCCCGTGCTGTCCAACCGGACTGGCGCCGGGACCACCACGCAGTCCATCGCCCATTCAGCCTCAACCACCAAGAGCAGCAACTCCAACAGCGAGGGGGACTACCAGCTGGTGCAGCACGAGATCCTCTGCTCCGTGTCCAACAGCTACGAGGTGCTGGAGTTCCTGGGCCGTGGCACCTTCGGGCAGGTGGCCAAGTGCTGGAAGCGTGGGACCAATGAGATAGTGGCCATCAAGATCCTGAAGAACCATCCGTCTTATGCCCGTCAGGGGCAGATTGAGGTGGGTGACACTGCAGTACACAGTTGACCCATTTTGACAAGCTATAGAGAGCTGAGGCAGCATCAAAGTGATTTGAACGGTCTGCATAAATATCTAGAGGTCTATGTGTGCATACGATCCACTGACATGGTATAGAATGGTTGAGTTGAGTGCCTTGTACTCAGCCTTAAATGTGGTTGAGTTTGATGGCTCTGTGAACTCTGTGAGTCAAAGAAATGGATATAAACATGTGGGCTTTTTAGTGGCCCAGTAAAGATGCTGCCCACCACTGCATCAGTGCCCTATAGCTACATCCCAAGCACCTATATGTTACTGGTTGTCCTCAGTGAAAGTTTAAAGGACAGAGTTGCTTCCTGCAATGGATACTGTAGATTGTATTATTTTCTTAGCATTTAATTAAAGGGGCAGTTCACCTAAAAATTACAATTTGATATGTTTCTACATACCCGGAGTGCTATCTATCCATCCAGGTAATTTTGCTGAGAACTCGCTAGTTTTGTAGATATCACCATGATAGAACAGACCTCAACGGGTCCAAAGTTTGTGGCGCTCAAAAATGTATATTCTAAAAAAAAATCAACAGAAACATCTCCGTCCAAATATAATGACATGGTTACTCACAAACATCCACAGACCTTGTTGTGCATAATTTTTTCTAAAATTACTTCCTACTGAAGTACGCCAACTGTGTATATTCGCGCAAAGTATCAACCAAAGCACGGAAGTATTCTAGAGTGCACTGGGTTGACAACATAAGCCCCAGAATACTGGCGTGCTTTGGTTAAGACTTTGAGCATGTATACACGGTTGGTGTACTTCGGTAGAAATTAGTTTTCATAAAAACCGTGCACAACACGGTCTGAGGATGATCGTGAGTAACTGTCATTTTAATGTTCCTGTTGATTTTTTCGAATGTAAATTTTTGGCACTTTGACTACCAAAAACTTTGGACCCCTTGAGGTCCGTTTTATATCGGGGTGATGTCAAGGTGAGTTGCAGCGGATATCTACAAATCTAGTGAGTTCTCCGTGAAACTACCTGGATGGATAGATAGCACTCCGGGTATGTAGAAACATGAAAATCAAATGTTTGGGTGAACTGCCCCTTTAAAGAAAACAAGCGCCTTAAGTGTTCAGTTGGAGGTTCCAAGCACACACTAAGTTAGTGGCTTGAAGATTCATAAATGATTAGTGGTACTAACCAGACCATTTCACCTGAGTAAATTTCCATAGGGAACCACCCCAAGGCAACATTTAAACTGAACTTTTTTTCGTCCTCAGGTGAACATCCTGGGCCGACTGAGCACGGAGAATGCTGATGAGTACAACTTTGTGCGCTCCTACGAGTGCTTTCAGCACAAGAACCACACCTGCCTGGTGTTTGAGATGCTGGAGCAGAACCTGTACGACTTCCTCAAGCACAGCAAGTTCAGCCCGCTGCTGCTCAAGTGCATTCGGCCCGTGCTGCAGCAGGTGGCCACCGCCCTCATGAAGCTCAAGAGCCTGGGGCTCATCCACGCTGACCTCAAGCCCGAGAACATCATGCTGGTGGACCCGCTCCGCCAGCCCTACCGTGTCAAGGTTATCGACTTTGGCTCCGCTAGCCACGTCTCCAAGGCCGTGTGCTCCACCTACCTCCAGTCCCGCTACTATCGGTGAGCCCGGGGACCCTGTTTTCCTCCCTAATGCACTTCCTGTTCCACAGGGCTGGTCCTGTTGGTTATATAACCAAGGGTTACTTAATGATGGTGAATGGCCAGACTCACCCTGTGAGATCTCGCTATATTGAGTAGTGGTCAGAACATGAGATCTGTGAATATCAGGTCACGTTGTGGTCAGGTTTTGTGTGGATACTTGCTGCTGCATTGCCTCATTTCAAGAGACCCTGAGGAAAACTATATTTTGCAAAAAAATAAATAAAAACCAGTTTGAAAATCTGTTCACCCCCAGTTTTCATTTAACAGGTCGTCTAAAAAAAACGACAGCTTTTTTTAAGCAGCTTTTACAGAAATTAATATAATCCAAGGAGGGCATTTGACATACCTGGCAAAATATTAAAGGCATACTGAAGTTTGTTAGAACATGATGTTGTTATGATGGCTACCTGGCACGGATATTAGTCGTAATATACAAGCTCATTTTCATGCGTTGCTCCAGTGGTCAGCAACTGGCCAATGAAGAATGACGTTTTTTTCTCTCTCCATTAACTTCCTTGTTTTGTTCATGCACCATAATGGTCCCACTCACTTCCTGAAGCGTGAGTCAGTAAACAAACAGAGCAGCAAAGAAGCTAGCAACAGTTGCTAGTTCTCAGAAAATAGTTCTTCAAAATCAAATCAATCAAAAATTGGTTCAAAAGTTTCAAACGCCCGGTTCTGGATGTCATAATCCGCGTTGTTTGCATTCGTTTATGTGCTAAAAGTGTGCTTTTGAGACCTGTTTCGCCATGCAATGGGAGTGAATGGAGAGAGAAAAAATGCCATTCTTTGTTGGCCAGTTGCTGACCACTGGAGCAATCCCGTGGACAAATATCCGTGCCTGGTAGCTATACAACATCACGTTCTAACAAACTTCAGTATGCCTGTAAGTGAATGTCCCTTGCATGGTTTTTACGCAAATGCTCTCTATATCCAACCAAGGTTTATTTTCTTGAACAACAAACCTGTGTAGCCAGGTTACAGTGGCTATGGGATGTTTTCCACACTGACTTGCTTTTGCTGCTTTGCCTTTTCGGATGAAGGGCTCCGGAGATCATCCTGGGCCTGCCGTTCTGTGAGGCCATAGACATGTGGTCACTGGGCTGTGTCATTGCTGAACTCTTCCTCGGGTGGCCCCTGTACCCTGGAGCCTCTGAGTACGATCAGGTCAGTATCGCTCCACCTCCCAGGTACTGCTTAGCACTTAGCTTCTCCCATTACCTGTTAGCTGTGTAGGTGTGTAGGTGTGTAGCCTCTTACATATCAGTGATTCCCAAACCTGTCCTCAGATACCCCAGTTGGATCCAGGTGTTTTATGTGTTCCATCTCAAGCACACCTGATGCAACTAATCAAGGGCTTGATTAGTAGTATCAGGTGTGCTTAAAGGAATAGTTTGGAATTTTGGACATAATGTCTCAATTAGAGAATTAGAGAATATAGGTAAGTAAAGTAAAGTAAAGGATTCAACGATAGTTTGACATCAAAAATGATGGTATAAACACTCAAAATAACCCCGATATACTGTCGTCGTATTTAATTTGCTTTGGGTGCACTGTGGAGTGTTTAAGTGCGTTTGGTAGTGGATGCTACCGGTTACCTTAGAGTTGCGCTAGCATTAGCAACGTGTGTATGTCCAAAAGAAGGGACAGCATGGGATTAGCTGAAAATGGTTTCCATCAATCAACTACATCATGGGTAAGTCGTAATTGAGACATTATGTCCAAAATTCCGAACTATCCCTTTAAGGTGGAACACATCAAATACCTGGATCTGGTTGGGGGTACCCGAGGAGAAGTTTGGGAACCACTGCGCGATATCAAAACCACTATTTAAGGAACTTGAAGAGAAAAATGTACATTTTACATTCAGCAGCTGAGTAATGGTAGTCGCCACCTGATAATTGTTTATGCTTTGAAACTTTGTGATTTATTTGCACATGTAAAAATAATGCAAGCTGTGTGCATCCCTTTGGATCTGAGCATCTGATAAATGCCTAAAATGTAAAACTGCAAATGTGAATGTGAATCATCTGATGATTTTTGCAGATTCGGTACATCTCCCAGACTCAGGGTCTGCCGGCAGAGTACCTCCTGAGCGCTGGGACTAAGACCAGCCGCTTCTTCAACCGAGGCCCCGACTCCAGCTACCCTCTCTGGAGACTGAAGGTAAGCAGCAGAATAAATCACAAAGATGGCCTTTAACGCAAGCCATGATCTCACCTTGCCATCCAGAAAATGTGAAGCCGCTCTCAACCCCGAGCATACCGGAGGTCCAGGCGCTGATTCCGAACACTGACGGCTTTATCTCCTCGACGCTAAGGCCTGAATTACACCAAGAGCGGAGCTCTATGCATAGCGGGCGCTGTGTGGCGTCCGCTTCCTTTTTTAGCCTCAACGCCAAAACTGTACTACATCTGCGCGGTGGACCACGGCTGATATCCACTAGCATGGGTGACGAAAAGGCATGCGTCCGCTCCGCTCCTGGTGTAAATCAGGCCTAAGCTTTCTCTCGAGCCTTCACGAGTGTATTAATCAGTTCTGTGTCCGTTTCACGGCCCTCTCTGGCCTGCAGACACCAGCGGAACACGAGGGCGAGATGGGAATCAAGTCCAAGGAAGCCCGGAAGTACATTTTCAACTGCCTGGATGACATGATGCAGGTAATGGTATTAGCTGTGCTTTTCCTTAACGACGTGACCGTCTAATTTCACATTCTACTATTATGTATGAAGTCATGGGCGGCGAGCGAGTGCAGCACCAGAGGGCAAACTAATGCATTAAGTTCGGGTAAAAATTTTAATGAGCATGACATAATGAATTAATTCAACAAACAGTTTTGAAAGGTCTATTTGAATAATCTGGTTGGTCACTTGTGAGGGAGGCAGTTTACTGTAATAATAATAATAGTTAATGACTTTTCTTGGATATATATATGCAAAACCTTAAACCTACGTTCGACCGTGCATCCAGGTGAACATGTCCACTAACCTGGAGGGGACGGACATGTTGGCGGAGAAGGCGGACAGGAGGGAGTTCATCGATCTCCTGAAGAAGATGCTGACGCTGGACGCTGACAAGCGCATCACCCCCATGAAAACCCTGGGGCACCCCTTTGTGACCATGGCCCACCTGCTGGACTTCCCCCACAGTTCCCAGTAAGAGCAGCTTTCAGTTTAATGTCCGTCACACGCACTGCATCATGTGACTTTAGTGCACAAGTTCACACGGATAGCTGCTGTACTGTGTCACGTCCACAGTCCTGTCCTTGCCGTTATCAATGGGGATCAATTTAGTTTTAGTTGCCAAACTACCTCCGTTTATGAAGCTATATTTTAAGTGTCTTACACTAGATTGTGCAAACCAACAAGTGGACTTCCAACTTGATTTTCGTGATATCATATAATTATGCATACCCATCACATAATATTTATAAGCTGTACAGTTGTCACTTGGAGTAACAGTTAAGAAACGCTTCAGGTGTTTTGTATGTACACCTACAGTGTAACAGTAGGGTTGTGTGGGCATGTCCTGTGAAGTGCTAGCCCGGGACTCAAGTTCAAAGTCACGTTTTAGGTGAATCGCATTTTATTTCCCCCTCCTGTAGTGTGAAGTCCTGCTTCCAGAACATGGAGATCTGCAAGCGCAGGTGCACTTCCTTCGACAGTGGAAAGGGCCTCTTTGCCACAAACACGGCCCCCAACGCTGCTGCCAACCTGACTGTCACCTTCAGCAGTCAGCTCAACCAGCACAATCAGGTGGGGCATGTGGACCGCTGGGGGGGGACACCGGACCTCGGGGTGGGGGGGGGGGGGGGCACTGCCTGTCTTACGAGTGTAGATTCGTTGTCTTTTGGTGAATTACAAAATATAAAGAGCCACTTGATGCAGATTTCACTGGTAAGGAATCGGATCACGTGAATTGGTGTCTAAGATTATTAAGGTAACCTCTGCTGTGGTTAAATAATGTAACCGTGGGCATGGTTAAATGATGTGACCTCAGACATGGTTAAATATGACCGCAGACATACTTAAATGAAGTGACCGCAGACATAAACTATGTGAACCCCCTGTTATAAGGCTGATCAACCCGGTGGTAGTAGTGAACGCGCTCTCACGCTCCCCCTGCTGGACAGGTGGCCTCGACGACGGGCCCATCCCTCTCCCTCAACAGCAACGTCCCTCTGCTCAACTACCAGCCGGCCCTGTACCAGCAGGCCACTATCAACATCCCCGGCCTCGCCCAGCAGAGCGTCCCCCTGCAGACGCGCCCTGCCCAGCTGTGCGCTCAGACCGAGCCCTTCCAGCAGACCCTCATCGTGTGCCCCCCCACCATCCAGGGTGAGAGAGGCCTGCCCTGTTATCACAGCCTTATAGAGCACTAAGGGCCTGTTTTACTCAGACCTTGAGCTTGGTTTTGCGCACGCTAAAGCTCCGTACAGTGTGTTCTCAGAAGCTGCTGTACTGGTACACACGCCCACAGAGGTTAGCTGGTTACCGTGGTTTATGAGTGTGTGTGTGTGTGTGTTGTGCAGGACTCCAGACTTCCAGTAAGCACTCTGGCTTCCCTGTGAGGATGGACAATTCTGTGCCCATAGTCCCCCAGAACCAGTCCACCCAGCCTCTGCAGATCCAATCAGGCATGCTTACACAGGTAAGACCTGTGCGTGTGCGCGTTTGTCTTTGTCTGTGTGTGTGTGTGTGTGTGTGTGTGTGTGTGTGTGTGTGTGTGTGTGTGTGTGTGTGTGTGTGTGTGTGTGTGTGTGTGTGTGTGTGTGTGTGTGTGTGTGTGTGTGTGTGTGTGTGTGTGTTTGTTTGTTTGTTTGTGTGTGCGCGTAAGTAAGCACGAGTGTGTGTGCGCGTGTGTGCTTGTGTGTGTGTTCACGCCCATCACAGTCCACACAAGTCTCTGCCCATTCCCTGAGAGATATGGCTTTTATGTTTTTCACAGTCTGTCTCTATCATATCTCCTGCAAAATACTGACAGTTCTTTTTTCTTTTCTTTTTTGTCTTTGATTGTATAACCTAAATTTCAGTGGAGCATACTGTGCTTTACAAGTCATTTGTTTTGCAGAAAAGATCTTGTTCCTATAACTGACATCATTGCTTCCCGGAGCCAAAGTTATTATGTTCAGTGTTGTTTGGAGAGAAAAATGTCTTGGAGGCAGCATGACAGCCACTGCCGAGCAGAGCGTGAGCGCCCTCCACGACTGTGACCCTCAAAGCCAAGTCTGTGACCCTCCACGACTGTGACCCTCAAAGCCAAGTCTGTGACCCTCCACGACTGTGACCCTCAAAGCCAAGTCTGTCACCCTCCACGACTGTGAACCTCAAAGCCAAGTCTGTCACCCTCCACGACTGTGACCCTCCTAACCAAGTCTGTCACCCTCCTAGCCAAGTCTGTGACCCTCCACGACTGTGACCCTCCTAGCCAAGTCTGTGACCCTCCACGACTGTGACCCTCAAAGCCAAGTCTGTCACCCTCCACGACTGTGACCCTCCAAGTCTCCCATATTGAAGTGCATTCAACTACTAGTGCTGCAAACATACAACGTGTGATTTACAATGGAAAGCAAAAAACTTCCGGTTGCCCTATTGCACACTGTGTTTAATGACATAAGTGTTCCAGCACTTGCAGTACTGTAGAAAAACAAACTGCGTTCCAGGAAGGTTGTGGGTTAGCAGGTTATCTGGCTGTGCTGAATTCTCCCTGGCAGCTCACCATCCACACGTGCTCTCAGTATGAAATGCAGTATTTTGAAATGCAGCTGGGAAGTGAGTAAATGTGAAACATGATATTTTATATCGTCATAATTTTTTTTATATCCATGAAATAAGGGGAATGAATGTGTTTCAGTTAGGAAAACTTCTGCACTGCTGTCCACCCAGGCACTTGGTATCTCCAGAGGTGTTGGTGTGTAGCTCCTCCCTTTTGCCTCCAAACCAATCAGGGAGGAGGAGCTATCCCTCCCCTTTTCCCTGTGTGTCCGTTGTGATCTAACCAGCCCTTCACCTTCCCTGGTGAACCCCCTCCCCAGGGCTCCTGCACCCCCCTGATGGTGGCCACCCTGCACCCCCACGTGGCGGCTGTAGGGCCGCAGTACTCTCTCCCCCTGGCGCTGGGATGCGGGGCAGGAAGGCCTGCCCTCCTGGAGCAGACGGCTACCGTGCTGGTAAAGCCACACCGCTAACGGTCCTGCGCTAACGTCCTCCCCCCGCCATCTCTCTCCCTCTTCCCCCCCTCTCTTTCTCTCTTCCTCTTCCCCCTCTCTCTCCCTTTCTCTTTGTCTCTCTCCTGCTTCCTCCCTCTCTCCTTTCTCTCTTTCACTGTCCCTCTCTCCTCTCTCTCTCTCTCTCTCCCAGGGTCTTCTGAACGCATGTGCTGATTGGTCTGTTCCTTGGCCTGCGCTTTGCTTGCAGCTTCTTCTGTCCGTGCTCTGCCGCCCCGCCCCCCCTCTCCTGGAAGCACTGTGACAGTGGGAACCGGTCGTGGTGACCCCTGCAGATAACCCCCTTCTCTCTGCCGGGCACATTAACCCAGCCTTATCTGTCCCCAGGTCCTCTTGGCCTCGGTTGGACTGCGAGTGGGCATGGCTGTTTGGCACATGAATTCCCCTGTCCCGTGGAGATCCAACACTGTTTGCCTGTCTCTCTCTCTCTCTCTCTCTCGTACTCATCCGACTCACCGATTCAACTTTAACTCATCTCTCTTCAGCGATAACGGCTCACTTTTTCCCCCTCTGCAGGTCACTCAGTTTTGGATGCCAGATTTTTTTGATTTTGGTTGATGTTTTTAAGTTGTAACTATGTGCATTGTTAACAGCATCACCTGGGCTGTATGGTTAAATGATCCATACCTGTGTCTCCCTGGATACAAAAAAATGGGCAAATTATACATGAAAATAATTCTTAGGTGGATAATTTAAAAAAAATATCCCTAAGAATAAGGTCAGGAGAACATGGACCTTTTAATGAACAGAACAGGAGAAGTCCAGACTTTGCACCGCATGCGCAGTCCGCTACACCTACACCTGTGCTTTTACTCACCCATAATGCACCTGCATAACCGTGTCTCTTACGCCAGCGCTGCACACGGGTCCTTGCACTCAGTGCTGGGTATCTGCTCCTCTCCTGGAGACGCTACAGACACTGTCATAAAGAACTGGAATTGCATGTTTGTGGCGGTAAGGGGGTTTTCTAAAGGTGCCGTAGCTGACATTCTTGCGTGTTTTTTGCATTTCCGTGCCTCTCACCAGCAGGCGTGGCCAGCGGGAACCCAGCAAATCCTCATACCGTCCACCTGGCAGCAAATGCCAGGCGTGGCCATCCACAACCCCGCCCCGCCCGTCATCCCTGAATCGCCAATGGGGGCACTCCTCTCTGACAGCTCCACCCAGCAGATTCCCAACTGGAGGTGGGTAATAATAATATAATATTAACCTTTTTATTTATATAGCACTTAACACAGTTGCGAAATTCTTTACAATTTAAAAGAACATAGAATGGAATGAAATTGATTAAAATGTATAAAGTAAAGTTTAAAGGGTAAAGCATGACCAGAAGGATAAGTCCAGTATGGATGCATCCGTTAACTGTAACATCTGCTCTCTGCATCTGTCTTGACTCTTGAATTTATAGATTGGCAGTAATGGACATGTTTCACAGAACTTCAGAATAGGCCTCTATATTAACTTTATGTTGGCATTCAAACACTGCTTGATTGCCCTGTCCTGTCCCCTGCTCTATGTAATTTTATTTGTGTTATAAAGCTTTGGGCAGAGTTGTAAAAAAGAATAAAAACAGGCTGTGGGGGGGACTGTAGTTCTCAGCACAGATGTTTGTCTCTCAGCAGGGGACCTCACGGAGGCCAGTACAGTGGAGTCATGCAGCAGCCCCCTGTCCTGGGGGGGCCCATGTCCCTGGCCCCCGCCCAGCCACTCAACATGGGCGTGGCCCACGTCGTGAGGGCCCCTCAAAGCAGCACGGCGGGGAAGAGGTCCAAGGCCCGGCACGCGGACAGCCGGACCAGGTATCACGTTGCTCCCTGGGGCTTGGGTTTAATCACTCAGCCTGAGTCTGCATGCTGCTGCTACACGTTCTCCGTATTCTGTCTGCTTTATCGTTGCCTCATAAATGTCAGGGAAGGAAATTGAATGCAACCTTGTGGTAGGAAATGAGTATTTTAACGCAGCTTCCTATCTGAAATGCCACCTCCATTGGCATCCACAGTTCAGTAAAATCATGCATTTCCTGTATTGGATTTGTAGTCTATAATCGGCAGGGTATTCATACGTTTTGTTGCACCTCATTTCTAGTACGGGTTCCTTATCATTAATACCTCCTGATTGATTTTAATTTCGTGGCACTAAATAGAACGTTATTGACGCCCATTCCTGCTGTGCAGGGTGATGTCTCGGCTGGAGCCCACGGTTACACACAACAACCCACTGCTGACCTCACCCGCCTACAACTCCGTACTCTCTCAGCCAATCGTCATCTCCGATACACCCAGCCCCCGCCGTCAGCATCATCACCATCCACAGCGACACGGAGGACGAGGATGAGAGGAAGTTCCACCCTGCCAGGTGAGGTCACTTCCTGTCCTTCAGGTGCACATAAGTCTTTCAACGTAAGAATGCAAATTTCAAACCAAGAAGTCAACCTTGTTTTCCTCAATTCCAGTAAACCTTGTCTTAAAAAAATAAATAAAATCAATACTCAATATTTGAACGTGTGGTTAACCAGACGCAGGATTTTACGTAACTGTTTCAATTTTCAATTTTATTTATATAGCGCTTTTCACAGACGACTGTCACAAAGACGCTTTACAGAACAGAAAGGGGAGGAAAGGGGAAATGGGAAATGCCAGCTCTAAGCCCCCAGATAGCAGAGGTAAAAACTCTAGTAGGAGAGAAAACCCTCATACTGTGGCGAGAAAAAACTCCCCGATGGGAAGAAATCTCGAGAGGAACCCGGCTATTGGGGGGATGCCCATCCTCCACTGGCCTATGGGTTGATTATTTCATAGGGAGGTATTCTATTCTGATGACTCCGTCATGTAGAGATCAGCAGTGGCAGGTGGGGGGTGCCTAGCTGGTCTTGGGCTGGAGCTCCGGGCCAGGAGGGGGGCGGGGGAAGGGCGCGGGAAAACTCGGGAAACTTGGGCTAGAGCTCCGGGCAGGTGCCCAGAGCAGGGAAGAGGAAAAAAGAAAAAACATTGTTAGGGGGTTCAGATGGTAGCAGAACAAGCACAGCAGGAGAGACAGAGGTGCCTGCTTGCGATAAGGAAACTGTTTGTGTGTGACTGCTGGGTAAAAAATTTGGTTTGTTCAATCGAGTGTGTTTTAGTTTTTGTCTGTGAGGTAAAAGTGAAGTGGGCAGATCTGGGACAGAATGTTACAGGCAGCCGAATGTTTACCTCTAAAAACACACTCAGGTGCCATGAAAGCCCTCAGAACCCACATAATGTTTGGGGGGCAGAGTGTGAACAGGGGGGTGATTGACCGTGGCCACCGAGCTGACTGGCGGCTCTTGTTTCGCGTGCAGCTGCCGGGCGAGCCAGCGGGCTAACGTCATCAGCTGCGTGACTGTGCACGACTCGCAGGATTCCGACTCCTCCACCGCCAGCCCCCTCAGCCCCAAGCGCCTGCCCAACTTTGCAGAGTCCGCGTCGCATTTCTCCAAGTCGCTTGCCATCATCGTGCCGTCCATGAAAAGCCAGCCAGGAGAGGGTGCCGCGCCCAAACCCGCTACAGGAACAGGTCTGTGGTGACTCCCTGGGGGCTCCTTGCCACTGCTCCTCCCACCGCACTTCAGATACTGCCACTTTCCCTCAGCCCATGGACACTCAAATCTGGCCCTCAGATCTGTCCCTGGTTTTCTTTTCTCCCAGGTAATTAAATGAACACTTAGGCAAGACTGTCTTCAGGCCTAACTCCCAGGTAAAAGGAGGGTGGAAAACCAGAGGTTCTTGGCCTTTGAGGACCGTGATTTGAATAACGGGGCCTTAGTCCGTTCTCAGGCATCACACACGGCCTCCCCACTGTCCATCCGCTCGCTTACACTCTTTCAGTACGGCAAGGACCAAAAGATCTATCATGGCAGGGGAAGACCTTCATATCAAAGTCCATAAGTGTTGCCCATTCTACTCAGAATCAAAAAGAACAGTCTGTTCCTTATTGTGGCAGGCAAGGGTTTGTAATGTGTGTATTATCCTTAAATTTGTTACTTGGAGGAAAGGACGTGACTCGTGATTCCATTGAATAGTGGCCTTTGTCTGGACTAGAATAGTTAATCCAGAGTTCCAATTGAGCAATCTGTTTTTTAATCCAATTTCATCAGTTTGGTAGAGAAGTAGCAGCCATGGCACTGTGCTGAAACACTAAATGTGTCTCCTTCAGAGCGTTTGATGTTTTGAGTCTTTGAAGTTTTGTTCCTTTGGAAGCCCCTGGTTGAATTTGATCTTATTACCACTGGCAAGATTTGATCTGCATAAATGAGCTGCCCTCTGTTGAGGATTACCTTACAGTTCCCTAGTTCTCATTGCTCATACTCATTGCATTAACTGCCCAAAAACAAATTGCTAGAATATACTGCTCTCTTAAAAGTCAGTTTTCCTGTGGGGGTTTCCAGGGCAATCTCAGAGTGTCTGCAGTAAGCCCAAGAAAGGAGTGGTACAGCAGTCCTGCAGCGCGGGGCTCAGTGGCGAGCGACATCACCGAGCAGCACCGAGTCGATCACAGCCCCTCAACCTGAGCCAGGTAATAAAGACCTCTGGGCCTTAGAGCAGGGCCTTGGCTTACACACAATATATTGATAAATAATAATAAATTTGGCATTTAGCAGATGCTCTTATCCAGGTGGTCCTGCAGTCCATTATGATCACGTTTCTCAAGGTAATGTGCTAATCGATAACAGTTGGTTAGCTAGTTAGCTAGCTAGCGCACTTTCTAACAAGCCAGCTGGCGCACTTGCTATTCTGGCTAGCTAGCTAGCTCTATCCTGTCACCCCTCTGATTTGCACGTGACACACTAAAAGATTATGGTGAAGGATTTTAAGATTTCTAATTTCCATCTAATGGAAAATCTTTTAAATTCAGGCAATGTGTATTGGTAAGCCTGTAAAATCTAAGTGCCAAAGCTGCTTAGCTATTTACCAGTCTCTGACTGTTGCACTAAACCCAATGTGAACTCCTAATGAGAAAGTCCAGAATTGTGTGAAGCCTTTCTGTTCTTTCTAGTCATTGTCATTGTTTTTTTTGTCAGGTCCAGCCCTCTGTGTCCTCTTCTCAGGAGCACACGGGCAGCGGCTCGTCCCGGCGGCAGCAGAACTACCCCCCTGTCTCCTCCCATTCCCGTTACCGCCTGCAGGAGGCGTCGCTCTTCAGCTCGGCCCCCAACCTGTACACCTACCCAGCGTCCGCGGCGTTGGCCTCCGCCTCCCAGGCCATGGACCAGCTGCTAGCCTCCGGACAGGGCTCCGCCTCCTCGTCTTCCCGCCACGCCGGCGGCCCCTACGCCACTTCCGCCGTCCTCCGGAAGGACGGCGTGGGCATGGGGCATGGCCTGCCCTCCCAGTACCAGCACCAGTTCTCCACCCAGCCCTACATCACCTCAACCACCCGCGCGAACGCCGCCTACAGCAGCTACCAGCTCAGCCCCAGGAAACTAAACCAGTACCCCTATCTGTGAACGGCACAGGTGCACAAAATCGCCTGGCCACACCTCAAGACCAAGTGAAGCCACGCCTACATGCTGTGAGCTCTGCAGTAGCCCCTCTGAAGTTTGCTGCAGGGACTACAGATATATTCTTCATGCTTTACATGTGCTTTTAAACTCATTTTCTGTTTTAAAGCTTTGATGTTATTTTAATATTTGCAATTTTTACTTTTTATTTTATTTTTTTTAAACAAATGGGTTTTTAATATTTTTTATTATTCCTTTTTGATGGTAATGTTCTAAAATGCAGTGCATTTTGGCAAGTAACTACATTTTTGCCATTTGATTTTAAAAATGCAGTGCCTGTTTAGTTGGCTGCACGCGTGATTTTAGGAAGGGTGAATTCTGACTAACACGCACACCTTTGTTTTGTTTTTGCAAGCACACTAATCTTACACTGCATCGAGTCTGAGGTGGCATTCACATGGTGACAAAACAAGGGGCAGAACAAACCCGTATTCTCCCTTGTGTTCCCAGTTCCATTGTAATCCACAATCCAGAGTTTTTTATTTTAAACTTGTCTTTTTGTTTGGCAAGTCTTTTGAGTCTTGTCTGTGATCATCCCAGGCAATTTGTCTAGTCTCCTGATCTATACCTACAATTTAGCTTGTTCACCCATATCTCCATTGGCTGTGTGTGTGTGTGTGTGTGTGTGTGTGTGTGTGTTCTGAATGTTAACTTCTTTATTGCAGTTTCTCCCGATAGTGTCAGTTAGCCCCTGGGTTTTTAAAAAGTAGAAAAAAGGACTGTGGGGGGAAAAAAAACAAAAAAAACATTGTTTCTTGTGTAAAGATCAATTCTTTATCTGACAACTGGAGGAGCTGAATTAATTAAAAGCAACTTAGTAGACTGCTGGTGTTTGTGAACTTAAATGTGTTAAATGCGCAAAGTAAACATTGGAGTGGGTATTTGTACACTGTATGAGTGCCAAAGTATCTGAAAATGCACAGGCATTACATGGATATCATGGTATTGGCATATTTGTTTAACTGTAAGAAGTTACAGGTATAGATGCAGTAGCAAAGGCTGTCGGTGGGTAGAGAACTAAAAAGGAAATGTATGCACACACTTTTACAGTCACCCTTGTTTAGACAATTAGATTTGTGGAAGCCCGTTTTGGTGAAGACTTTTAAAGTTTGTTTCTTACATGCTATGGCAATGTGAAATTCAATGCAACAGCAGCACATTAAACTTTAAATTCTATGTAAAATATATTTTAGTGTTTGGGTAAATAGACCATATATTGTTTCAGAATATCGGAATACATTGTAGTTTGTAACAAGACATGAACTCACCCCTCACTATCACTGTTTAATAAATTCAATGTAATCCTTTTCATTTATGTTGATTCTCTCATTGAAAAGTATATTCAGTATATTTGCACCGCACTAAGAATATGAAGAATATTATGGTATATCATATGTTTGGCATCAGAAAAATGGTAAGTGTAGTTCAAATCATGAAGGTGGAAAATTTTGGCAGATGTTTAAGCTTTAAATGGTAGAATCCTGCACGAATCCTAAATACTTTTGACTTTTCCATTTTTTTAATGCTAAATGAGGTACTGTAATGTCTTGTATTAGGAAGTACTTCTTACTTCCTTAGTGTCCTCTTGTGATTATTAGCCTTGCTGTGAAAGGTAGTGATTATTGGCTTTGCTGTAAAAGGTAGCGATTATTAGCCTTACTGTGAAAGTTTACTATTACTAGCTTTGCTGTGAAAGCTAGTGATAGTCATGTAGGCTTCTGCTCTTCCAAGGATTGCACATGGGTGTACAGCCCTCAGAGTCACATGCTGTGAAGCTGTGATCTCACACAGCTGCTGATTTATTGGTGGAATTCAGCATTCAACAGCAAGTTTACCATCAGTTGGCCAAAGAAAAAAAATGGCTGGGTCAAAAAAACAATATTAAAAAGAGGAGCACTTGGAGGCTGTGGGTAAATTCATTTTCTAAAATGCCCTGATGTGCAGGGTATTTAATTAACTATGAAAACATACATATTCACACACACCAGATACATAAGCAAGAAATCGCACGTTTGCTCTGCATCTCATGTACTGAATCCTATCATTAATGCTTAAGTGTAACGGTGCTTGAATGACCAAAAAAATAAAAATTACCCTCAATTGTTTAAAGAAGACTTTACAGTACAACAGAATCTTAGGCATATACAAGACAGCAAATTAGGTGCAATTATAAATAGAACAGAGCACACCAAGAGAATAAAAAAGAAAAAAAAAAGATAAATACACAAATGTTGTCCAAAAGTCTCCTTATTGAAACCTATAACGTACATTGTGATACTGGTTAGTTAAGCTGATCCTAATGTCTTGGGAGATTTAAATGAATTGGTCACTACCCTCCAAGGGGAAATACTCTTCACAGTGTGGCTCATGGGTTCAATAAAGACTCAATACACAGGGGGGAGGGGGGGGGCAATGAAGTTATGCAAGTCTTATCTTAAAAAATATTTTTCATTAATCTCGGTCCCACCCAAGAGTGCTACAAGACATGACAAGTTTCAGATGTAGTGTTTTTAGTTGTAGTGGAAGTGCTCACAGTTGCCAGATAGCATCTTTTTTATTTTTAAATCTTTGCAAACCAAAGAACAATTTTAGCTTAATCAGGAAAAAATCTAGGCCAGGGGTAGAATGGAACCAAAACACCTTGCAGTTCTTGTCCACAGTTAACCACCCCCCTGGACTAGTAATATTGGTAGAAACAGAAAAAGGGAGTTCAAAACAAAGCAATGTAATAATAAACTGTACACCCATGCAAGATTCCCCCTTCCAGCCAGGGCACAAGCTTCTCACTGTGGGGAAAGTGGTATGGAATGTTTCAGTCATTCAAATCAACTGTAATTCGTGAGACATGAAGGATTTATTTGAGACATTTTATTAACACAAAAATTTAATTTACAACCCCCCCCCCCCCCCCCCACCCACCCAAAATCTATTAGAATTTCATGATCATCAGTTATTGAAAATGTACAAAACAAAGCCATGAACCCGCTTATTACAGCTCTCCGATGGGAAGTTTGTGGATTTTAGCTGCCAAGCTAAATTGATATTATTAAGGGTCACTTCTGTACTGTGCACAGGCATTGACCCAAACAAACTGACTCACTTCCACCCACAAAATTCAGAAAAATGCCTGTTTGGCTGACTGCAATGTTTTGTACCGACAACTGTAACCAGGATGTGTACGTAAACCGATGTATATCGACTTTGTACTATACTGTTTGAAGCCATGACACTACTGATGCCATTTTAGTGGCCAATATAGCCATGAGGGTACAGTGTCTATTTCTGTGGTAGTCGCTTCAGTTTGCATATGGCAGACCTTCAACCCCTTCATTACCACTAAAACTATATGGGGGGGGGAGGGGGGGGGGGGCAAATAAACAATATTATATAAACAAAAACATTATGATACAATATGATACAAATTAAAACAGGGGAATTACATTGTTTATTTGAAACCACTGAAGAATATTGCACAACTTCAAATGCTTGAACAATAATGTATATTTAGGCATCCTTACCTAATGCAAAATAGAGTCTCCAGAGAAATGGAATCATATGATGAAAATTATCTAAATATTGTATTGTTAAGTTTATAAGTGCCTTTGACAATACCCTATATTACTGATATTCCATTTTTTTATTTTATTTTAAAAATGTAACACTTTGATTTTATGACTTCTGCTCTGATTGTAATGGATATATGGTATGATTTAGAGTGGGGTGCACAAGGAAGTGATTCATTGCTCTCCTAGATGTCCTTTAGTTTTAAAACATTTGCCAAGACCAGCCGTTCTGTGTGTGGGGGGGGGGGGGACCTGACGCCCGTCAAATGATCCTGTGTAAGTGCGTGACTGCAAGCACCCAATGACATCACCTGTTAGGATTCATTTTACACCAGGAAAACTCCAGCATTCTTTTTCTGTTCTTTTTTTGCAAAGAACAATTGAGGCCCACCTCTCCATATTCTCCCCTCCCACCCTCCAATGCACACTTTCAGAGAAACCTTTCAAGTACAGAACAACTTGGTAATATAAAAATGATGGTACGAGTAATCTGGCAGTTTAGGATGTGGTGATTTAAGTGTTAATAAGGTTCCATTCTAATAAAATGTTAACCGTTAGGCCAACATTTTGTGGCGCAGGTAAGCACGACCATTTCTACGTACCAAGGCTGCAGTGTGATAAAGGTTCGATGGGCTTTCTTCACTTGAAGGGCAAGACGGATCGAAGCATCACGTGGCACGCCAGAGGTCTTTCTAAAAACCCATGAGCCAAACTGCCGTTTTTGAATCACTGCTGCACTTAACCAATCACAAGTTAATCCCTGCTCCACAAGGTGTATCCCACCCTCTCTTTTCCCTACCCCAATCTTGGTTTTCCACCCCTTCCTTTGTTGTTTGGGTTAATTGTGTATCTTTCGGTTTTGGAAAACAGGACATACGGCCCCCAAACCACCCCCACCCCAATATCCCTCCCCCCTCTCTTTTTTTGGTGGCGAGCGGAAATGGGCCGCCGGGCTGTCGGTCCACTCATTCCTGCGCTATGCTCCGCAGCACGTACTTCACTGTGTAGGCGAAGGCCGCAAATCCCACTATGACAAACAAGTTTGCTAAGGCTCCTCCCAGGAGTCCGTGATTACGATTGGCCTGCTGGAGGCCAGGTGGGTGGGCGGCGGCCCCTCCGGCCAGGGGCACGTGCCCGTTGAGGACGGGTATCCCGTTCTGGGCGTGATGTGCCTCCCCGTCGGGCACCACATCCGGGAGGGGCAGTGCCTGAGGCCGGGCGCTCAGCTCCTCCTGCACCTTCTGCTTCTGTTTGATTTCCTGCAGGAAGTGGAACACAATCCATAAGCTAGCATCCGATGCTTGCTTTGACACATGCCTACATAGGGGTGGCAATGTAGTTATAATGGTTATTTATTTATTTTATTTAATGCTACCTTGGTGAATAAAAGTAGCAATTTCTTTCAAAAACATAAAAACGTCTCGGTTGATCGAAAAAACGGTTGATCTGATATGGACGAAAATACCCTGAAATTAAAGCTGACAGTCTGCACTTCAACCTCATTGTCATTGTATCAGAAGTGCTAGAGTACAGAACCAAAATAACAAAATGTGTCACTGTCCAATGATATATATATATATAAAGAAACGACCAGTGATTATATTTATTTTACAAATCAATACAAAAGACCACAGGTTATATTTATTGTTCATTTTTACACATCTATACAAATGACCAGTGATTAAGTTTATTGTTAACATTGTTTTTACAGATCTAGATATTTATATGGAAAACTGTCTTCACTATTACAAATCACCAATGTAAGAGTCCTGTTAACCAAACTGAAAAGCAGTGAAAATAAATTATTTGTATTACCATCAATATTGTTTGACTTTGTTCTAATAGTGTGTTTACAACTGTACCAGCAGTTGTGCCATCTAGTGGATGTTTAACAAGAACGGCAGCCTATCACATGTGGGTATGGCTATAACCTACCTATAATCTCCTGTTCCTCATTAATACATCTGTTCAATGGGTAAAATAAGGTGTTTTTTGTTTTTTTTAGGTTTGCACATTGACAGGATCAATCTAAGAATTTAGCATGCTGGCAGCCATATTGGTTTGGCACTGCAGGGACTAGCACTGAATGAGTTAAAATAACATAATTAAAAAAAATAAAAAAAATTGTGCATGTTTAAGCAATGACAGTGGTAATAATCTTACTCCCCTTGATGTCCACTAAAGATCTGCTTTCAGACACACTATGCAGCGTAAAATTTATTTCATATGTCTGGCATGTAAACGTCTATTGCATGGTACATTAATGCAAGCACAGCTGCACCTCAGGGATTATACTTACATCAACAACATCTGGAAACAGCTCGCAGAAAACTTTATCCTTTAAATTGAAAGCCAAGCTCTGAGCAGCTAGTTGTCTTTTCTGTACAGAAAACAATCACATCAGGAATATGCCAAAATATTTTTTTTGAATTTTATGTACAGATTCAAATTTCCAAAGACACATATTCTTCATTAAAACATGTGCACGAACAGCTGATTGTTTTTTATGCACCAAACATGACTGCACACACTACCATTGCCACGTTTGTGAAAAAACGGCACTGTCTGGATTGGTACTCAACCCCAATGGTCATTTTTAAATGCTTTTACTCTTTTCCCCCAATTTTGAATGGCCAATAATTTTCTTGCTGCAACGCACACCGCACCTTTGGTTGTCGAATCGGGAGAGCGCAGACAACAAGCATGTGCTCTCCTCCAACATACGTGCCGTCTTCGTATTAACCCACAGTTTGCAAGTCTGGCATGACATGATGAGTTTGAGGAAGACGTGTGAAGTGCAGCTTAATGGATGCACTCGTGGGCGCCCGATCGCCCAGCAGGGGTCAGTGGTGCGTGCTGAGACTCCCAGCTGGTCATCCTCAGCTGTCTGAAACCCCTTCCATCCTCTGGACGGCGCCAGAGCCAACTGTGTCTCGCCCTGCGGAGCTGTCCGCACTGGCACGCAGGAGGCCATTTTTGAGAGGGTCTTAAGACTCTCTCCTCTTGCCATCTGCAAACAGCACTTACTGTCACAGCAACAGGCGAGCCAATGACGTGCCAGCTCCTACACCGGTCAGATTCAGGGGAGCTTTACAAAAGTGTGGCGTCATCCCCTCTTTCTACTCAAACCACCCCAGAGCCAGAGTTTAATAGCACACTCACTGTAAAGTCTGAGGTTTCAATGCTGCCCAGGGTGGGGCCTTTTTCCACCATAAAACTGAGCAGGCCCGTTAGGATGGTGGAAACGGACCACGCGGGGTTCCAGGTGTCAGGGTGGAAATCGGTAATGGAGAGACACAACCTGACCAAGGGAAGAAAGCACAGGCGTCCCAAAGGTCACATCCATTACTGCCATTCTGTCCATTTTGTAGCCCCCCCCCCTCCAATTTTTTATATTAGCAAGATCATTTTAATTAATCAGAAATAATCTTAATGTTATTTAACATTCAAGTTAATATAATCGGACTGTATAACATTAAAGAGTAAGTACACCCTAGATCACTTTTTTTCGCTGTAAACGTGTTTGTATGCCTACCTTATAATGACATTTTTTCATCCATTCCTTTATTTCAACAATTCTGAAATAATATTGTATATCATAAGAAACTGGTAGAAAAGCGTCTTTGTGCTGCCCTCTAACAGTTGAAATTCCCTTTCTGCTCCCCACGCTGCCCCCGCCCCAATCGTGATGTCAGAGTACCTCTTTGGAGGTACCTCTACGTCATATGGATAATTATTGTCGCCCACAACAGAAACAGCTAGAACCTGATTGGTTAGACCCACTACGTTCCTTTTGTTTTGGCTCTACATTTTTAAACCGGAACAACGTGGCGTCCTGTTCATAAATTCTCTTATTCCACCTAAATAGTCCACTAAAATACACTTCTGAAAATATTTTTGGTGAGAAATAGACCATGCAGTTGTTGAATCTTGATTCATATTTGATCTGCAACGTCTAGTTTGATCCGAGTTATACAAAATCATCTGTACATTGTACATTTATGCAAATGACGATGGACACAGATCCTCCACCCCCACCCCTCTCCCTCGCTCACCCCACAAAGTATTTTTCAAAATAGTGTAGTAGGCGGAGACAGGCTGAGTCGGTGGGTGCACTTACTCATTAATACTGTGTTTCTAGCGGAAATAACTGACTGTGACTGAGCAGGTGCATCCCATTCCTGACCATGCACATTGACTGGAAGCATGAAATGAAACTAAACCGTTGTGAGGAACCAGTTTAAAATTGGCGTTCTGATGTCTTGGAAGATATCCAAGCTTGTGAACTTCCTGCATCGTCTATCTGATATGGATAACTCTGGTAAAAGGACTACATATGACTAAGAAGGCAAAATTAACTGAATTTGCTTTTCATTCGAAATAACATTTCTATAACACCTTGACTCACTCTTCCCGGATGTGAAAATGAGCCAGTTGTGAGTTCAGATGAGTGGTTGATGCACTTACCTTGTGTTGCATTTAAATCTCCCATTTGGTGTTATCATGTAAATACTAGGAGGCTTGAAGGGAAATTCCCGTGGAAAAATGAGCTTGCCATGATAATAACCACCTTTAAAAACAAGAATGCATTTTTATAAACTATGTATGTTCATAAATATTAATTATCACAGATACATTCATATTAGAGTATAAGGAAAATTACTCTTGAATACAGAGGCTCACTCAGAACAAAACACGACATAATTAAAAGTCATTCAAAATATAGATATTTATGGGAACAGGATTACAATTATAATTACAATTATAAGATGCACACATACGGTATTTGCTATAAGAACTCAGGCCTTGGTATAACATTGCATGCTGCAAAATTCAAAACTGTAATGTGAAAGGCATGTTCCATACTCACCTTCATAGGGGGTTTTCTCTGGACCTCGTACTACATAGTGCCTGCAGTGGACCAAAAAAGAACAGCATGAACCCTGAAAATAAACATGGCGGAATACTGCTGTTCTCAATACTACTATTACCCCATTCTCCACCACTGTGTGTCAAAGTGTCCGAGTTACAGTCCACAGACACAAACATGAAAAATAAATAAATAAACCTTTAAGACATTTTCATGTTTCCCCTCATTTGTCGTAATCAGGGACAATGCAGTAATATCAAATCAGTAATATCAAATCAAATCAAAGGTAATTGCTTGGGGTGCCATGGGGTAGGGGGCAATTCTGCTAAATGAATGTAATGTAATTTTTCACAGACATTTTGTTTCAGCAACTTTGGGATGTTTTTTTTTTATAAACTAAGCATGCTGTGTGGGCTCCGGTTTTAAGATTAAGAGAGAGAGATTCTTAATCTTTAAACAATTATTTAAACCCGAATTCCTGGTTTGTTTTATCTAACATAGACTGTTTTTATTCACAAAATTCCGCATCCTCAGTTCCGACATCTCGGATGAGCAATCAGGGATCCCGATGGAGCATCAACACACAAGACCATGCTTTCATCTGTACGTACACACTGGGAAAATGCACCTGCATCTGATATTCCACAGAGGGATGAGTGGTTTTGTGGACAAAGTAAATTATTGATGATACATGCGGAGATAATGTGAATCTAAATATAATATTGTGATTTTTCAAAAGCCGAGTTAATCTGTTCCACGTTGCACATTTTTAAAAATATGACAGGAATATGTGTGCACAACAGAGAATGTTTCATCAGTTTACAGTCTGATGTTCATAATTGTTAATCAATGCAAGTGTGCTTGTGAAAATACCAGGCTTATTGAAGCTAAACTTATTATATTTATATGCACACACTGCTTCAAAGACAACTTACCCATTTCAGCACATGCTGTTAACAATACGCTGACAATTTTATAGACAGAAGAATGTTAGTTGTTATGTTAGTTGTAGGGCTATTATATCCATGTAGCTAGTGATACATCATCATTTCATTTTGCTGTAAAATGTACATAAGATCTGACCTAACAACAGTTAGCTGGAGGTAAATGGGTATAAAACAAATGGGAAAGGCTACAGAAAATATTCAAGCAATGGTGTTCAATTTTACTTAAGGAAAATACAAAGTTGTGACCTAAAAACTAAAAAAGGTTTTAAACCCTGTTTTTAATTGTCTTGAACATTACATTTTAATTAATGTCAAAAAGAACAAAAGGGTAAGAGGGAAAAGTATTAATTAAAGTATTAATTCCAATGAATTCCCCATTTTGAAAATTCCAAGAATGCTGCAGCCCCAGTAATAGCTAATTTCTCTTCTGTACATTGCACAGCACAAGAAGAGTTATTCTTTTAGTCCAATGTCCAACTGCCAAACGCAGCCCTGGTACTGGAAAGCTGTGATGACTGCACTGTTGCACACACCTACATTTTTACAAATGGATAGAATGTACAAACATAAACTGTGCAATTTCCTCTGGATAAGTATCTGTATGCCTAGATCTAACTGGACATGGACTTAAGCTTATTTGGACAAAGCAGGATTTTTGAGTTAGCTGGATAACTACACTAAGTAAAACCCATAACCCTCCCAAATCTTGAACAAGGACTGAAGTAAAAAGAGCTGTTCCGGGTTTTACTCAGTGCAGTTATCCAGCTAACTGCTTCGTAGTATATCCCCCAGGACTGAGAAAGTTGGTTAAAGTAGTTCCAAAATATTTTTTAGGGCTTCTGGTCACCAGGGGTGAGGGCAACGCAACTGCACAAGCAGTGTAATTCTCCAAGCAAAGACAAAAAAAAACAACTAAAATGTCACCAACAAAACAAGTCACTTTTCAGCAACCTGAAGGGCTTCACTGGGAAATTGGTAAATGCAAATTCCCTATACGTTACCATTCCAAAATATTGGAGGGGAGAGGTTCTGCACAAATATAAGGCACAGGGTCTTTCTTTATCCGTAGGTAGTCCTGTTTTAGTCGTTGCGTTGCTGTGGTTGGTGCCCTCTTGTTACTGTTGCTGCTCATCTGGAATGAGAAAAGACGAGGATAAGTAATCACCTTTGAGTACGAAGCTTTCCATATAAAATTACTAGAAAATCTTGACACCACCACATTTTCAATGACAATGTGCAACGTTGTGCATTTCATAGTTTTGGTCAAACATTTTTCTCTTTTAACAGGACCCCTTAAACACAGTCTTCACCTCATGTTGTGATCAGGCCACAAAAGCACTTATGAATCAACAGGTTCACACACAAACGTCAGTGCAAGTTCCAATATGACATGCTATTACACTTAAAATGCCACCTGCTTAAATGTTCACATTTTGTTTACATCATATTTCTGTATGGATGCATCAAGTCGAAGGGATGTCCTCTAGAAAAATCAGAAAACCGCTGACAACATTGGTCGACTACACAGATCATGGTTTTTAACAGCCAACACAAGACCAAATCTTGGCCTACACAGTATTCATAAAACATAATTTCGCAGACAAGGCACAGAAACATCTCGACACACCCCTTTTTCACACTTCTTTTAAAGAAGCAGATGTGTGACACGAACTGGCACCACATCTTAGGATTTACCGTGGCATCACATTTGTCATTACTAACATAACTTAGACTGCTAAACTGACTCTGGATCAATGCACGTTTATCATTTTAGGTCGCTATTGTAGCAAGACCACCCATAGAAATAGTATTATAAATGTTTTCATTGGGATCGATTAACACACCAAGTTAATGCTCTATTAACAAGGAAGCAAGCAATACCTCGGAGCTCAACAGGTGCCTCGCATAAGACTGTTAGCTAACCTAAATAGACAAATAACCAGCTAGCTAACGTTATGCGGGATTTTCATAAACCCACTATTCAAGTAGTAACGTTATAGCCAACCTTAGCTTGCGAAGGTTGAATATAGGCATGTCGTGTTTGCTATGATAGCTTTTTAGCCAGTTGATTACTAGACTACCACTGATGCTTGCAGAAAGAAAATTGCTCAGACGACGATAAATAGTGAGCTAATAGCTAACTGTTTACCCCACCCCAAGTCTCGCTGAACTAGCTAACGTTAGCCAAATTAGCTTCGGCACGCTGCTCAACTCTTCGCCCATACAGATAAACTGGCTATTTAAACAGCATTCGCTAGCTACGCTAGCTCGCTTATAAGTAAAGCTACTAACTTAGCAGTCAAGGCTCTGCCCTTGTAACGTTACACTTACAAAATTAATGTGACGTTAATGTTATTTAATAAAATGGGTAAATTACTCAAAAGTGACTGTAATCCTGGAGCACTAGCTAACTTACCTATCGATACCTAAAGATTTTGTTGACCTCACAAATGACATTAGCTAACCAAGTGCTATGGTAAAGCCCCAAATGTGATGGCTGGTTGAGTGACTGGCTAGCCTAACGAGCTAGCTAACATCGTTGGGAACTCGTATGGAAGGCCCAGGGAACTAGCTAGCTTTCAATTTATTCTGAGGCGCCTCAAGCAGCTAACGTTGTTAATCCAAGAGGGCGAGGGTAGGTAACACGTAGCATATCTGAATCTACAGTTTACACTATTGACCGAAAGGGCCCTGCTTCCCAGATGTCGGGAACAGTGAGCACTAGCGTTATAACGTTAGCTAGGCCAGTACACAGCAGTAGAACAGTCATTAGCTAACAGTAGCTAGCATTCTCCAGGAAAACAGCAGCGAACAGCCACACAGAGAACCAAGATCAGAATAAAGCCCAAATAGCTACCTCTTGAAACCTCGGGTGAAATGATTGGCTTGGTAGATTAGCGCGATGGTAAGCCTTTCTGTCTATTGACTGAGTGCACTATGAAAATGAGACAATAAGTTTAACAGGGATATGGTGATAATAACACATCGACGCTCGTCCTCTTTCTATTTCAATATGGCTTCTCTGCGGTTGGGAGGAGTTTAGCCCGTTGACTGGTTTAGCCTCACAGTTTCCGGATTATACATCCCGTGATACAGACAGGGAGCAAACCTTAGCTTCTGCCTTTTTAAAGATAATGCGTCGGTGTTCATAAAGATGAGGCTGGGCTTCATTTACTTCAGTTTAGTGACCGTTCTTTCATTCCGTTTTTGACTTGAAGTTCCTTCATCAGAACTCCCTAACGTTAGTTCAACACATTTGTTGAGTTTAGAGTAGTAAGGTTGGGAACCTGCCGGACCAGGAAAGCACACGCAGTGCGTATTCTTTAGGGATTATTTTGATTCACTTTCATAGTGTCGGCAGGTGGATAAAGGCTATTATCATCGCAAAGCAAATCTTTTGTTTTCCATTTGCATTTCCTTTTTAGTTCAAACAAATCATTTCTACTTTAGGTAGCGTGTGTCATTATTATCGAGGACTAATTAGTGTTATCCTCCGAGGGGGCCAGTAGAAGGCACTGCCAGCCTTTTCACACGAGTAGTCTTTCTCTGTCTGTCTGTGTACAAAGAACCAAGTTATACTGCAACTTTATTATTACCGGCCTTTAAAAAATGTTATTGATTTTATTGTAAATCAAGATGGAGTACAAAATAATACAGTGTAGCATGCCATTCTCTCATATATCTAAACTACCCATACGGAAATTAACTATAGTAGGCTATTCTAATAGTCATCGTCTAGATTCACCCACAATTCTATACTAATCGTAGCCTATCACTAGCCTACAGTATGCTATTTATACCCCTATAATAATTATTTAGTATTTATCACTATTGGACAATGGTAAAACTATAGTAGGCTACGTACAAAAGAACTACAGCATAGTAGCTAATTGCTCTATGTGCTGTAGTCATACTGTATTTTTACTATAGCCTAGTTCATAATGCTGTTATAATAATTCAACAATTAACATCATATGGAATTACAGAATATTTTATTATAACCATATTGTAGGCTAGGCTACAAATTGTTTTTTGAGAATGTTTGGTGACATTTACACGGTTTTTTTCTTGAGCTCCGTTGTTTGAAGGATTTGATCCTACATAATATAGCCTACAGTTGCCTACAATCACTGTGACAAAACTCCAGCCAATATGTGACCCATTCAGACTGCCGGCAACCCTGCGTGTCTCAGGACCTGCAGTCATAGGTCATGTGGAAGACGTAGCCTAGTTCAGAACAGACGTCAGCATACGAAGGAAAAATATAACACGTTTTATTTGTCTAACAAAATATTTACATTTGCTTACTTTATTTAAGCGGAGACTATATGACTCCAGATAACTACCGAGTCTCTGTATTACGCTAAGTGCTTTGTTAGTGAGGTCGGCTGGTAAAATAATAAATTCAATAATAAATAATGACGATGATGACAGATAACAATGATTAGGTTACTGTTTGAGCATGACATTTGCACTTAATTTACAGCATCAGCGGGCGCATCAAATGCATCGCTTCTCTGACGCTTCTATGTTCAACTGGCGCTTCTTAATATCGGGTCAACTGATACCGGTAAGACCCGGGTAGGTATTATAATGCATCCATAATTTTAGATGCATTTGCTGATATTAGCTCAACTGTGGATCTAATCTAATCTAATCCTAAACTCATGTCCACGTATGTAGGATTTATCCATATTCCACGCAGCGACGTAAACTAGCCTACACAGCACGTCCATCTGTTAGGCTATATCCATGGTCCTTGTGCGTGCAGTATTATAATGTGGTCGTAGATTGAAATTTTGTTATCAGTGCATTGTGTTTGAAGCCTAAAATGTATTAGTGCAATGGTCCCCAACCCTATTCCTGGAGATCTACCGTTCTGTAGGTTTTCACTCCAACCCTAAAACAAAGCATACCTCATTCAACAGCTAGAGATCTAATTGAGTTGCTAATTAGTAGAATCAGGTGTGCCAAATTAGAGTTGAAATGAAAACGGTAGATATCCAGGAACAGGGGTGGGGACCACTTTATTAGTGATAAAAATATTTAAATGATTGATTAGACTAATTGATTGAGTAGACGTCTAAATGATTGATTAGACATTTGAGTTATTTAATTTAGTCGGTTTATGAATACTATTTTTTCACAATTTATATTGGACAGTAATCTACATGCAGCACATACCGCCATTCAGTATGGCTGTGGATAGTCTGCATGGACCACACCTTAGAATATGCATGGAATAAATTATTTTAATTTAAAGAATATAAAAATATGGTGTCGGGCAATAAACAACACGGTGCTGTTCAGGAGTAAGAATATTGTTAGGAAATAAATTAAGTTATTATAAAGACCAGTAAACAATTCTTTATTTTCATCCCCATAAGACTAATTTAGAAGCATTCACATTTGTATAACAAAAAACAACAGCAATAATTTGAGATATATTAGTATTTTTGTCTAAATTGTTTATATACATAATTTGTTTTTCACTTTATTATATATCATACATAGTTTTAAGCACAGTTCTTACTCAGAAATAAAATGAATAAGACTACACCAGCATAGCCATTTACCATCAAGAGTTTTTACAAAGAAAAAAAAGGAACATGCAATAGAAAATGCATCATGATTTGTTGTGTGAAAACTGATACTACAATCTGACATTTATTTGTTTATGCAATAGAACTTGGAATTTAAAACTATATTCATGCACCAAAGTTGTGTTATCAAAATGCTTCACAAATTATTTCTCACGATTCATGATTTCAACCTGTGAAGATCAGGTTTAATGTCATCGTGAGTTATTAATAAATTACCTAAAAATGAATGAAATCTACAAATAATCCATTAACATATACCTTATTGACCCCGTGGGGTCATTTGTCCTCTGCATTTGACCCATCCTAACGACAGTGGGCAGCCACAGTGCAGCACCCAGGGACCGACTCCAGTTCTGAGTCCAGTGCCTTGGTCAAGGGCAATGGCAGGAGTATAACTAACCTGACATATATATGTCTTTGGTTTTGGAGGAAACAGGTAGTATCCATAAGGAAACCCATGCAAACACAGGGAGAACATACACACACACAGAGGACTGGGACTGGAACTGGAACCTGGAACCTCTTTCTTGTGAGGCGAGAGTGCTAACCACTACACCACCATTCAATTCCACCTCCAGACACCCAACCAAAAGCTGAGTTTTAAAGAAAATCAATGCAATTGCTCAAGTAACAAATAAAACACCAGTTTTTAGTGGACAGACAGCAAATACATGAAGACACATTCAGTAAGTGAAATGGTAATTTACGGTACATTATTCATTTTGTTCATTCTGGCAGACTTTCTGTACATCACAACATTCATAAAGAAAAATTTATATAAAATATTTTTTTTTCTGTTATTCACAAGGCAGCGTGAGCATTTTATTCACTCTATTAGAAGGTATAAAGAGAGGCCTAATTGTGTAAGAGAAACATTAATATTCAGTTCTTTCAATGTCCAGCATTTTAATGCTTGAAAAGTATTTTCCTAAAATCTTTAGTACATTTTCAATCCAATAATCTAGCAATGAATGTAGACATAATAAACCAATGTTATTGGTTCTTACTTATTCATCAGTGAGGATGTACTTAGCTAACATCAGTTCAGATTGCACTCTCCATTACTGATTGAGAATGCTTCATACAGCTCACCATATTGTCTTCAGTGACCTCCACCGCTACAAAAACCAAAAAACCAAACCAAACCTTTAAAAATGATGAGAATACAAAGGGAAAATAGGTGATATAAGAGGGAGGGGTCCTGCAGATCCAAAGCTTCAGAACTCATTACAAAGAGTCATGCTGGGATTCAAACAAACAGTTAAAGGCATAATTATTTTTCTTCTTTACAGTTTGGTGATTTTAGTGGTCAGTAAAACTGAGTTTGTGAAGGTAAAGTGTGCTGCCTTTACTTGTACAGACGGATCACTGATTCTCTTACAAATCTCTTATGATGTGAAATTAGTTTTGTTCCGGCTAACCTCCGGTTTCTTTTTTTTAACAATCCATGAATGTGTATGTAAATTCTGTTGCAAGTTTATATTAATTTTCCCTATGACATACACAATTATCTCCTAAATATTTGATTCAAATTTCATAGAGAACAGAAGATTCTAAATGTTCATTTTCTGAAAGCACTTGAAACTCTCAAACTGGGCCATTAATTATTCTTCAGTCTTGCTTACAATGGTTAACCATAAGTATGTGCTTAAAAGCATTTGGGATAGAAACCCTATATATATATATAGAAAACATTTAAACAGAAACCCAAGGCAAATGGCAATGGGAATGTAGCAAGCATTTAAGAATGTAATATTTATTTGTGGGTGTTTTTGAATGTCTAAACTAAGAATTTTCCATGTCCTTCATTTGCAAATCCGAATCAGCATTTTTTTTCCAGAAAAATTACTGTAATGCTTCAGTTAAGATGATAGTGGTAAGTAAATTTGTATTCCACTGATAATCATTCAGAGTACAGCCCTCGATACACAGAACCTTGCATTGTTGCTGACAATTCTCTGTAGTGATTCTTTTGAAATGTGAGAAGGGATGCAGGACCAAGGAACAGGACGTCCATTTGATGATCCAAGGAAATTCCAGAAAAGGGACAAATTGGGGAGCTCAGAAAGTGACGACGGCGCTCTTCAAGTACAAGGACGGTTTCCTGCTAGTTCTGGGGTGCCGGTGCTACCTGAAGGAGTGTCGGAAGTGCCTGCTCCTTCGCTTCAGCTTCTCGGGATTGTGTGACGCCATGTGAGAAAACTCCCGAAAGATGTCGACGTACGTGGTGTCCCCTGAAATAGAGTGGGGGTGGGGTGAACACGCATCATGGGGGGGCTCCACTGCTCGCGCCCTAATTTAAGATACTGTACAGAGCTGCCATTGAGGCTTTTGGAGGTCACAGACATCAGTATTTCAGGGTCAAGAACAGCAGATCAGTACATACATAAATGACACAAAAGGCACAAAAGCACATTCAACACATTTTTAAATCAAGCAACCCCATGATTAGCACAATGTTTAAACATAAGTTAAATCTGAATCCTCATATTAAGCGATACCAATACATAGAGATTAATGGCAGAAATATACATAAATATGATACCAAGAAATAGCCTGATTAGAATATTGCAGCATCTTTTTTTATCTAGTTGGGTGAGTATAGATTAAAATATTGGCAACTCATTTCAGGAAAAATCAAGAAGAAATGATGTCATGTAGAAGTGCACACAAACAGGTCCTGGAAGCTGAATTAATATCACGGCAAAACAGCAAGAATATACCGTAGCATTCTCTCAACATTTGTAGCATTGTGGTGCAATTTATACAATGCTATTGGAATGTTGTGATAATATTATGTTGGCAGGGAATTGGCTGAGGCACTTAACAAGACAAATCTATAGAACAAGAAAGGGGTGATTGTATTAGTTTCATTGACACTTTGGATATCCATTATTTTACAAAAATAAATAAATAATACAAGCTCCAATTACATCTGCTGCATTAGCATAATATCAGTATTTTTCAGGAATTTCAGTGGGGAATTAAAGGCTATATCAACTAACAATTTAACATGTTTATTTCCATAATTTAAACAAATGTAAATTGTGTGTAAAAACGGTATCAAACTGCAAGATATGCAGTAGATTTTACAGAATGATAATGATTATTGTTCTATTAACAGGGCAGTGAATAAAACCGTAACAATTACATTCTGCAGTGGAGATGTTATGAGCTGGGCTGTGTATTTATTTATTCCAGAAAGATAAAAAAATTCTTTATTATAGTAAATGTTATGTATATAATGGATACCAATTTTAATATTATAGATTATATCCATGAAAAGCTGATCACTATCTTACTGCAATGCAGTGATTGCTTTTAATGGAAGGTTTTTCAGGATAGAGTGAGAGAAAACACAAGCACCACACACCAGTCTGTCAGTTCTAGATGACTGTGTAGCTATGTGACTCATTTGACTAAAGAGCTGTCCACTTTGAGTAAACGCACAAATAAAAAAATAAAACAACACACGGCAGGTTGAACCAGTGCAATGGGATCTACTATATGCTAGTGCATGTGGGTCATTCAGTCTCAAATCAATATGAACTCCTTATTATAAGAGTCGGGATTTGTTTTTACTAAGGGCATTCATAACCTAAAATATAAAAGCAAAATAATAAAATAATACAATTGCTTTATTTTTGTTATTCATTGAATTGCAGTGCAACCTCTTTCATAGGTCATAGAGGTTAGGCTCTTATTTTGTAGTAATCCTAAAATGTTTCTGGTATGACTTTAAACCAACATTTATAACAAAACAATCAATGCAGATCTATGGTATATGTCAAAAAAGAAGACACTGACTTATCTTAGGAGTAAGTCATAAGGAGTAATCAGATGGTTCATCAGATTAGCATTGCTTGTTTTCCTGAAAGTTCAAATAAAGAACTCATTGCTACAACAGTATTAACTGTTGGGAATTTACAGAACCAGTGCACCACATTAATTAACCCCACTGAATTTGTGTTGAATGAGCCCATGCTTGTGTATGGCATGATCTGAAGGTATGGGGCTATTTAAAGATTTGATTAGCTTTAGTCAAATGATTCAGAATAGAGTCAAGATCAGGAGATATTTGGGATGATGATTTAGGGGAAGAGGGCCACTCTGTAGGATGATTTTTCATTGGCCCTTAAAATATGGGAAAAAAAATTCACCAAAGAAAGAAGGAAATATTATTTTAATAGTTTAAAATGTGGAATTAAGCCAAAAAGAATTATCTCGGGGAAAAACTGTTGGAAGAGAAAGAGATTGTCTCCATGGAAACACCACACCAGAAGAGAAACAAACCGCAGTGATAAGGACCATGATGCTTCACTCACTCTATCCCGAAAATCCTTGTTCTTTACTTTCCTGGTGACTGTGGCAACATCCGTATCTATGGAAGCAACAACAGAGTCAGTTTAACCCTCTTTTCACCCCTGTGGATAGTTCAGGCCTAATTATAGAACCTTAATCATCCATTTGAGCAAATGGGCTTAGCGTTGGCTGGCTAACCCCCGAGGCTGATCCCACCTATAATATAATATTGTTACTATAATGTAATGTTACTGTGACACTGTAGCAACTTTACAACATTAATATTCAGTATACATATCAGCAATGTTGAAGGTTTCACACATGGGACAGTCAGATGTCCTTTAGGATTAAATTTAAGGTTAATTTCTTCAGTAACTATCCAGCACAATTTAAGACACCCCATATTAGGGCATTCTCTAAACCAAAAATGGCATATGCATGTAGATACGATAAAGTATACGATTCCTTTGAGAGCAACCTCTCTATGTGCTCATTAAGATACTTTTTCTCCTATTTTCAAACTAACTGCATGTCATCTGTCAGCATAAAAAATGGGTTATTTGCTGCCTAACATAATTGATAATTGAATGTGAAAGCTAAACAGTACTGCAATGTTCGTGGGGGCGGTTAATCAGAAATTGATCCGACAAGTGTTTTATAGTAAGAAAAACAGAAATTCTGTGTGATGAAAATGAGAAGAACAGCCAAACAGCTGCCGTGACATGAAATAAAGAGTTTTTTTTGCCTTTAAAAATGGCTTGGACTCACAGATTGTTAGAGTAATACCCCTGGGTTTGTCTCATTCAGTCTAGCTGATCGAACTGCAGCCCAACATATGCAGTAGCCAAAAGAGGGGTTTATTCCACTAAGAGGGTAGGCATCCCTCTTTACCGATTCCAAAAAATGTGATCAGTCCATCAAGCTCACTGATTGTAAAACTGAATTACATTCATACAGCGCTCTTCACAATAGCAAAGTGCCTCAAAGTGAATGGAAAATGAAAAAGTATAATATGGACCTTTCAACCTTGATCCTCCATGGACAGAATGTAGTATATATACCAGCTCTTTTTAAAGCAGTAACAAGGAAGAGAAGTATGATTGATTAAATTGGATATGTGATGTTTTTAAAACTTGCATAATGTGTCCCCTCTATGTTAGCTTGAAGGCAGCGATTCAATAGAGATAACAACATTAGCCAACATTTAATTAAGCTATTATGCGCTGGACAGTCACAAACACAGACCTCCCGCTCACATCCTCAGGTCAAGTGAGTACCAAACAGTCCCGCTCACTCTTTCCAATGATTGGTTTACATCAACATTTTAGCTGGATATGAAAAAAAAAATCTAATCCAAGCAAAATATTTTCAATGAAAATTCTAATTATAGACATAACCTTAACTTACAGTATGGTACAAGGCTGACATATCACAGCTTGGGAAGAGATCATCGTGGAACACAGTATGAATTGTTTTCATTGCTCCAGTAAAACTGTGTGCATTGTGGGTAATGTTCATATTTATGAGGAGCCCTATAGGACCTACAGGAGTGTTAGTGGCGAAGCAGAAATTTTACACAGAGTGTTACAAAGAGACATGACACAGCTTGCACACAATATTCTCAGAACATTTCCGTTACACCAACATGAAAAGATTTCTACGGCGTTACAGAAATGTTGTGGGAACCGTATGTGTTAGCTATAGTTAAAGTCAGAAATGTTGTGGGAACCGTATGTGTTAGCTATAGTTAAAGTCAGAAATAAAGAACAAGCAGAGGGGGCTGGTTAGATTTTCTTTGTTTTATTCTGAGTATTTTTCAGTGTTTCCATAAGACAATAGGAAAATTCAAAAACAAAACAGCAACAAAAATAAATTAAAAAGACAGCAGTAGCTTAAATCATACAAGGATATTTTGAGATTGACGAGACGATCTTTAACAACATTCAAAAGATTGTAGATTGTAGCAAGAGAGAAACAAAAAGATCGGATACAGGAAAAGGATCACAGCAGTATGTTGAATAGCAGGCAGTCTGCATTACAGCTTCAGCTTATTTACAGCTCTTCTACACCGTGTTAAAAAAGACGCAACACGTAACACGTATCTGCTGGCATGGCGCACACCTCATCCATTTGATCACTATTTGTATAGCTCCTCTCTATTTTATTATGTTATAATACCAAAAATGTTTTAAATAAGATTCCCTTCTTGCCTTTGGAATGGCATTTCCCATTTTGCAGTTCGTACCATCTAAAAATAAGGTACACTAGTATTTAATTTTCATCCTCTGAACATTCTGGATCCAGCTGAAAGTAACCCATACCAAGTGATTACCCCCCCATACTTCTATACCTAAAAACCAACATACTGTTCTCTGCCTTCCAGTCATAATGTGCTCATTATTAAACTGGTCTACACACTAAAATACCTTCAACAAAGAATCCCCATCAGCCTTATAAATTCACATTTCTAGCACACATGAACCAGGAGATGACAGAAACGCTGGCAAAAATGAATCCTTATTAAAGTATTAACATTTGTTCACTTGCAGGGTTACACCCCCTATGTACAACACCCTCTCCCAAACAGTCTTTGGCAGAAAGTATCCTGACCCTTGCATGGCAATGCTCTGGTAGGGGTCTGTTCCCTCTCATAAAAAAGCCAAGTCAGAACTTTACTCCACAAATCAATAAGAAAGCAATACGCTTGATTCCTGCCATACAAGTAAAGTCAAAAGGATCTGCATTGCCGATGAAAAGGCAGGTAGTTAGGGAAACACAGTATGTGCGAGAAAAACTAAGCTCCAAAACTAAAAAAGCCTAATATAAAAACGCATAATGAGAGTTCCTATTTGACTACATAGCCATATTCCAAAATGGGAAGAAAATAATATTACATTACACTGGGGCAAATTCAGTTGTGTAACCACCCTGGCAAGTGTAATACAATTTCACTTATGCCACAGATACTGCATTATGCACAAGTAAAAGAAAACACACAAACAAACATAAAACCCAGCTCTGAATTAGGTTGTGACTGCCTCAGTTTAGACCCGTGACATCAATTGCCAAGGTAGACAGATGACAGCAATTTCGAGTCAGCAAGAAAACCTATAGCTGAAGTCCATTAACATTTAACATGTAAACATAAGTCATGCACTTCCACTGAACGGCAAGGTTATCTGGCTAATACAGGAGAGGAGTGATTTTCCAAATGGAAATGACTTGAGGCAGAGTCTTGCCTCTCTGCTAAAGGATGACAGAGCATGCAGCTCAGAGGAGTCTGTAATAAAGGTGGCCACTGGGGTTGTGCCCTGCATTTATTTAAAGCAGACACTGGAATTCCCCTCTGGTGCTTTTTAATGGACACTTGCCATCCATTAAATTTGGAACCATATTACCATGATCTTAAAGAGGAATGTATAATATATCAAATATTGACACACACACACACACACACACACACACACGCACACGCACACGCACACGCACACGCACACGCACACGCACACACACACACATTCAAAATCGACAGTGCTAAGAAAGTCACGGGCAAAGTCGACTCATGCAGTATCCAAACTTATTCTAATCATAATGCGTCATATGACTGCAAACCATGAGGTTTAAAAATATAGATACAAATATGTAAATCATATTAACATTATTATTTAATTTCAAAACGGATGGCATCACTCAAGTAGCAATTTTTTTTAAATTTAAAAAAAAATCTTTTTAAAAAAGATTCTTTTTCAGTTGTTGGTTGGTGGTTTGGTCTGCTAGAAATGAACATGTAATAATTAGCTAAAATGATGAACTGATTTTGAATACATGCTCTGAAATGTGAAACCAAAGGAAATATATCCTGTTAAAAAGGTACTCTATGATCTCATTAAAATTGAAAGAGTATAAGCATAAAATAAAAATGAAAAGTAATACAGATGATCTGTATTAAAATAACCATTGCACTAATCCTCTGTACAAAATCATATAAATAAAAAAACACTTAAAAAGTATATATACTCTATTTCAAGACATAAATCAAAAGAAATTAAAATACTGTGGGTAGGAAAAGTGCACAAAGTTCTGTTCTTACATAGCCTAAATAATGTCCTAGTACCTTTTTCAAATAAATAGCCTTTTTCAAGACATTCAGCATATCCTGTGTATAAACACACACTTAAAAAGAATAAGTGACTCCTCATGAATTCTCTGAAGCCCTTCCAATACTCTTATCACAGTAAATCGTTTTATCGCCCTCCCGTCTTTTAATTGTTCAAATGGACTTGGTGCCCCCCCAACTCTCATGTAACACACATGTTTAAAAAGCCACCTCATGCCACTATAACACAGGCTGAACAGAGGCAGATTTATGTTAATACTGCATTTACAGAATAAAAAAGAGAGGAAGAGCGGTTTTCCGTAAAAGAGAAAGAGCGCTCTTCCAAAAAAGAGGGAGAGTGGTCTACCATAAAAGAGAAAGAGCGCTCTTCCAAAAAAGAGGAAGAGCGGTTTTCCGTAAAAGAGAAAGAGCGCTCTTCCAAAAAAGAGGGAGAGTGGTCTACCATAAAAGAGAAAGAGCGCTCTTCCAAAAAAGAGGGAGAGTGGTCTACGATAAAAGAGAAAGAGCGCTCTTCCAAAAAAGAGGGAGAGTGGTCTACGATAAAAGAGAAAGAGCGCTCTTCCGTAAAAGAGGGAGAGTGGTCATACCTAAAAGAGAAAGAGCGCTCTTCCGTAAAAGCAGTTCCACGTGCTGTTTTTTCGGAGTGTGAGGAAAAACCATCAGGTGACCTTGCCCCAGACGCATTCTGACTCAAACCTGGCACCGTAATGCCAGGTCTTTAAATGACCCGCTGAATTTGACATCTTCCTGAAAGCTCTCCAGTGACAGGAGGCGCGGCAGCAGAAAGCAGGCTCGGCCGATGGTCCTCTGAACGCCCAGATTTTGAGACCACAAGCACCACCCACCAGCCTCGGCGTAGCCCAAGCCAGTCACCTCTGATTTTGAGACCACAAGCACCACCCAGCAGCCTCGGCGTAGCCCAAGCCAGTCACCTCTGAATTAAGGGCCGCTTGCTACTTTATCGGAGACTTGCTTTAAAAATTAACGTTTCGTTAAAAGTGAAATTGTAAAAAAAATACACACAACAATTCAAACTCACAGAGGCTCAAGTGACTGTTTGTTCCCTTTAAAATTGGTCTTTTTTGTGAGTGAAATTCATTCGTTTGTATTGCGGCGCAGTGCCCTCAGCCAAAAACATTACTGGTAGGTATTCAAACACAGTGACACCCTCCCTGATTTGGACACTCTGCGAGGATGACCCCATTGTGGCTTACATCACCAGGGAGATTGTTTAGCGAACACAGATGAGGTAGTTGGGGGTCCCTCACACATGGGGTCCACCCATCACTAATTCTCACCTTCACTCCTGGAAACCCAGACCCCGCTGTGTGATATCCAAATGTCTAAGACCCTGGAATACGCCTCTTACTTTGGCCATGTGACCACACCACAACAGCAGTTCCCTTCCAAACTGGCAGTGAAGCCACACTGCGAAACACGTTTTCTGTGATGCCAGTCACACTGAGTAGCCCGGCCGCTTCAAACTGAGACTCAAGCAAAGTCCTGTGGACCTTTGAGGCCAATGCCAAGACACAACAACAAGATAAACGTCAACGACCCCATCATTCAAATCTGTTAAGCCCCCATGTGGACGCTGGTTGCCACTGGATTTGTGGTCTCAAAGCCTGGGAAGAGGGCTGCTCTTGCATTGCTGATGTGGGCCATCACGAACAGCGTGGACTGTTATGTTACACAAACCGGTGAGTGAACACTGCAACGGATAAGCTCTGCCTTTTCCCAAAAAAATATAAAACAAGATGGGTTTGGAGAGTTAGAGGCCAGGGCTAGGTCCCTGTGGGGAATGTTATAGGGAGAAGTAACTGCCTAGTTCTGACCACAAGATTCCCAGCAGGGCTTCTCGGTTACCCGGCAACAAGCTGCAACCCCTCCCACCCCCCACCCCCCCAATCCCCCCCACGGCTCCTCCCCCAAAGAATGGAACCATCTAGCACTCGTCTATGTTAAGGCAGATGAACTCTTGAATGCACGTCTTATACTGCTGTTCGGTGGGGCTGCTGCTGGGGTATTGACCTGGCTGTCCAAAGGGGCCCTCCGACTCCCGCATCTCCTCGTTCATCCTGGCCAGGCGCAGCCTGCGATGGGGGGGGGGGTTTGTGTGAAAGAAAGAGGAGAGGGAAATGTACACGATTTAGTATTGCATGTAAGCTTTCGGAAACCTTGGCGCTAGACCAATACCAGTGAATTTAAGCGTGATTAGAATGGCACGACATACAGTAACAAGTTTGCACTTCGGGACACAATCTTTCACAGATCTGGACTTCGGGGACACAGTCTTTCACAGATCTAGACTTTGAAACTGCATTTCATTTTCGCAAAAGTGACTCACAAGGTGACAATGTCGGCGTTGGCGGCCTGCACGGCGATACTCAGGGGGTCGTGCCCGTCCTCGTCCCCGTCGGTCTGAGTGGCACCCCGCTTCAAGAACAAGCACACCTGCCTGAAAAGGGGCACAGGCGGCGTGAGTCCCAACAGGGCAGGTACCCTCTCTGCACATACAACACTGGCTATGAACTTTCCACAGCCACTTTGCTTTGAAGCTTATGCTTCTTATTCAGGAAATAATGTCAAATCTTAAACATTGATTCCCATTTTATAAGTGTGTAAGATAACAAATATGTGATTAGAATTGTCTTAACTGAACATTCAAATGCTTATGTAATGCTGGTGTTACACGTACAACGTTTTCATGCAACTTGGTTGCATTAGTAAGTTGCGAGTTGTGCAGGCTTATGCAACTTTACCGTTACACGAAGCGTTTCAAATGCAATCAAAACTGCACGTATCAACACTTTTTTCTGCATGATAGACAACAAAAGATGAATGTATCTAGACCAAATTCGTTTATTAGCTTATTATAATAAAAGTACATAATGTAAGCTGACGGTTAGCCGTTTACGCAAATTAATGTTAACTTTCTCTAAACCCACTAGAAATACTTAAACTACCTGGAATACATAGGACAATATTTAAATCTAAAGTTAATCGCGAACCTTCAAAATACTCAAAGACTGTGATCTCCTTGTTTTGAGCCCATGTTACAAGGGCACCGTTGTGTATCAAATCAGCTGATAGTCGGAACCAGTTAGTAGTACAAGCTGATTGGAAAGTCACGTGACATGGTCTGAGCGTTTCCGATTGGATGCTGCATGCAACTAGTTGCAGAAGTTTGATTGAGTTTCAACTACACCCAACTTTTCAGTGAATTGCACAGGGTGCTACACATCACGGCTGAAATGCAGTCAGATGCGTACAACAAAGTTGCATGAAAAAGTTGTACATGTAATGCCAGCCTAACAGTCACTACTAGTGATTGAAAACAATGGAGTTCTAGAACACTGACTTAGAATTTTAAAAAAACATTCCAAAAAACATCCTCCCCACAGAGTGAATTCACTAACAGCAGGTAACGCTCACCCTGTGTGACCCAAATATGTGGCGTGGTGAAGGGGGCCCCTCCCTCGTTGGTCTCTTTGGTTCACGTCGGCGCCGTTTTGAAGCAGGAACTCGCAGGCGATCAGGGAGCCCTGCAGGACATTGTGGGAGAGAAGTTAATACTGTAACACTGCTGGAGGAGAGATAGCTTTGGCGGAACGGCAGGTGCTCGTTACTGCACATGGCATCGGATGCAGATGCTGTTTACGAGCCACAGAGGAACTGAGTTTGCCTGGGACCGCACGGCTGAAATAACTCGAGGGGTGGGTGCACTGTGTTGGATTTTAATTTGCTTGTGAGGATCTGAAACTTTGAATAGCTATATTATCTGCCAAAGAACAGCAGTGCTGACGGTACTTTTTCTACACAGTGCAATATAACACTATAAGAGTATAGGACCAGCGAGAAAAGCTCACCCCCATCACAGCCTGTATGAGCGGGCTCTTTCCCTCATCCTCCTCGCTCATCAGGTTGACGTCGGCGCCGTGCGCCAGCGCCTCGGCCATGACGGGCAGGTTTCGCGCCCGCGACGCCTTGTACAGCAGCCCCCCGGGGTGTAGGTCCCGCAGGTCCTCTGGGTCCGATGTCTCCGGCTCCAGCTCCACCTCCCCGCTCGACTCCTCAGACTCCTCGCACTCTGAGGAGAGAGCAGGACAACACGCTATCACACACCGCTCTGCGTCAAGCACACACCTTCATCAGCGTGGCTTACCCCAGGCCTTCATTTTCACTGAAACATTTAATGGGTTCAGCACACACAGCTGCCGTGCAAGTACATTTAGGATCAGTGAATAATATGAAAGGACTGTGTCATTTAAGCTGTGGAATCCTTGCCTTTGCCAGACTCTTGCAAAAAAACTGTTTTGGATTGTTTTCTTACTTCCCCTTACTCTATACTCTTTAATCTGAACTAGAAGGCAATATGTAAGGGAACATACATATTTCTTTGCAGGCAAACAAAATGTTGAAAAATCTTTAAATTAATTAAATTAATATATTAGACTTCCAACACTTTGATATGATATTCTGTGCAGCATTTCAATTGATTTACAGTTAGCACTGCAAGAAACGGTCACAGCATGATCATTTAAACAGCTGTACTTGTAACATCTGGAATGTGAAGAGCAAGGGAGTTCTCCAGTATATTAAGGAGCCAGTAGCTCCGCCCCTTCCCCACACCCCACCGGACCAAGGCCCACCAACCTTCCTCTGTGACGCTGTCCACCACAGAGCCGAACACCAGGATGTCAGTGCTGCCGTCCGTGCTTCCGCCCAGCCCGCTGTCACTGCTCAGACCTGCCGGGCCAAAAAGTGCCAAGCCAAGGACATGTTAGTCACCCCCACTGCCTCCCAAAACCAGAGCACGACCACACTTCCATATATCCGCTAACCTGTAGCTCCATTATAATCCCACTCTACTCCAATAAGCCCTGAGCTATCATTCCACTTCCTGCTTTGTGGAGGGTGTGGCCAGTGAGAGGACGTCCCACTTACTGCGCGGCCCGGAGCCGGTGTCAAAGTAGGAGAAGAGCGAGTCCAGCTCATCGGGACAGAAGAGAGAGTCCCTGCGGAACTTAGCGGCAGCAGCGGCTGGAGAGAGAGAGAGAGAGAGAGAGAGAGAGAGAGAGAGAGAGGAAGAGGAGCTCAGAGAGAGACACAGACACACACACACAATACCTAGGAACCCATTACAGTACATTTCAGCATTTAGCAGACACTCTTATCCAGAGCAACTTACACAGATTACATATTTACATTACATTTACAATGCATTTATACAGCTGGATATTTTAACGCAAGTGATTCAGGTGTAAGCTGTTGCCAGGCTACCTGATGAGAAGTTGCCAGGAGGGGCGCTGCCGAGCTCCCGCCGGTACTTGCGGCAGGATTTGAGAGCTTTTATGGAGCTGCTGTGCCTCTGGCACTTCTTATGGTTCCAGCGCCGTGATTTGCGCTCCGCGTCCACCAGTGCCTCGCTACCCGCCATCTTCTTCAGGAACTTCTTCTCCACATACTTGGCCTTTATCCAGGCCTCCTTCTCCTGTCTACAGGAGAGAGAGGCCAGTGGGTGGAGTATAATGAACAAAGCAAACTGGATACACAGACTCACTTTCCCCAGACTGAAGCTACTGAGTTTGTATTTCATTTGAAAAATGTGCAGGCTTAAATGCGCTTTTTCCTCACGCAAACAACTTTAGGAACGTGTTATTTTTTGTTTTTATCACACAGCAGTGACGCCTTTCATTAATTTTCAGCTGCTATAGACCTCAAAGTGAAATAAAACATAATGCTTGATGAATTTCAAGCACAGCAGCAGTTGGGCTGGGCAGAGGCTGCGGGGGCTTCAGAATTGCCCACCTTGAAGTGGACGGCCCTGGTTTCTTCAGGCCCAGCTCCTCACATGTGCTCTCATAGATCTGATTGACGGTCTGATTGCCGAGCTCACACATCAGCTGCAGAGAGACAAAACAACAAGAAAAATCAATCAATAAAGTAACCGAGTGCACAAATATCAAGCCGACGGCACAAATGAGACAGTTGACTATATGCATAGTTACTACAGATGTAATTGTTAAGGTATTTCCCATGGCTGATTAAAATGAGAGGGGGGAGATTTACCTTCAGTAGCTCCGGCTCCCATGAGTCCAGTGTCAGTGATCGGACCTTTGAACATTGAACCCCCAAACTCCTGCCCGAAAGAAGCAATCGCCACATTTTCAGAACTCATATATTATATACTCAGTTTCATATATTATTCACAGGGTATGCGTTATGCATGCAGAGCAAATCTGGCAATGCTAATTTCATAAAATACACATTTAAGATAGATGTTATTGCATTTGAGGGATTCAAACAAGTGTAGATATTTCTGTTTTACACTGTGTTGACTTGTGTTAAGTCTGTTTTGAATTAAAAGGTGTTTTTAGGACAGTGGGAATGTTTTATGGCCAAGGCCGATTGCGTTTCCTCTTGATGGAACCACACTGGAATGCTGCTTGGCTCTGACAGCACACCCCCCCCCCCCCTAAAAAAAAGTTTTTTTACTTGTTCTGGAAGTGATAAAGCTGCAGTTAGAATTAGTTTTGTCCTTTGTTCTCATCCTTTTCCCCTCACGCTAACTCCCTCCTCCTCTCTTTTCCCCTCTCCCCTCCTCCTCCCCCCTCTCCTCTCCTCGGCCCACACAGATCTGAGGACTTGCCTGTGTATGCCGCCTGACTGCCTCGCTCCTTGCCCAAACCACTGAGGGTTACGCAACCTGTTTTAATCACATAAATCCGACACAAATCCAGCCATTTCTACAACCGAGCAAACCAATTTTCCTCAAAAAAAGCTCCGCAAACTTCATAGAACTCTGAAAAGTAAGAGAGGTTTCTGCTTCAAAATTGTTCCTTGAGCAAATCCAAGAGATATTCAGTCATCATTACCTTGCAAAGCCTGTGAAAGGATATCATCGAGAAGGAGAGAGCCTTTGTTTAATCTTACACCTCCTCCTTGATCTATTTGATTAACATAAAATAGACAGCCTGTTCTCATCTCTGAGAGGATTAATGATAGTTGTGAAAATAAAGCAGAAAGACAGATGAGACAGAGATAGATAGAGAAAGAGAGAGTGCTCTACACTTTGCTTGGAGAATTTACATATGTACACAGAAAGCAGTGATTCATACACTTTTGATTCATTGCTATGGGCTTTGTTCATTCCTTTCTAATCTGTAGCTGTTACATCTTGAAATGGTAGGATCAAAAGGAATGTTTTCCAAAAGATGAAGGTATCTATTCCACAATCGTCTTCGTCTTTGGCTGCCACTACAGTATTCCCTCTGGAGGTGATACTGACTACTTACAGAAACTTCCAAAGCTCATTATTCCTCCACAAAGAGGATCAATCAGCATCTGAGGCCACAGCTCCTAATCCAAAAATGCTACAAATAACCACCCTCGACAGGTATTCATCTGACTGAGCCAGAGTGGTTTATTTGGCAAATTCATTAATTTTAAACTGATCGCCCAGGCTTAAAGTGGAGATTACAAAAATAATCAATATTCTCTTTTTGGAAGTAGTAAACATTCCGTGGATCCAAAGCGCAGGTGGTAACGGAAGCATGTCCAGCTACAGTGTAATTGCACTCATATCTAAATTACCATATAAAGGACAAGGGATATAGGATCCAAGCAGTGACTCCCCCTTTCTCCTCCTTATCATCACTGATCCCCAAACCCAACAGCCCGGCTGCCCCTGTCTCACGAGGGCGACTAAGTGAGGAGGGGGAAGCAAATGTGACCAGAAAGCCGATTAGTGGATCTCCCAGTAATCTGGAGGAGGGCTGAAGTGGCATAGCTCAAGCTTCACTGAGTGACACAGGCTGCTAAAAGGTCAGCGGTCTCCTGGACCCCAGCCGTCAATCGATACCTTGCTTATTATCCTGCGTGCTGAGGAAATCAGTTGGTTCGTTCTCAAATAACGTCTCTGAGCGCTACTAGTCTGGTGCAGGTCCAAAGGTCTCTCCTGAGGACGCAGATGGGGGTTGAGTGGAAGGCTGTGAGCATTACCAGTCCCACAGAGCACAGAAGTGGCAGGGTGACCCCTCCTCAGCCAATCAGATTTCCAAACGGGGCCAGTTTACCATGGAAACGCACCCTGGTCTTAGTAAGTGTGTTCCACTAGAAGTGGTGGCCGGGTAGTGTAATGGTATAACGGCTTTGTAACTTAAAGGTTGCAGGTTCGATTCCCAGGTAGGGTGCTGCTGTTGTACCCTTGAGCAAGGTGCTTTACCTGAATTGCTTCTTTATATATCCAGCTGTATAAATGGGTACTATGTAAAAATGAAGAAGCTGTGTTATTCACTCTGGATAAGAGCGTCTGCTAAATGGCTGTAATATAATGTAATGTAAAGTGTGTCAGCCCATGGGAGGAGTGCATGGATAACCATGTTAGAGCAGCGTGGGGGTGCGTCAGGGTACCTGTCTATGCCGGAGCACTCAATGCACAGCAGAATGCCCAGGTTTACCTGTGTATGCTGGAGCACTCAATGCACAGCAGAATGCCCAGGTTTACCTGTGTATGCCAGAGCACTCAATGCACAGCAGAATGCCCAGGTTTACCTGTGTATGCCAGAGCACTCAATGCACAGCAGAATGCCCAGGTTTACCTGTGTATGCCAGAGCACTCAATGCACAGCAGAATGCCCAGGTTTACCTGTGTATGCCGGAGCACTCGATGCACAGCAGAATGCCCAGGTTTACCTGTGTATGCCGGAGCACTCGATGCACAGCAGGATGCCCAGGTTGATGCTGGCCCAGCGTGGGTCGGGCTGGGCCGCAATCACAGCACTGCTCGTTCCCTGGGATGCTCTGGGCGCGCTGCACGATGGTCTCCCCCCGCACGCTGCGCTCACGTGGCTCACTGGCCGAGTCGATGCTGCTGGTGGACGGGGAGGCCGTCCGGTCCAAGCGCTGCGGAGGACATAAAATATGTCAGTTTTGTCGAGCAGCACTTATCAAAAGTGTTATGCGACAAAGTATAAATTAGCCCTAAGAGCCACTCCAGGTGCCAGTGGGATATGGGCCCCAGGACCCCGGCATGGAGACTGACCTCGATGTAGTAGTTATCGGGGATCTCTCTGTAGGCAGAGGCTATGCTGGCCTGCACCGCCTGGATCCACGACTGCCGCAGTTTCTCTGACTCCGCCTGCAGCATGCAGCTCCTGAGGGGAAAGGACCAATCAGAGCACAGACACACAGACACACGCACACGCACGCACGCACGCACACACACACACACACACACACACACACACACACACACACACACACACACACACAGCACTCGGCTACCCTTATCTTAACCTCCTGAGACCTGGCAGAAAGAAAGTTTAAATATTTTATATTTTTTGACATAATAAAAGTGTCTTGTATCACAAAAACATGTTGCAGTGCTTTATTGATAAATGCTATTTGAGCTGCCTAAACTGTGGTAGCCAACACACAGTACCCTAACCTCCTCCTAACCGCAGCCCAAAATGGTGGTTGGCCACAAATTTAGGAAACACAGACCTCAATGAACCCGTAACAGTGGAAAAACATTTACTTTGTTGGAGAGACGACCTCGAAGCAGAACCTCCTCTCAATGTCCTCACAGGGTTTGACTGAGCACAGCCTTAAGTCTTCCACCACCACCGTCAGGGCATCCTGAGGAGAGGCAGAGGAGAGTGTCACTCACACTGACTCACACTGACTCCGCCCCCTTTTTCGCCATCAGCACACTTCCACAAACTCCAGATTGTCCTTCTCATTCAGGCACAGCCAGGCCTGGTTTAACCTTCCCATTATGTTAGCATTTTACTGCCATTTGTGTTATAATATTAAGGTGTTGTTACGAGTCAATATCAAAAAAACATTAAGGTTCCAAATACCTTTTTTTACATGTATTTCCGAATTCTCTCTAGTATGTATAAAAGGCGTTTGCTGAAGAAAATCACCAATTTGAAATTATACAAAAACAAAAAGTAATTTCGGGTCATATAGACGGAGGTATAGACCCTAACACAATAGGGAGGTTAAATCTAAGGGCCCCAGAAGACCTGTGTTAGCCATGTTAGCTGTCAATAACCATCGACCACACTGTACTTCCCAGAACTACCCCATTCTGTGTAGTTTTCCACTTTTATTTTTCACATTGATTCCAAAATAGAAGTTTTTCAATTCCTTCTTTCACCTGAGGAAGAGCTGGAAGTCTCTCTCTACCAGGCGCTGAAGCCTGGTTATTAATCCCAGCCCACCAGAGACATTTCTATCAGTATTATTTCATAATAATTCTCCCCTTTACCAGGATACACACCACAGTAAACACCCGAGACTAACCTTTAGCTTCTTCTGATACACCAGTTGACTGTTCTGTATTGAGAACCACCGTCTGAAATAGCAGGAAAAACAACAACTTGTTGCACTATACTTATATCACCATTACAGCTTCTGCAATAACCACCTGTCAAATTTCCTTTACCCTGAAGAACCAAAACACAGATATAAGATAAGGGAATTCAAGTGAGGGTGCACTCGCATCAAGCAGTCCTTTCATTGGACTGCAATGGAGAGAACTGTATGACATAATTTTACAGATATGCTAGGCAGAATCAATGGCAGAACTGTATGGATCTCTAGACAGCCATTGAATCCACACAAGTTTGAAGCAAAATACAGTTGATGACTACTGCAAAAAGGCAATGTTTTTTAAAACACAAGGTTATTTTCTGGTTACAGATCTTGTGAAAACAGTTTGAATAAAAAAATACACACATAAATGTTCATAACACAATGAAGTTTTAATTATTTAATATACAGAGCATGGTAAGGTTTAGTATCAAATCTAAGCTACTGCACAGTCTATGGATAAAGAGAACAAGCCGAGCTCTCACCGCAATTTATCCTTTGCCTATCTTTCCAAAAAAAAGGTTAGTCCTTTACAGATTCCAAGATGAAATTATGCTCCAGCAAACAACTCCAAATTATATTAAGCACTTTTTTCTGTCATTCTGCATTTTAAATGAACACATGGCAAAACTTCTTGCTACTGTTGTTGACTATGCCTGTACATACTGTTTCTGTGACAGGACATTTTGTTGTCATGTAAGGGACAAAGAAAGCCGACCTGTTCCACGTCTTGAAGGCATTGCTGGCCCTCTTGAACAGGTATCCCTCCATCACCACGCCATCCGGGGCGTCCACGTTGAACTCCACTTTAGAGTCGTCGTAGGAGAAGTCCTGCCAGAGAGGAGAGCCACGCCTATTAACTAATGTTCTGACCTCCCCAAGAAATCCTACTGCAAAATACTACAGCACAGTGCAATACACTACAACCGTCTGCTGAATTCATTAATAAATCTGGGAAATCTAAAGAGACTTTAAAAGGCAAATATGGCAACATGTAAAAACAGCAACAGAATTGGTACAGAGCAGCAAGGCACCCTTGGTGTCAAACTATGCTAAAATAAAAATATGACGCTCTATTAAAGTTGTGGTATGTTACCACAAGTTTTAGTGTGTAGGGTATACAATGGTTCATAACAGTGGCACTATCTTAAATCATTGGTGCGGTTATATAGGTGTGCGACCCTGTATTTGGTACAGTTATATACACGAGTGACTCTGTGGTTGGTAGTTATATATCCGTGACCCTGCAGATAGTACAGTGTGTGTGTGACCCTGTGGTTGGTAGTTATATACGTGTGACCCTATGGTGTGTAGTTATACATGTGTATATATGTGTGTGACCTTGAGGAGGTTTTTGTGTGTCTGAGGATGCCAGCATTTCAGATCCACTGCCATTCTACCACACTCCTGGAAAGCATATGTTTAATTATAGACAGTGTGTAGGAAGTGAGTGCTGTTTGCTCCTCCCATTAAATTGGTAGGTTTTACACCCTCAGTGAAGATGCGGTGACACTGTAAATGTTGCCCTGCCCACATGCGTCCCCTTGTGTCCAAGTGAGGGCAGCAAAATTGAAAAGCGCTGATGAGACCACAGTGATACGTAGGTGGATGTGCATTGCAAACACACCATTTTGTGGTGCACAATGCATAGAGAGATTAGTCGGTTGTTAAGGCAGAAGTGTAATTGCCCTGACGTTGACGGCAACGTTAAATCAACCTTTCTTCTGTTTCCCGGTCTCACGCTTCTTTTGATGCTGTCTGCATTTGGATAACCCAGGTGGCACCAGACGCATGGCGTAATGCAGGTTATCAGTGCATTCTCAGGAATACGCAGCACTAAATGTACTGGAAGGAACATCTATGACAACACTGCTTCCATTACTCATCCAAAAAGCAGCAAAACCGAATGATCCACACCACCAAGCCGTTCTTTAAGTAGATAAAATAATCAATAGAAACATGTTTTCTTAGGAAACAGGATGGAAAATCCAGGGTCAAATCCAAAATTAAAAGAGAAGACATAAAAGGTGAAGTGGCACCTTTTTCCCCACTAGACTCTCTGTGCTATGCTGTGTCAAAGAATGTGCATTCTGGAACGGTGGCGACACCGTTTTCAGGCCTGTCTCATAGGCGTCCTCGCGTGACGCAAATGGTTGCAACATCGTCCCAGGCTGAAAACATTTTCACTGTCTGTGTAACAAGTTTCAAGGTTTCTTATTTGGGGTTAAAGTCTAGAGATAACCCATCCCACCCCAATCCCCACCCCTGCCCCACATATATCAGCTGGAACCACAAAAATGGCTGTCAGCTTTTTGTCATGAGTTCAGGCTCATGAGTCATGTGACTGTCACCATCCCCTTGCCACCCCCCCACAGATCCATGTTCTGTAATAAGTCTACTATAAGAACAGTGAGGAGATGCCCTGTCAAATAGCCAATGGACACCATTTGTGGGCCTCGCATGTCACTGGCATAGATTGATGAAGGCTCTTTCCCTCTGTTTCTGTGAAGACCCACTGCCCTCTGATAACTTTGCTGTGGGTGGGTTTCTGAAAAAGGGGCAGCTAGCTAGCACTCTTAGCATGACAGCAACAATGCATGCAACAATGCGGCCACACAATAGCATTACTGCAATGCTACAGAAAGGCACAAACTCTCAGGTGAGGAGATTGTTATTTCCTATCTGCAATGGAACCATTTTTTTTTTCCTTCTGAAATGTTTACCACTGACAAAGTCCCACTTCAAAATGAGGTGGCACGGGCGTTGTGTGGCAGCTATGTCTCAACTCTTACAGGATTCAAGTTCCTGAACACCGGCAAACACTAAAGCGGATGGCCTACTTCATCAGACAGTCATTTAGATATCTGCAGACATCGAATAGAGCAGAAAAACATTTTTTTGCCTTCGTATGACGGCTTCTGCGCTGGCTGCCGAGGCAAACTTTCTCAGGGGAAGTTCATTGTTCATTGACCCGCCTCTGTCAGCAATTGGTCTAAATATAACAGTTCTAACCGGTGTGTCTTTTCAAGTAAATCATTCGAGGTGTCTGTGGGCATCTTTTGTCTTTGTCTAAACGTCTTTTGTCTACCATGTCTGATGACGTTTGCCGTCCGCTTAAATGTCTCATTTCACAGATAAATGGCTGTCTCGCAGAAAAGGTTGGAGGCTTAGCTAGCAGCATTAGAAACACATAACTTGAAATGACACGCGCTAGTGACACCTCATTATTTGAATCTATTTAGATACTGAGGCCTGCCTGCCAGGCACACAGATTTTAAAAAGGAGAAACAAGGGATAAACACGTAGCACTCCTAGTAACTGGCTATCTCTGGTATACAGTGGTATTTCCCAGCAGGTCTCTGGCTTTCAGTAATCAATATCTCTATCAAATATTCACTCCACAATGAAGGACCATCCTCCATAAAGCAACAAGCAAATGCAAACATGTGTATGCACACAGATGCACACAGCAACACACAGAACAACACACACACACACACACACACACACACACACAGGCATATACATGCACTCACAGCATACTACGAGTCCAGTCTTATTAGTTCCTATTGGCCTCCACTGTACTGTATAAATTATCATAATTACATTAGGCCTACAGAAAATTCCAAAACATCAGTTTCATAAATGGTAACCGTAAAAAGGAAGTAAAGTGAAATCGTAAAAGTACTATAGCAAAAAGTACCCCCCCTAACAAGAACAACTTCTGGCATGTGAGCTTTTCAACCCATTATGTTTAGGCTACCTGTATAGCAGATATCAATTAACTATATCACATATTCTCAAGATCAACAGCATTGATTACATTATTATTATTTTTTTTACATAAAAAGCAAAACTGTCTTTTGATAAACAAGCTATTAAACTGTGTTTATTTATCTGGCATTAACCTGCAGTGGCACATAACTTTAGTAAAAAATATAACTAAAATATAATGAGATTATAAATGCTCAGTAGTTAAGTTATTTGAAATTACGTTCAGTATTTTCTGTATCAAATAGCAACCCACCAGTGTGTAATCCAATCTTCCAAATATCTTCATTTTTAATATTTTGGTATCCAAAAGCATTAGAAGTCCTTGAAACTAACAAAAATATACCAAACACACAACTAACTGCAAATTTCTTAGACCGATATCATATCTAATTTCCTATGTGGAGACGAAGGAGCGCCGGAGCGCACGTGAAGTATGACCACACCGCAGCGCTGCAGAAGTGCAATGCTCGCGCAGCCGTGAGTTCTGTGCACAACTGCCACCTGCTTGCTACCCTGCGCTGTGGTTCACGCGCAGATAGGCTTAGAATAAAGCTAATTACCATACAGCTGTCATTTTAAGTGCCGCGCGCCTTTAAAAAAATGCTTCGCCCCTCGAGTGCTCCCCTGACCCTTGCGAGCTCGAACCGCAAAATTATTTCACTGCCACGAGGAGCCCTCTGCTAGCTTTGGTTTACGACACACCCCCCCCCCCCCCCCCCCCCCATCGCCCTTTTTTTATGTCGCACTCCTATTGCCTCCAGAAGCAGCCTGTATTCTGCGCACAGCAGGAATAACTCACTTTTGGAATAACCGAAGTCCATCTGGCTACCAGCCCTTAACACCATTCTTGCTCAATCAAGCAAGCATCATGCCCATCCTGAATATCTCCTCCCTTCACTTGTCCTTTTATTCACGTAAAACCGAAAATACAAACTTGCCGTATCTTTCTCATTTACCACAACCAACATTAACAATAGCTGGAAGTGTAGGCAATTAATTTCAAAGCCGTTTTAACGATCTCACCTACAGTTGCACGCTTCAGAAAAGACGATTCCACAATTAATGCAATTAAAGGCATGAAACCAGAGAAACTATGTCAGTGATTTGAGATTAAAGTGAACTATACATTTACACGTGACATGAACTTCAAGAAGTCGTAGCCTATGTTTGAGTAACAATGTGAGGACAATGTTCTTACAGGAAATAAAATAAACGTTAATGTAAATGTATTGGAGGAAGAAGTTTAACTTTAATCAACCCCCTATTCTGAAGGTTAAATATTTCAAGGTTGTCAAAAGCCTGCCAAATAATTTCTTATAATACAAATTTTCATTATCAAATAAAAGTAGGCCTATGATCTCTGCTAAATACTTGTAACTCCATCTACCTAATGATGCTAAATTCACTGAGTAGGCCTACATTGATAATACACTTCTAAATTATTCCAAATCTAATCCTATTCAAGTCCTTTAAACGTAGATTGGAGCAGATTCGATTATCATAGTTCTCGGCACCCTCACAATAAAAAAAAATAGAAAAAAGTGAAAAAATAAGTATTCTAAATTAAATTAAAACAAAACGTATGGAAATAAACACTAAACATGCCATTGCTCCACTCCGCGGGGGGAATGGCACGGCGAAATCCCCGGGGGCAAAAAGCACGAGAACAAATAAAGGGCCAGGAAGAGTGGCAGATGTCCCGCGAGACAGGGCAGAGTGAGACAGCCGGAGCCACCTAACAATCGGCCATGAGAAACGGCCAGGCGCCCGGGAGAAAAGGCAGAAAAGAGCAGCGACAGACTGTGGAGGTATTTCTGGTGATAAATCACGCGGGACTCACGTTGCATAGAACTGCAGAGATTCATGCCCTCGCGATTGCGGTAACTCTAATGTCGGCATGATTCAATTTGATGGAGGCAGCAGGCGCATCCATAGCTGGGGGTGGGCGCTCATTGTGAGAATACACATGCTCTCTGACAACCGAAGGAACGAAGCAATGTAATAGCTCACAGTTATAGCTAACTTGTTTTAGCTAGAGATTATTAATTTTAACTGATTTTTTTCAGGGGGGCCTCGCCTTAATAGAAAAGAACATCCACCATCTTTGAAGTGCAGATACGTATGTTGAAGCTACGTTTTGAAATAGTAGGCTACTTTATTTTGGTTTTTTATGACTTCCTGGATATGGTTAATAGTGAGATAATTTTTTTGAATTACCATACCTGATCAGATTTACGCCTAAACTTACTGCCTAAATAATGATGAAAGGAAAGCTTAGCAATAATAGGATTACAAAACAGGGTTGTGTCAAGAGAGATACTTTATTCACATAGTTTTACTTATAGGGACCATGATGTGTTTATACAGAGAGAGACAGGGAGGGGCAGTTGTGTGATGAGGTTGGATACAGTCTCCACTTCATCTGTCCAGGCAAACTGTTTGAAGTCATGTCAATGGACCTGATGTGATATAGTGATTCTCTGAAAGGAACAAATCCCTTTTGTTCCAAATGGGCGTTCCCAAATGCGCACGCGTAAAAACACACACACGCGCACACACACACACACACACACACACACACACACACACACACACACACACACACACACACACACACACACACACACACACACACACACACACACACACACACACACACACACACACACACACACACACACACACACAGAGCCATAAAAGTCTGGGGGGCTGATCTTTAGATGTGGTCAGCGGTTGCCAGGGTAGCATACCGCTTTGTGGACGTGTGTGGAGTGTCTGAGCCTCTCACTCCAGCTGACCTGTGCCCTGCCCAACGCTAAGCTCATTACTGACCAATCCAGCTGCTCTCTCTCTCTCTCTCTCTCTGTCCGTCTGTCTCTCTCACACACACTATCGCTCTCTTTCACTCTCCCTGTCTGTCTGTCTGTCTCTCTCTCTCTCTCGGTCCTCTGTCTGTCTCTCTCACACACACTATCGCTCTCTTTCACTCTCCCTGTCTGTCTGTCTCTCTCTCATTCTGTCTCATCTATGCAATAAGCGTGCTAGTCACTGTGTTAGTGAGACAAATAAATTACCCTGGCCCCCTTCTTTCAAAATCAACCCTCCTTGAAATAAAACTTGGAAACACCAATATTCAATATTTGTACATTACAATTGATGGTGAAATGCTATGCGTGGAACAGGCAGTTTGTATGTGTTATTCTTGTAATGTTCTTACACTTTGGATGATGGATACAATCCTTGGATTGCTAGGTTTTTTTCTACTACCTACAGTATGTCACATTCACAATTATGTTAACATATCTAGGAAAACAAAGATATGTTATAAAAGGCAAATACATGTGTACATAAAATAAATATCTTCAGATTTCATGCCTTAAGCAAATCCCATGCATGCTCTGAATGTGGCCTGGAAAGTTTGTTTATGGCTGGAAAACAATGTGCTTTGATCAGGGAGGTTGCATCCACAATAATGCCTTAATCTGTCATGCTGCCATATCAGCAAAGGCATCATTTGAAGGCCTAAGGATTCAACCTTTTATAAAAAAAGATGCCCTCTTAAGATAGATGGTTGATTGAAATGTAATAGGTAATTGATTATTAAATAGCCTTATTTGATAATAAAACAAATAAAACACTTTCTATTGGCAGCCATTGGATAGTCATTCAATTTCAAACATCAGATAATCCTGATTTAATTTTAGTCTAATCTTGCACCTCCTCTGATTTATTAGATTATTGTAAAATAAGCAGCCTTAATTAAAGCAGTGAAAATAAAGCATATTGAAAAAGCAGAGAAAGAGAAAGAGAGAGATAGCCCTCACTAGCTAAGTTATTCAGCAGAAGACAAATACATAATACAATCTATAAACTAGAGACAGTGTTCATGTGCTTGCAAATGGTCTGCACTTTCCAGACATAGCCGCACACATTTTTAATATTCATCTTATTATGTTCAATGCAATATCAGATGTGTTCTACTTGCCTACGAAGTTACTGACTGTTGATAAGCTTGGATTTACAGTTGAACCTCTGAGAAATACAAAGCGTATAGAGAACAGAAACTAGACATTTCTGAGCTCAAGCAATACAGCAATTGTAAAGAATCTGAATCCTTTATTGACGGAATCACATACTTAAATTATGGTGGCTTTATTTTTAAATAGGTAACCACATGGTGTACCTATTGTTGTTATTAAAATTGCAATCTCATAAGAACATTGGTAAGAACATTTTTGTTCTATGTTGGCTCTGAACAATATACCTAATTTTCAATGGCTTCTTTTGCAATCGATTTGAATTTCTTCTCTCCTTTCTTTATTTAAAACTGTTTGCATTCCTACATTGTATTATTTAGCAACAGTGCAAAGGTGTGTCTAATGTAATAGTTGTTCTGTGGGTAATTGTACTTGGTCCTTTGCGGTTTCCCTTTCTTTCCCTGAGAATGAACAGGTATTCTATGTCCTCCTATGTCACTGCATTCCTAACATTGTTCATATTGCTACTTGTTTAATGACAGCTATAAATTGTTTAATGATGAGAGTAATTAAATGCTGCATTGTGTTGTGTCCCTGGTAGTTCCCACAAATAGCCCTCAGGTGTGGTGATTGCAGCCAATTTTATGCATTTCCTCACCTGTGTTCTAATTGACTGCAAATGCTAAATGTGTTGCGCTCTCTGTTTGCCATTTATTATAATTTATGACTTATAATAATTTTTTTTAATCTGATGTCTTGTTTTTTGGGGAAATGCATTTATAATTTGAATTATGTGGAATTATTAGTAAAGGTAGAATATTTTCCAAATTAAAGTGAACTATATACACTTTAATTGTTTTTATACTTTTTTTTTTTGGTTCATCTTTATCTTTTGACGATATTTCTATACAATGTAATTTATTTTGGTATATAAATATAGTCAGACCCGTAAAACTGCAGCTGCTGATCCTGTAACCCTTTTGCGCTGTGTGAGAAATCTCAGCGGAAAGCTCAGCGCACCTGCATGGCAGACCCATGATGTGCATCTGGTTGAGAGAGTCAGGGCGGAGCGCGGGCGTGAATGAGGCGACTTGTGAATCAAGTGCCACATGTCGGGGACAGTTGGTGGCACTAATTCAGCGCTGATGATGCCTGAATCTTTATTTTTTGTGTGTTTGGAAGTTGTTCTTGCCCCCCCCTCATGTCACCATGCCATCTGCTGGCCTGTTCTGCGAGGGACTGGCACAGTGCCCCCTCCCTGTTCCACTGCCCACCTGGTCCACTTCACACCCCATAAAGGGGTGGGAGTCAATCTTCTCTCTGCAGGTTTAATTCCCTCAGCTTGAGCCACAGTGAAAATATGTGGGAGACTTACACCCCTATATCCTTCAAGGCTCCTCATTGTCCCAGTGTGCTTAATACTGCCAAGGTAATTCAACAACTGAGGCCCACAAGGGGTGATGCTTACTCAAAATACATACCTGGTAATCGGAATAAAAAAAGCCTTACTATTGACTTTTGATTTCTGTCTTAAATTTTTAAGGCCACAAAGGTCTCTGAAAAACACAAGCCTCAAGCAATTGTTTTTGCTTAACCATTGTTTTTTAATTACTAGATTATTTAACCGGCACAGAGTTCATTGAAACAGGGCTCTGCCATGTAAAGTATACAGCAGAGATAAATATGTGACTGATAGGAAATGTGACTTTGTGATCTTTTTAAAATCTGTTTGGGAGTTTTTCCCATCCCACTGGGATGAAGGCTAGTTCCAAAAATATGCAGACTAACAATAGTGCCTGGGTTTCAACAGGGGGTCCGTGAAGATACTGTAGATCAGACTGGATATGCAATGGCTATATATAGATTTAGGGAAATATTAAAAAATATAAAACCTTCTTTTAAATATAACCCTTTTAAACCTATGATGGGGGTCCGCTAGATGCCTTTGAGCCTGCGTGGGGGGTCTCTGGATCAGAAAAGGTTGAAAACCTCTGCAATAGTGTACATGGGCGGAGTGTCAAAAGCAGCTGATGGAAGATGCCTTGTGACTCAGCTGTACTTGTGGTTTCAGAGTCTCCAGTGGCACCTTAAAGAGGGTAAACAGGGCACGGCTGCAGCATTGAGGCTGAGCCGGAGAGACACAGGGGAGGATGTGGATGACAGAATTCCTCCATTAAAACATGGTTAAAAATGCATCCGTCTCGGGGCTTTGGTGATGAAGTGTACACAGTTACAGCAAGTCGCAAACGGGGCCAGAGCACTTATGTATCGCGTCAACCGTGGCAGCGGGGAGCGTAGCTCGGCAAGCGACAGCAAGCCTATGCTTCATTTCATTCGTTCAAATGGCTCCTAAGGGGTGCAGACTGACAAAGTGGTGTCGATTGTAAGTATGCACCCATTGACTTATAGCTTAGCCCTTGAAGTCTTACAAGGGGGGTACCCAGTTGCCCTCAGACTCTAGAGAACTAAAGTACCTTGAGACTGACCAGTCATCTAGGGATCAGTGTCTCATGGAAAAAAAAAAAAAAGAGTAAAATCGTTGTGACCTTTTCTGGCAGCTCAGCAAGCTAGGAAAACTATTTTGTCCAAGCCAGGCAGGTAAATGTAAGCGAGGATGAAGTCAGTCTAATTCAAAGAAATCCTTTCTGGCAGGGAGCTCATAGGAAAATGGCCTTAGGTGCCACCAAACCTTGGCATAGCCCTAATGCTACTGTCAGATGCCAAATGAAATTAAGAACAGGTGACAGATAATAGAGGATCAACTGTACACACAAAAGCATACAACACACAGGTCCCACACACACACAATTCATTTAAAATCCCAATAAAATATCTTGCAAAGGGGCATTTAATTTGTTTTAAGTGCGATCATACTGGATGTAAATTGAAAACGAAGGAAATCAATGAAGTGTTTCACTGATATTTCTGTGTCTATTTTTATAATATTTAATCTAGTATATATTTATAATAATTATATATCTGAACCTACAGTAAGCTTCTTAGCATTGGGTTGGTGATGAAATGCCCTAGCAGCCCAGTGACACACTGTATTAGCAAAAGGCTTGCAGTCGGTTTGTAGCTCACGTGTCCTCGGCCGGATTAAAAGCCACGCATTGTCTCCATCTGTGGAAAATGGGATTAAGGAGTTAGCTGGCTAACTTTTGTAAATATTTTGAAGTAACCGAGGCGCTCATCCAATCGGTTGTCTTCATATTCAAAATATTCACAAAAGTTAGCTGGCTACCTCCTTAATCCCGCTTCATGAAATACCCCCCAGCTCCATCCATGAAACAGAGAGGGAACAAAGAACATCAGAAATACTTGGGTGTATCTCTCTAAATAGCCTGGGTTTGATGTAATTTCCTTGGAGGGCTGCTGGGTATCTTTGAGGGTAGACCAGCCTGCTTTAATCACATGAACCTGCTCATCATTTTAGCGACTGCAGAAATAACAGAACTCTCTTTTTGTGCCCTACTAGGCACAAAGCACATAGCTCTCTCAATGCTGTATCACAGCTTGGTCACATTGCTGCATCAGTTGGATATTCGAGTGGGGATTCACTGGGGCAACAAAGGCAGCACACTGTTTAAGCCATATAATGCAATAATATCAGGCTAATATGATGCTAACATGATGCTTTGTTGTTACAGTATTAGTTTCTTTCCTGCTTTGATTGGGAGCCAGGGTTTCTGTGATTGGCCTGGCACTGTTAGGGCTCAACAGTGCTCTCATTTTAGGAGCATTTGCTCCTGAAAATTGATGTGTGCTAACTGGAAAAATTATTTAGGAGCGCATCTTCTAATTGGAAGCATTAGTGTGCTCCTACATTTGTGAAGGCAGGATGGGACGGAACCTGTGCTGTTCCACAGAAAAGCTGTTCACGAGCTGTTCACGAAATAGAGATGACCCAGTTCTCAAAGGACGAATCGATCAGCCCTGCGCTGAAATTAAACTTTTATGTAGTTCAGACGCCACAAATCTAACTGCCTTCACATGTGTTTATAATTAATATTATTATACATTATATTTACATGCACCTTTCAAGAAACTCAAGGACATTTACAATGGTGAGGGGGAAACTCGCCTCAGCTACCACCAATGTGTAGCACCCATCTGGGTGATGCAACGGCAGCCATTTTGCACCAGAACGCTCACCACACATCAGTTGAGGTGGAGAGAGAGAACTATTTTTTAGCCAATTAAATCAGGGGATGATTAGGTGGCAGGTTGAGAGAGCCAAGGAATTTAGCCAGGACACCGGGGAACCCCATACTCTCTGCGAAGAGTGTCATGGGATCTTTAATGACCATCTTGAGTGAGGACCTCGGTTTAACATCACATCCGAAAGACGGCGTCTCCTACAGCGCAGTGTAATAATAAGACTTATCCTTTAATGTTTGCTAGAACTCAGTGTCTTATTTCTGCAGTATGTTTGTGGACATGACTTCATTTTTTTCATGTGCACTTCTAATGATATTTTCTTTCATTTCCTTTTCCTTTTTTTATTTTTATTTTTTTAAAACATTAAGCATTTAAAAATAACACTCAGATAAAATATTTATTTAGGGACACTAAGCACACACTAAGGGCATTTTGTATGTTGGTATGGTCATAGTATTTAATATTTTAATAATATTTTTATTTTGAGTTGGTTGTTTTCAGAGCATGATCACAGGTGCATTTTAAGATGTTTAATGCATGAATCCCACACACTGACTGGATTCATGATGTTGTTTTCACAGTCATATACTAATGGCACCTATATGGGTTATCCATGCACTCTAGGTACTGTAGAATATCATTACCTGCTTTCAAATATAGTGCTTACTGTAAAATATAGTTTGAGAATGCAACGCTTACTGGCCAATTCTGTCATAAAACCATCAACATTAAACTGCAGGGCCTGACAGCACTTTTGCACAATTGCGCTCAATAAGAAACGTTCAGCTTCTGAACAGTGTTGATTTAAAGCAAACCGTGCAAGAGAAACGGCATTCTGTACAATCAAACCGGCATGAGACAATTATGCACATCACTGGAGAGAGCACTCACAGCTTATATCTCACAAAACCGACCAATAGCCAAACGGCGGAGCTCCCACTCCTGCCACTTCAATACTAATTACAAATATTACATATTCAACCACATCGAGATGGAACTGCAGTGGTCAGATACCAATTTTTGAGAGGACAAATGGACTCACCTGCATTAGGGTCTGAGTGGAGGCAATCATGACATGGCCGGTTGATGGAGGAGAGAGAGAGAGAGGGAACAAGAACACATAAATAAATGACACAGCGTAGATATTCAACATTCATTGTAATTCAAAAGGCACCTTGGGTGGTTCTATAAAAAACCCCAATGAGGGTGGAGGTGTGTCGCTGTACTACACCCCAACACACCTCTGTGTGCTCGCTATGTCCAAACTAAATTCAGTTTTACAATCAATACTTATTTTCCTGGGAAATTAAAATCAGCAGTGAATCAGGTGCACAGTGTATGCTTAATAACGATTGCACTATATTTCTTATATTTTTCAGAGAACAACCCCAGTTGACTTTCTATTTCCAAATTCTTAATGATTTAATGTTGCCCGTTGCCCCATGTCTTCACTGCTTCATACCTGCTTCCAGCTCTCTCAATTTAATCAGTCCAATGTAATAAAATGATGTCAGGATATAGGACAATAGCTTTGTCTTGTTTAAGTAATGTGTAGGACATAAACCATGTGCTGAAAAGAGCCAGAAGTTGAAATTTATGTAGGTGATGTGTTTGATGCACCTGGTTTGGTCACCAAAAGCCAAACAACAAGAGACTCTTTCATTTAGTGGTAAAGTCCAGTGCTGCTTCCAGTCAGATCATTCCAGCTGTCACGGCCCACCCCTGCCCAAAGGCATCTCTGTCGCCGTCTCCAGACTTATGGCTGGATGAGTTGTTGCAGGGCTCTTTTGGCTGGCCTCGTTCCGACAGATGGTCACTGATCCTGGGCAGGGACCAGCACTGAGGCCCTGGGCTGGGGCCTGTGCTCATTCATATGGAGATGTGGCTGTCTGGACAGAGTCAGGCCCCGCCCAAACAATGGTGGCACGTTTATTGGATTAGAGGCGGCCGGAACACCCTGGTACGGCTTTGCAGTCCTTATACCAGGACCACAGTGGCTACTGTACCCCTCCACCTACCCACACACCCACACACACACACCCACACCCACACCCACACACATACACACACACACACACACACACACACACACACACAAAAAGCTGGTTCCAGTCAGCTTGAATCTATGGTGTTTGTTATTGTCCAGTCCAAATGTCTGGCTTTTTGTATGATGGTCAATGGGGCATGACTATGGGTCTACACCAAATGAATCTGAAGAATATGCTATTGTCTCTTTTAAGGGACAGTACATTGCAAGTCACACTTTCCATCCATGACAAGATGTAAAATACAGTATACAGATTATATAGAAGGTAATATGCCATTGTGAAAAGGGGGGATTTGGGTGATTTTAAGTGTTATGATATATTAAACATTACTACTCACTGAAGAGCAGTTTGAAAATAACAATATAAAGCAGATTGAAGGATATTAAGGGCCCCGTGGGGGATGTTAAGTGCAGACATTGTCTTAAATTATCTTTTTCATAGCGGTGCAGCTAAAGTAAGTGCAGAAATAGCCCCATCGATTTAATCTCATTCCAAGATTACACTAATTCACATGCATGTGTTGTTATAGTCAATAGATCTGTGTAAAATTCACCCTGATCGAGAAGGAAAACATAATAAGTCTGACGCTCAGTATTTAGTTTGTCCAATAGATGCCATGCTCATTTCTAAGCTGTTGCCATCAACATGTTTAAACAGTGATAGAGACAGTACTTCTGACAGTGCTTTGAATCGAAATTCTCTTGCAACCAATATTAATTCACACAAATCTATTTTTAATCTACCATGGAAATTAAACTGTCCTAACTGTCATTCATTTCCCTAATAAATAGTGGCTCCAAGGATAACATTACTCTACAAAGGTTTATTTTTGTCTGTTATTGTATGTGCAGATGACAGGATGAACACACTGCTAAAAATAAGTTTCACTGTCAATCTGTCACAGAGTATATGTCCTTGGTAGCATTTTTAAATAGTTTCATTTCAACTCAGAAATCAAGTTTTTCTGCCCATTTTTTTAAATGACAGTTTTGATGTTAAAATAAAACACTTTACTACAATATTCTCTGTTTTCTGATTTAAATGAGGCTTGGCATCAGTGTCTTGTTGCGAACCCACTTGAGAAAAGAAACATTTCATAAATAACTCTACAGAAAATCTTTGAGGAACAAAGAAAACGTCAGGCTTGTGACACCACAGATCTAGCAATATATAGCAACATCACAGAGGAGCAATGAGGCTAGCAGATCATAGCTGTGCACACACACCTTTAATAAGGTAATCTAATTTAGCTGATATGTGCCATTTTGTTTAATGTACAGGTACCCATTTGACAGAAAGGGGTGAAAATAAACACAATCCTTAAATTCCAATCCAATTTAGTTAATATGTTAACACTAACCTCTGTTTTTAGAGCTCCAAAATGGATTCAGACCACTTTTTCTGATGAACCTAGTGCCCTGTACATTTACATGTACATGACATGTACATTATTCAAAGTGAACTAAATCTAGTTTTTGTCATGTTCATTTCGTTTACATGTTTTGTGCAGTGCATATTGAAATATTAGACCTAATGCAAAGCTGGGAACAACTTTAACCCATTTGCCTAAGGAATATTATGCTACACTGGGATGGCAGTGTGGTATAATTGTTAGGGAATTTAATTTCCAGCTGAAAGGTTGTGGGTTTGATTCCCAGTGTCTAAAAGATGCCAAAAAATGTTCAGCCTGTTAACAGTACCCAATCTAAAGCATTTAAGCAGGTATCACATAATTGGTTAACATTATGGCTGAACAGTAGTGCTGTGTGGCAAGCGACGCTACGAAATCACGAGCCTGAGGTTATTTATATTGCACGGTTGAGTACAGCATGACTGTGTAGGAGGTGGCTGAAAAAAGCTAACCCAGCGCACTGATTAGACGAGATGAACATTTTTTTATTTGAGAAAGTGATGACATGGAAATGAGAGACTGCTGCACTGGAAATAGACGTGTGAAGGGGAGCAGGTACGTAACAAGGCCGTTAGTCATGCTTTAGGAGGCGTCAGACGCATTTAGACAAAACCCTAAAGAGCACAAACGACAATCTAGGACATAATAATAAATCTTTCCTGAAACCTTTGACCTTGCTGTTCACCGCCTCATTTCTGACATTGTAAATTCTACCTGCATGCTGAAAGCCTCGGCCTACTCTTCAGGGCCTACACCAGGGGTGTCAAACACCAGCCCAGGAGGGCCACAGCGTCTGCTGGTTTTCAGTGAGTTTCAGCAGGAGTCATTGACTGGCTAAAGAGTCCACACACCTAGCTCTGAAGGCCTTAATTAGCTGCTGATTTGAAAGGAAACCACAAATACCTGCAGACACTGCGGCCCTCCAGGGCTGGATTTTGACACCCCTGGCCTAGACTGTAACACTAAAAAGCCTAAAAAAACACCTTTAATAGTGGTAAAATGTGATAGTGAATAAATGCATCTCTTTAAGAGGTCACAGTGGTGCCAAAGGAGCCATCTATGTGGCTCTGAGTTACAGCCGCTTACAGTTGATTCCCAATAGGCCAGAGAGTTTAATCTTAAACCTTTTTATTCCACATGATTAAATGGTTAGAGTGGCCTGATGTCTTTTAGAGGCTTATTAATCCCGGCGCCAGGGACAGGCTGTTAGCGTCTTAGCGACAGCAGGTGTGATGGCTTTTGAGTCACCGGACGTCAAACCGACAGAGAGGACTAGCCAGGATGGATGGAGGAGGAGAAAAGAGGAGGCGCGAGGAGAGGGGGAGGGAGGATAACAGGAAGGAGAGCAGTGCTCTTACCCTCTGCTGGATGATGGCATGCTTGTGCTCCATCTCTCTCTTCTCCATGGCTGAGTCAATGACCAGCTGGTCCAGCTAAACGGGAGGGATTAAAAAGTGCGTGTTACCAATGACTACACGGGCTGCCACGTGCAGACGGAACGGCGCAGAGCGGAATAAATACATCCTCCCGCCGCTCCGCTCGCAGTGAGATTACTGCCAGGGCTCTCTGAACATTCGCTGTTGCACGTATTACAGACAGCAGGAGACGAGCGGGCAGGAAGTGAGCATGCTATCGCTAATCTACTCTGGCGATTCGGAGCTGGGAAATCAAATATAAAACAATGGTGCCATCGTTAGCACATAGACGGCACCGCCAATCCAATGCACTCTACACTGGTAGCATCTGATACACTTCTAGGCCCTTTATACAGCTGTTTTCAATGGAGCAATGCAGCTACATTGACTGCCAATCAAGTGCAGGAACTGGGTTCAAACCCACAACTGTGTCCCACACAGTTGTAAGCAAAGTGTCTCCAGAAATTCTCGTCAGGGCATGAAATTGATGTTTTCACCTACTCGCCAGCCATTTTAAACATTTTACCTGTCATATTAACCTTTACAATATAACACAAACTGGTCCTTACCTGCCATACTGGCTGCTGGAGTAGAAATCTTACCAGCTACAACCAAAATTTTACCAGCATTTGGCTGGTGGCGTGTGGCGGTTGTTAACTTCACACCCTGCATAACGTAATATGATCATTCGCCGTTACCGTGACGGCAGCGGGAATATCACAGAGGTAGCCTCTCACCTCGGCTGCCAGCTTCTTCATGTAAGGGTCAATCTGGTCCAAGAGGTTGTAGCCCTGGTGGAAGAGCGTGTACTCAGCGTGCATGAAGGACAGCATCTGGGAGAGAGAGAGAGGGCAGAGTCACAGAAGCTTAATTGTTTGATTGATTTTTATTTCAAACATGTAACACACAACACGTGTGAAACAAAACAAGAATACCCATTAAAATAAACAACAACAAAAAAAAACGATACAGCAAATTCTTAAAGTAGATACTGCATGTCCGAAAAGGAGTAGGACGACGTAAACACTTACAATATTCAATGTTACAATGTTCTTTCGGTGTTTACATTCAATTCAATTCAGTTGTATTTGTATAGCACATTCTCCAGAGATTCTGTAACAGGGATCCCAAACTCAAATCCTGGAGGGCCGCTATGTCTGTTTTTTTATGTGTTCCTGTACTTAAGTGCTTCATTTAAGTCATTGATTGGCTAAAGAGCCTAAATTGGCTGCTGATTGAAAGGAAACCACACAAAAGCTGGCAGAGACTTTAGCCCTGCAGGACTGGAGTTTAAGAACCCCGCTCTGTCACAAAGACAATTAGCAAAAAAAAAAGGGGGAAAGATCGAGGCTCTACTGAGGAACACTGTCAGCTGAAAGGCTTGAGAAAGAAAACAGTGGCAGTTTCCTGAACATGTATGGTAATGGGGGGGGGGGGGTTAATTATTGAAGCCACTTACCGCATCTAGGATTTCAAATTTCTTCTTTGCCTGGAGAACGTTGATCTACAATTGTGGGGGGGACAAAACGTCAAAATGATTACAGCAGAAAAATGCTGCAAGCAGGGAATTAAAACACTCAGACAGAAGAGCATAGAGGCTATAAGAGTTATTTGATTGAAGGCCTAGGAAATTGGAACAACACAACCATCTTAACATGAACTAACACAGTCTTTTTTTCAGGCATGCACACTGCGACAAACGGAATGTGCACATTTCCAAATGTACTCTATGAATTGAGTAAGTGTGGCAGACATGTATGGGACTCACAACACAAATGGACATTGCCCTCAGACCACATGAAAACATATTCCCACATTTCAATGCATTTTTATAATTGTAAAATCATATCAAATCCCACTTAATTGTAAATTTACAACTTAGATTTTTTACAAGTTCAGCCCTGTCAGATTTTGTTTTAACACTTACTACCACCTAGTGGCTAACATCTGTCCTGCTGCATGGCACAACATGGAATCCAATGAAAAAATACCCTAAATCCTCCGAGAATTGACTGAGAATCTCACAGACCTTGTTCCCCACAGTACTGTTAGGAGCCTTGTGACAGGGTTTAGACATAATTCTCTATATAGCAGCACACGTAACTTGATGATAGATGTTAGGAAACATTGGATAAGTTCAACTATTTATTTTAAAATTAGGAAATGACACAAATATTATACATTTTCTTTGAAAATTGTATGATGTACACTAAAAGTGTGTAAACTAGGCATATGGCTTTGTGTTATAGAACACTGCCGTCAGCAGTCACACAGTACTGGGGTATTCGACCAACATTACAGGAACGTTTTGACACAATGGGAACAGCCAGAATAAATACGTTTGGTCACTTGGGGGATCCCCGTCAAAGCAATTCGACCCCCTCTAAATAATGACAATGACTAAATATGTGTGCTAAATTTGAGAGGTCATGCATATGCGTGACCCTGAGCCATTATCTTCTCCACCTCCAGTCATGCACAGTTAGAGCAAGGAGGTCGTAGTAAGAGGACGATTATAACGACTGCCAGCAGACATAGCGAATTATGCACATGGATGAGGCAATCACAATACATCAGTCAGCTTCTTGCCGGGGGCTATTGAGGGTACTATGGTGTATGTAGGTAGGTAAATGTATAAAAGTCAAAGGTAAATATTTTACAATGCATATTAGCTGGTGCCACTAGTGGTAGAATAGTGTTAGTGCAGCAGCAGCAGCTCGTTCAGACCATAGGTTCAGACGAGTCATTAAGCAAGTTGATTTCCTGTAGAGGGCGGCACGGTGGTGCAGTGGTTAGCACTGTCGCCTCACAGCAAGAAGGTACCGAGTTCGAATCCCTGCCGAGGGCCTTTCTGTGTGGAGTTTGCATGTTCTCCCCGTGTCCGCGTGGGCTTCCTCCGGGTACCCCGGTTTCCTCCCACAGTCCAAAGACATGCAGGTTAGGCTAATTGCCCATAGGTATGAGTGTGTGAGTTAATGGTGTGTGTGCCCTGTGATGGATTGGCGGCCTGTCCAGGGTGTATTCCTGCCTCTCGCCCGATGCATGCTGGGATAGGCTCCAGCACCCCCCGTGCCCCTGACCAGGAATAAGCGGGTCAATGGATAATGGATGGATTTCCTGTAGAGCTGCTTCTTCCATTTTCAGCCAAAGAGAAAAGAAACAAGAGGAGGAGAGAGAGTGTGCTGCCCCCTTGTGGCTCTGCTCTTGCTCATCTAGTGTCCCCTCTGCGCCATTTCAACCAAGGTATGAATAAGGAACAATTTAACATGACAAAAATGTTGAGATTTTAATTCTAACATCTAGAAACAATTTTAACATCAACACTTCCAAACGGGGCTGCCTGAGCATTTTGGCCAGGATGGCCAGATCCTGACAAATGCAGAAGACAGCTGTTTAAACTAATGCCTCTATTCTTAAGATTTTTCACAAACAATTTAATCAAACGATTGATTGATTGATTTATTGACAAACAATTGCTCCAATAAACATCCAGGTCAAAATCTGGAGGAAGTCAGTGAGTCAGGGAACTCAGAACTGGATCTGGCTGACTGCTAAGCAAATAAGTAATGATGCTCTGTGCCAGCTGAGGCCTGTGCTGTTTGAGTCATTCCACAGCAGCGGTGATGTGTCATCTGGAGACATTGCTGATGACTTTATCCCTAAGATTATCTCTCCTCCCTCTGTGTGGCATGGTGTCCACTCCATGGAGCATTTCTCTGTACCGTGCTGTGCAATCGCTGTTCAGTGATTCCCCAGTCATTGTACTGAACAAAGCAATCGTAGATCTAATCCATAACACCTCTGAGACCTGCTGTGGGAACTGGCTCTGATGTAATGTCCTTGCACCTCAAATAGTCAGGGTTGGTTTAGTATTGTGTGCCTGCAGAACTCAGATACAGAATGGTATGTATATTGGTTATATTAACTTTTATCCCATTGAATATGGGGCATTCTGAATTTATATACACACTCTGGGAAATATTGTTTGTATGTACACATGAAATTCACAGCGTTGTTCCACCACTGATTAAAAGAATACATTTGAATAAGGATACTCATTTGATCCTATCCAATGTGTCTGCCTGGTTTATGAATAAGCTCATCCAACCATCCAATTCTATTTCTGTGCGCAGGACAACCGCTAAACCAGACTGGAGTAGAGCCAGGCTTGGGCTTTAGGCAAAACACATGCCTGAGCAAGGCACTTTACCGCTGTCACTATATACCTGTACTCATACCTGCATAACAGTTCAGACAATTTATAATTTAACTTTCAGTTAAGTACTGAATATGGAGTGGATTAAGATCCAGGCTTATAACAAGGCTTCAGATTCAGTTCCCACGAGGGTTGAGTACCTTTCAGCCATACTGCTTCACTAAATACATCCAGCTGAACACATTCATACTACGCAAAACTGGCAGCTGTGTGCAAGGATATCATCCAAGAAAATATATAACTACTACATAGCCCCCCATACTTGTTTGTATATGAATTAGAAATATGGGTGTTAATGACGGGGTGAGCCCCGGGCGGCTTACCTGCAGCACGTAGTCCAGGGCGAGGTGGCGGAAGCACTTCCGGGTGATGGTGAGCGTGCCGGTGGCCTCCTCCACCTCGTGGGGTTTGTTGCGGGGCGCCTGGGCGTTCTTCACCTGTGCGATCTCCATGTCCTCCCGCACCTTGTCGAACTGCTTCTTCGTGTCCTTGAACTTGCGCACGTCTCTGCGGGACAGAGCAGAGCTGGACGTGAAGGCCTGGCGGATTACAGGGAACTGCAAACTGGGACTTTTATCAATTAAGGCCTATCTGCTCGTCCTGGAAATGCCTGGGAAAAAACCTTATTACTCGTGAGTCATGAGAAAAGGAACCTCACTTGTTTAGTTGAAGGCATTATTGTTTAATGCTAAATTTTAAGTACGCCAGTGCTAAATATTTAGTGAATCTAAAAAAGAACATGACCTGTCTTTCAGAGAAATCACCCCCTTTTTAAAACCAAAGGTTGTTTCAGGGCATTAATCCTCATTTTATAATGTCACGTTCATTTTCAGTCTGTGGAAGACTGAAAGGCTGTCAAAGGTTGAGTACATGATTAAATTGAGAATTGTTCATTGCTTAGACATGCCAAACACATAATGAGTCAGACTGAAAGCTTGGCTGCTTTTCATTGTGCATTCAGCCAGTGAATTAACCTTGGGCTGAGATGTTCCTTTGTCTAACTGCTTAATCTACCCCTTATAAATATAAAAACTATTTCTCAATGCTTTTACTGTGTTTTTCATCTCGCTATAGGGTTTCCTATGTAAAGAAATGTCCCAGCACAGTGCGTTTCAGTCAGCAACTTGCAGGTACATATAAAAATAATGGGATGTTTGTGATGGATTATATACGGTGTGCTTTGTGCATTTTCAGGGACAGTCCAAGTCACACAGTACAAATGCTAAAAGTTTCTGCTCGGTACCAATCAAATGATTAAGGTTGCATGGATCCATACTGCATGTTAGTCTAGTTATTGCTTCCAGCCCAGCTAGGATCTTCAGCAGACCACCCTGTTTCCAGCAGCAGAGGTCATGAGCATAGTGTGTGTGTGTGTGTGTGTGTGTGTGTGTGTGTGTGTGTGTGCGTGTGCGTGTGCGTGTGCGTGTGCGTCACAGAGAGCCCTAATCCTTCATGGGGTACTATCGGGTGAGAAATATTTTTCCCTTGTCATATCAATTAAGAATACAAAAGCAAAGGGCAGAGCACTCTGTGAGATTAAACGCAGGGGTTGGGGTGTAATCCCAAAGGATGTGATCACAGAGGGAATGCTTTGAAGAGGTCAACCCCCCCACCCCACAACACCTCACTACAGCCCTGTCCCCTCGGGACCGTCTCCATACGGTTCCTGGGCCGCACAGCACGGCCTTCCATGACCTTCTGCAGCTAAACATCACACCGCCGGGGGCTAATCCAGCCGGGATCTACCCTGCCACGCGCGCGCTCGCCGTAGCGGCAGACGCATCAGCAGATTGGCAGAATCAGGGCGGTTTGGTTAATCCCGCACCTCCGGGCAGGAGGATTCCTCCCTGCCAGTGCTGGGGCTGTGAGGATGGAAAAGGGCTTCTAACAACGGCGTCTCCTTGCTCAGGAGACGCCTGAAGCTACGAGTGGATGGCGGGAACAAGAGCAGAAGAGCAGTACCGAGTGGCGATGACTGAAGGAAAATAAAAGACACCGCCATCTCAAGGAAACAGACAAAACGCGGAACATTTTTTGTGTTCCACAGAGAACGTGTCTAACAGAGAGCTCGGTCTGACCGGCCACCTCTCCCTCGCTTCTGTTGTTTGGATTAGTCATTCAGCACCAGAGCAGGAACACGCTGCGGGCCAGGAAACGCCTCTTGTCCCAGCAATACTCGCCCGTTTCTTCAATGCATTAATAATTAGCTATTTTTTTAAGAACTAAATAAGTCCTTTTCCCTTTGCTTAAAAAAGTACTTCAGGACATTTGCGACTCCTTGTTCTGCTTTCTGAACTGGAACGCCTACACTGCGTACAACGCTTCAATTTTTCATGAGCCCCATCGCGCCTAGTCTCGTACGACCCTGCTCATTGTGGCTGAAGGGATTCGCTTAAATCTGATGTCATCGGCCATGGCCGGGGGCCAGATTGTACGTCCAGCACCCACAGTGGTGAACCTTTTCTCGAGCAGCCTCAGTGTTTGTCTCACAGGCCAGTGCTGCCGATGGCACTGTGGATCAGGTCCAAAGATGGGACTTTCCTACGAGGCTGAAGACAGTTAATGGATGCTTACACTACTCTAACTTCAAATGTAGCATTCCAAGGTGCAATGGTCCGAAGAACATGCCCTGGTTTTAGTATTTAATTCAGTTCCAGAAGTGATAAGACCTGTATTCAACATAAACACGACGCTCTTTCAGCACATTTACACAGATGCTGAAATAAACAAAGCCTGTTATTCAAGTGTAAGAAAAGGGGCACTTTGACAAATTTAACAGGGGCAAAGCAACACTATAATTTACAAAGCCAGCAGGCACTAAACACTATTATGAAAATGAGAACAGAGTTGTACTGTGAAACATGCATTAGATAAACACTATTTTAGTTGGAGGAGTAATAAGTACTTGGTTCAGTCGTCAAGTTTCAAGTTACTCTAACTGAATGCGAATGCATGTGCAGTGATACTTACTCTTTAACAAAGTTGTGCAACTGCTGCTTGACGGACCTCTGAGCTTGATCAAAGAGAATCTGTGAATACACAAGGACAAAAATGATAATCAATCTCCCAGAAATTAATGTTGCTACGTTGCCGCTGCCACAGCCATTTGGAGGCAGAGAAGTTGACTGGTTTAACGACTAATGAGTCTTGCTGTAATTACACATTTCTACCATCGGGGGGGCGATGCCAAGCGTTGTATAGATTTAAAACCGAGCCAGGGCAACCCCCCCCCCCCCCCGCCCCCCCCCACCCCCCACACACACATACACACACAAACGCACGCATATACACGCACATACACACACACGTACGTACGTACGCACATACACACACACATCCCCACCACAGTGCCACGCCCCCCTTCATTCAAATTCATCTTTCTCCCTAGGAGGAATTTTTATGTGATTGCTTCTGCTGTGCTGCTGTAAAATAGGTCAGAGGAGTGGGAGAGAGGCTATAGGAGAGAGAGAGGCAGGAATTGGGCAGAAAAACCTCTGCTTCCCGTTTCCGTCTCATGTCCTGCAATCACGCAAATGGGGACGGCGGTCCAGTGGACAAACAATTAATTTCAGTGTCTGGGATTAGACAGGGTCAATAAATGCAGTTGCATTTCTGAGATTTCTCAAAAAAACAATGTATGTACAGGTGTTAAAAATGTATGTTCATTTGTAAGTAAGTAGGGAAGTGATATCCAGACAGTGTCGGGATACTTGGCATTGTCATCAATAACAAGCTGCCATGGAATACACACAGGCACGTTACGCAATGGGCCAACAGAGGTTATTATTTTATGTGTAAACTTCAGGCCTTTAAGGTGGATGCTGATTCTGTTCTACATTAGTATTTAGTGTCAATGTCCACTGAATCTATTCAATGAGTTACTCTCACGGAGGCTCATTACACAGGAGACTACAGCAGCAGTGTCAGTCTTTGTACCGCCATTACACGTGCTGTGGCTCGTGATGTCTGGATCCACTGTCTTCATCTTCAACACGGATGCACAATGCTCGCATTAAAACCCATGCAGTTACTGCAGAATGCAGCAGCCAGAGCTCTCTCCCCCGCATGCAGCGCGTCACCCCGGTCCTGAGGTCATCGCATTGGCTCCCTGCTGCTTGCTGCCTATAAAGCACTTCAATGGCCTTGGGCCTTCATACTGAGTCTGACTGAATCTCATTGGCCAGCTGCAATCCCGAGTTCCCCGACTTGATCATGTGACATAATAAGCTGTTCATGTGGACCTAAGTGTAGACCGTAAATCCAACATCACTCTCTCTGGAATACGGGTCCAAGCCGTATGAACTGGCTTTTTTAAATCAAGCTTGTGACGTCTATACACCTGGCACAGATACTGATTTTACCTGGCTGAATAACAAATAAATAAAAATGTTTACCACAAAAAATGGACAGTGAATTTAAAGGATTTTAAAAACTTGTGTTAATAAACACTATAGGCCAAAGAAGGAATGTCCTTTAATACAAATGGGTTTAGTTCAAACTGCTGCTTCTGTTATTTCAAGCTGTTTTGCTGCGTATTTTGGTTTCGGAGTGCGGAGGGAAGTGAGAAAGCAGCATTTCTATGCTGCGGCTGAGACACACTTTATTGCTCAGTAAACTCCAGGGCCCAAATAAGGGAAGCATTGAGTGGAGAGCTGGATAAAACAGCAATCAATCCTAACAGAGACCGCCCGCCAGCCTGTGCAGATCTCATACGGAGACTTTAGCACCCCTCCTCGCTGATTAAGAGCACAACTCCCAGTCTAGACAAGAATCAGCATCATTCAACCAATCCTAAATATGGTAAATGTAAACACTGGCTCAATTCTTCGCACGGAAAACACGGAAAAACACGGCGCTTGGTGTTTTCATTGCGGCTTTGTAACGACTTTTGTAAGGGATAATTAGCTGCCGTGTTTTGGCAGGGTATTCAATGCCTCCACCAGTCCTATCACGGTAAATCTCAAGATGCTGGTAAGCTGCTGACGCCTATTACTGTGTGGGCAACTGTCTGATGAGAACCATTAAGGCTAATACCAAAATTCCCACTCAATTTCAGACAGGGCACGGCACCGACAGACGAGGTGCGAAGGGGGGTAGACCCAAAACACTGGAACAGAAAAAAAGGGGGGGGGGGGGGTGTGTATAGTATTAGCGGGGTGAAACCTGGGCCTAATTGTACACGGCCCCAGCCTGCATCCTGGAAGCAGGGGTCTTTAATGTGCATCCAGACCCTGGCGATGAATAAAAGCCACGAATGTGCTGAGAAGTTTCCTCTGCAGCGGAAGAACGCTGCAGCTGCTGATATTCCTGGATCGCCTGCAAAACCACACAGCTGGAACTCCGTCAAGGAGACCGTCGCTAATTACACCAAGATGTCGCAGGTGCTCCCCGCGTGGCAACCGGGGAGGATTGAGGGCCGTCCTTCCGGGGGAACAGGGGACCAAATGTGCAGCACGTGCGCGCCACATTGAGCGGTTAGGCCTATGCCTGTGCACGGACTGCCCAGTCCTGCTGCCGTTTTATCGGCTGCGCTCCATTAAATGTACATCTAATGTCGCTCAGAATGACCCAGCAAACCCAGTGACCGAACGTGGAAGGTAGTCTGACACGCCAGGCACCGTACTGAGCATGTGCAGTACAGTATTGCTGATATGGCAGCCAAAAAGTCAAGATGCCTCGCAGCAGCGTGATGATGCTTTCTTCTTATTTTGTGTTTGGTTTTACTGGAGAACTCCAGACAAAGCACCTCAGTTAGCATACAGCGGTTAGCAGGGCCCCTGCTAACCCATGAACCAGTGTCTGTAGCCACAGTGCAACTCAAGCCACTCACTACGTGTAACGAGTAACTTAAACATACCACACCCTTTTCCTGCCTGCCTCCCAGCCAAGCCAAGACGGCAATGGAAATAAGTCATGTGACGTTATTGCGATATCATAGATTAAGCACCATACGCATATCTGCGTATTGTACTTTAATTTATCAAAGAAGTTCAACCAATCAATCAATCAATTAATAAATCAACCAAGCACACATTTTTTACTTGTACAGTACTGAATGCTTGGGAGTGTCCATATATACACTACAAACTTACAGTGAGCACCATAATTAATTGGACAGTGACACATTTTTTGTTATTTTGGTTCTGTACTCTAGCACTTTGAGTTTGAAAAGATACAATGAGGTTGATGTGCAGACTGTCAGGGTATTTTCATCCATATCGGAATATAGAACCTTTCGTACATAGTCCCCCCCCATTTTCGAGCATTGAAAAATATTGGACAGTTTAACATAATGTAGAATAAAGTAATCATTTTTAATATTTGGTCGCATATCCTTTGCATGCCATGACTTCCTGATGTCTGTGACCCAACAATATCAAAAGACTCTTGATATCTTATTTTCTGGCACTCTTACAAGCGATACTATAACTTCTCTGCATTTGAATGGATCTCTATGGGAATTGGGGGGTGGGACTAGATTTAGCTGTAAATTATGCAGGAACAGTATGGAATACATGGTTGGCGAAATGGCTGTACGTCATCAAGGGTCTGAGGTATCAAACGAGCCTCAAACTATCACTCTGCTGCCAGATATGCAGTAGATATGGATGGATCAATTTAAGGGTTGTTTCTCCTGACAAATTTTCCTATTGAACTCTATGGAAAAATAAGTCAGGGGAAGAAACCGTTCAAGTTATCCATCCATATCTACTGTATTCCAGAGTGATGGTTTAAGGCTTGTTTGATACGTCAGACCCTTGATGACTTAAAGCCATTTAGCCAACCATGTGTTCCATACTGTTCCAGTGTAATTTACAGCTAAATCTAGTCCCACCCCCGAATTCCCATAGAGATCCAGTTCAGGAATGGGTTCAGTGCATTAAATAAATAAATCTGGCAACCCTCCTGCCCTCGGACCCCAAACCCCCCCCACCCCTAGACACACGTGGAAGATTTTCCAAGCTCATCCCTTTCTTCCTGGCTGGTTTTTCCATGACCGCCAATTCCTAATGTGCACTGTGAAAATTCCAGCAATTTTTCTCCATTCCTTCCATGCCACAGAAAAACTGAGCAGACACAGGAAGCGAGCATCGGCATCATCTCAGTCATGTCCCATGCCTGCTTCCCATTTACTTAAATACTGTTTACTGTGGGTGACATGGTGAATGGAATGATTATAACCAGCCCAGGAATGTCTTGATTATAATTCAAATATAATACGATACCACTCTCCTCTGGATTTTGTCACTCTGTGACTCAGTGTACAGTGTCAACCATGACACCTTGTTGTCCATATCTCAATGGTCAATGTCTTAAAATGTAAATAAAGTTTTTTTATTTTAGAATAATGATTCATTTATAGCATATCTTCAGACAGATAATGTCTAAGAGAGAGATTCCATGTTTATATCAAAGCCTGTTTATTTGGACATGAGAGCCAAGACTGGGGCGGGCTTTGACAGAACTGAGCTTGTGTTAAATTGTCTTTGGAGCAGAACTGTGTGTGTGTGTGTGTGTGTGTGTGTGTGTGTGTGTGTGTGTGTGTGTGTGTGTGTGTGTGTGTGTGTGTGTCTGTGTGTGTGTATGCGCAAGCGTGTGTGTGTTCACATCTCTATTTGCAATCAACGTCCTTATTTTTCTGGTTCTGTAGAGAATGTGGTGTGTCTGAAAGCACCTGAGTATGTCCTTAGATTATTTTAGTCTCTTGGTGATAGTTATGGGATTCTTATGGTTTCCTGTATGGTAGCATTATCACCACCACTGTTTTATCTTCCCCTGTTATTGCTGTTGAGTCTCATATAAAGCGCTTGGAGGTGAAGTGTCCAAGCAATTTAGTAGTTTCTTCTCATTTTAACGACAAATGTCTGCTGATTTCTTGTTAAGTGCAGTTATGACCTGCTAAATCGAATCGCACAGCTACATTAAAAAAACTGATTAAATGATGTTTAACACGATGTTAGCCGTAGTTGGACAGATCTACACCCTTGTGTGTTTTTGCTTGCCGGCATAATTATGGCAACATCTTGTCATTTGGTAATTTGCCACTTTAGCAAGTTTTTCCTGAGAGTAATTTCTGTCGTTTCTGTAAACGCCCTTCCTTGTCTACTTGCTGTAAATTTAGGCATAATGATTAACAGATTAACTCCAAGTGATGTAACACACCATGTCTTTTCACATTTATTATCTTTTGTCTTGTGCATTCTTGTCTTTGCATGTGCACTACAACAAATTCCAAACAACTGGTATAGTTGATGTGGCAAATAAAGTATTGACTTGACTAGACTATGGATTAGCAAGACTCATTCAACCATACCCTACTGTAAGCAAATGAGTAACAGTACAGGTTGTAGGAAGGATCTGCTGTAATTGTGTCTCACGATATCTCTTCTGCAGCAGACGTGGCTCATCTGCATTTACTAATGGAAGACAGTTTCACAGATCAATGCAAATCCAAACAATGTCCCATCTGGCCTGCACTGGAGCAGAAAAAACTAAATCTTCCTTTTCTGGGGATTTATTTCTTCCAAAAGACACTGGCGAGGATGATAAAAGAGGAGAGCAAACTGGTGTCCCATTTCCAGGTCACACAGTCCACACCAAATCTCAGACAGACAGACAGACTCCTGGGTTAGGTTAAAATACAGAAATTGTCCAAATAAAGCCCCTCCCCAAACAATTACATGCAGGCATAGGGGCAGCACCTTGGCACACACCCAACCTGGAAACTTGTGACATTCTACTACCCAAGCTGCCCTGTTCTACAGCCCCAGAGAAGAGCTTCCCTGCATCTTCACAATGGCTGAAGATGCCCCTGCTGGGCACTCAAACACCAATCAGCTGAAAAGACTCCCACCCCCATCCAGGTGAATGATGCACTTCCTGCTGTTCTACCCTGCTCCATGTGCCAGACAGACAATTACTGTAATGGCTGCCTGCGGGAGACGGGAGGTGTCCGCTGGCTGCAGCCAGTGTTAATCTTGTATATTTACAAGGGTGTCTGCGGGGAAAAAAAACCATGGTACAGCATCGCGCTTGGCTACCAAAATCTTTACATGCTGCCCTTTAAGAGGATAACCCCTTTAATTATGGAGCGCACTTGGGAAACGTACCATGAAAAAAATCCTGCGACAAATGCCGTGGAAGGGAAATCTGACTTTCCATAAGAAGGTTGCGTGTTTGAATCTGGCATGGCACTGCTGCTGTGTACCTGCGTGAGGTACAGTACATTACCTGAACCATCGTAGCAAACATCCAGCTTTTTAAGTGAATGACAGTCCAGACAGGCACTGAATGAGTCTGTCTGCTAGGCAAGAAAGTGATGTAACGTAATGTAATGCTTCCAAACAAGATTAGAGGTTTGGGAGGCGTCTGGCTGTGTGACATGAGCACAACTATGCTATTGGTTAGAGCAGTGGTCCTCAACCCTGGTCCTGGGGACCCCCTGTGTATGCTGGTTTTCATTCCAACCACAATTGCAATACCAGAATTTTAACAAGCTGTTATTCTTTCTTAATTAGGTGTTTTAATTGTATAGAGAGAACACTTTAAACTCTTTACTCTCTTAAGCCACGTTATGTTAGCAATAGCTATGCATGCTTTGAAGAAAAAAAAATCCCATGTTTATTATGCTCATTGTGTTATATTGCAAACAATTACAAAGAAGAGGTAAGAACTCAGGTGAATAGGCTCCTAATTAGGTAATTGAACACAAGTTTAAGTTCCTTCATAATTTTTTCCTTAAACTTGTTAACACAATGCAGGTTTGGCTCTTTATCATTTGCTTTGTCTTTGAATTCTTCATTATTTACCAAACGGTTAGTTTTAGTGGTCATGTGTCCACAATTTCACCAATTATGAGCCAATGAATTCACCTCAGTCTTTAATTTGATCAGTTAAAACATTTTTTACCTCCTTTTAATTGTTTACAATACAGCACAATGTGAATATTGGACTTTTATTCTTCATGGCATGCATAGCTATTACTAACATTCTTAATGTGGCTTAAGAATGTAAATAATCCCTCTAAACATTAAAAACACCTAATTAAGAAAAACAGCTTGTTAAAATTCAAGTATTGCAATTGTGGTTGGAACGAAAACCAGCATACACAGGGGGTCCCCAGGACCAGGGGTTGAGGACCACTGGGTTAGAGGGTAAATGGACGGTCAGCTGAGTGGGCCAGAGCGGGTGGACTCGTTTTGCCTCTGAATGGGCGTGTTCTGCTATGGTTTTGCACAAAACCACGTGATGCGAGATAGCCCGACATGGTCAAAAACGAGTCCACCCAATGTTACTGCTCACTTCATTGGCCACAGACATCATGAGGACTGAGTCAGCGGTCAGGACAGGTAAGTGGCGCCCTCTACAGTGAGAGGATTACTGAACCACATCATCCTACTCGGCAAGAAAACGTTCACTTTTCAACCAAATGTAGCTGGGTTTTCATCTGAACGGCGTTTCACCAACTTTGCACCGCAAAAATGTTCAGTGGCAAATGGCGATGGACAGTGATGAATCGGGGTGCGCGGCCCTCCTCCAACCCCTCCACTGCGGGATTACTCACCGCGCTCAGCGGTTTCTACATTACTATTCTGACCTGGGTGACCTACTTGGGAAATATTAATTACATTCAGAGATTAATTAACAGGGATGGCATTGCTTACAATTGGGGTTTCCTCTGATGGCTAAATCAGGCCTGATTACCCAGGGAAAAGTGCTGCGGGGTGCTGATAGCGGGGTGCTGATAGCGGGGTGCTGATTAAGCACTTCTCTGCCCACTATGAGGACTTGTTTTAAATATGAAACCTCGTCTGAAAAGTGTGCAAAACTGCTTTAGTGTGCAGTGGGTGGCTACACTAAAGACCCTTAAGACTTGTGGTAAAAGTATAGCCTTCAACCGCAGCCAAGCGGAGCACAGAAATGCAAAAACGACTGTTTTCACGATGTTGCGCAACCCACAACATCGTAAACTGGGAGTCCTCCAGCAGCCGGGCCCTCGTAAATCCTGATGTGGACGCACCTCACAACAGCAGTTAATTCCCATAAAAAGGAGTGAAAATAAGAAGAAAACATAAAAAAACATAAAAGGGCAGCATTTCCAGAAGGGAGGGTCCAAGAAAGAAAGGATTACCAGCCTTTAGGACAACAATTTAAAAAGCCACAAGTCCTTTACACCACAGTCTCGGAAATTCCTCTGTCACTGAATGGCAAAGTCGCCGTGGTAACACGAGCCCATATGAGCTCCTGCAATCTCCCAAAAACCTTTCTTCACTATGTTTCCTGTTTAAAACCTTCTCCCAAACAAGAAACTGCTCTTGACTTTCAGAGCCATCACCTCACACCACATGCATGCTGTTCACTGATCGTTCACCAGGTCACCCGGATACCGGCTTCCACCCACATAACCTTGCAGTCCCTGTATAATTTAAACTTGCTCTATTATATATTGTGGTTCTATTGGTTTTCAGGAGTACTGGCTCCCAAAGTATGTTCATGAAGCCGTCGTTTAACAGCCACTTACAACAGAGGATGGCAAGACATTTTGGATCAGTGAGACACAAAGGACGCTAATATCATGTGAATAACCATTCCCCCCCGCATGGTAGATTGGTACGCCCCAATTCATGAGTAACATAGTTTCACAATGATGGGCCCTGGAGAGAAGTGAACGCCCGTCCGCATTAGTATTTCAAGATGTGGTGATGTCACAACGCTGGCCTCACGAGTGGTGGAGGGGGACAGTAATTTCTCACCGTGTGGTAGTTGACGATTTCCTGTAGACGCTCCCCGCACTTTTCCAGGCACTCCTGCAACATGAATAGAGCGCAGACCTTTACAGTCGTTCACAAGAGATACACGTATTCACAGCGAGAGATACACTCATTCACAAGAGATACACAATGAGAGATGCACTCGGTTTAAAGGACAATGAACCCATGAGTTTAAAGGAAAGGGCATAAGCAGCACAATGACAGGAACTTTTGGCATACTCAAGAAATCAAGGTAGCACAACGTAACTTTGTCGTCCGATTCGACTTTACGATGGAAAAAAGCGGAGGAGGCTTTGGTTTAATAAAATATTCGGCTTAAAGACAATGAGGGAAAAGCTACAGTCGAGCCAGAAAGGCCTTAAAACAACTTCCCTTTGGCGGCATAGAGTCTACTTCCACTCAGCTCCTGGGGAGAAGCTTGGATCTGCTCCGGCCTGGACACGAAGCCAAGAACCGGTGAGTCTACGGACCTGAGCCTCCCTCTCACTGACTAATCTCTCCCAAATCAGGATTGGAAAACACAGAGTCAGGCAGAGTCACAACACAGGGTGCTGGCCCTTCACATCCAAAAAAATCAAAGAGAGGAGGAGACATATTTTATATGATTTTTTGCACGTTGCCAATATAAAATCCTCTTATAAAACTGAGCCCAAGATATGAGCAGAGACCAGCCACTGCTGATTAAAGCGGAAAATGTACAATGTAACTTCAGGTTTAGGACTGTCTATAAATGTCAGAATTCTGGATGAGAGAGACTGTTCAAGGGGAATTATGTGGATGAGTTGCTGATAAAGGAATGCAGTCCAGGAGAGGGATGCTGGACTACAACTAGGGATCGAAATACATGCACTTCCATTTCTTTTAAGTACTTATATACATACCCTGTTTGCATATCAACCACTTAACGGACTAATAAATATTTGGCAGGCCTAAATCCCACATGTGGCACTTCACTTGGTTTGAATGGAGACCAATTCCAGCTGTCCTTCTAAGAGACATCAGCCAGACTCCACAGCATAAACCTCTTACCGAGATCATCTGGTCATTCTTGCACTGCTGGGACAGGTCCCGGATCCCGCTGACGAAGAGCTTGTTGGCGCTGACATACGCCCTGCCCGCTTCTATCATCCCACTGCATAGCTTCACCAACTAGTACAGGGAGGGAGGAGAAGAAAAGAAAGGACTTGAGGCATTTTGCATGAAATCATCAGCCAGCATTGAAAAGTCAGTTCTTGGAATAAATAAAACTCAGTACGCTGTTTTCAATCCATACACACAATAAATCTCAGACAAATTAACAAGCATACGAAACCCTTTGAGACATTTTGTTCCAGACACAAAAATGAAAGGATCAGTAACTAAATGTGATGTTTTTTTCCTCTTGCGCACGCAGTACAAAAAGCTAATTACAAGCCTAATTATCTCCAGTTATTGTCTCTTGTTTGTAAAACGAAACAGGTCTCTGTATGAGGTACTCTCCTGCTAGAAGCCCTGGTTAAACACCATGTTCTAAGAAGTGGCGTGCCATTTTTTCTGAGTAGCCTCCCTACAGTTCTTTACACAGATGGAAGGAGGAGGTGTGAAGCAATGGGGCATTCACATGTTTCAGGCCATTAAGCTCAGAGGACTAACATGAGGTGTGGCACCAAAGAGTCATTCCGTTCTGGCGCGGCTTCCGGAGAGAACCAAACCGCCGTCCTTGTCCTTCCCAGCGACAGGTGCAAGGGGCCTCTCCGCGCACACGCGCCAGTGACATCACATGTAATGAAAAAGCCTCCAACCTCCACTCTTCTGCTCACAGATGCTAAAAAGCCATTAGGCCCAGCTGGGTAATTACAGGGCCCAAGGTAGGTTTGCACGTGTGCGTTAAGTCTGCAATTATTGCCCGTGGAGCGAGGGCGTGTGCACGTTCCCAGTCAGTTTCTTTTTCCGTTTGCCCCCTGAGGAAGCGACCAATGAACTGGCACCCTAACAAAAACAATATGCTTCAATGAATTGAAATGTAGCTAAAGTATTTATTGTCATCACCAGGGGTGCCGCCAGGGATTTTGGGCCGCATGAATAGATCTCACATTGGGCCCTGCCACCCCATTCCTGCGCAATTACAGCACAATGTTTGAGGGCCCCTGTCATTCAGGGTCCTTGGAATCATCCTAAACCCCCCCAGCACCCCCGCACCCCCCCCCCAATTTTTTAAAATAAAATTACTGATGACACTTGGGATGATGGGTACTACAGATGTGAAGAACAGAATGGCAAATTGTAAAATAGTGAATGCTGAATGTAATACTGGAACGCTTGATATGAAATACCTACTGTACACCACATTCATTCAGCAGATGCCCTTATCCAGATTTTATAAACTGTATACTGGAATGATGGCCATGGTACGCTCAGCCATCTGTTGCCACAAATCATACTGTTGGCCAAAGCTTGTGAACTTATGTGTTCGAGCTGCAGTTTACACGCCTATTTGCCGAAAACATGCAAACGGATGATTTATGTAGTGTGCACTACTGTATTACATGTGAATTACAGTATCAAACGGCCTATTTCCACTTCATTATACCACACAATGTGCTGCTGTATGATATATGGCCAAATATTTAACATAAAAACATGACTTTCCAGTGCAGTACAGGGTTAAACTAAAGAATTCACATGGGCTTATTCCTTCATAGCACTGGAACAGGTGATCGGATGCCAGGTACACGTCCGTTAATCGGCAGATTCCGGCAGGCCGTCGTGCACAATGCTCCCGTTGTTGGAGGATTAAGAGAAACCAGTCTGGCTGGCTGTCTGCAGATACACTGTGGAGATACAGCCGTGTATCTGGGCTGTACGCACCAAACGGGGGGGGACAGAGCTACGGGCGGGGGGAAGCTACGGGAGGGGTGGACACGGGTCCCCACCTGCAGCCCCGTTTCGGGTGGGGTGACTCAGCAACCCGAAATGTTCCACCATGCCCCACTGTATCACACATGAAGTGACCCATTGTATGAAAGCTATGACCCCCACACCAACAATAACAAGATACAACTTTAAGAAAATATGATGTAACACTAGAGGAAGAACACTTTCCAGAGTAGTACCAACTGCGTGGCAAGTGGGTCATTTTTGCTTCCACTGGGCAGGCTTAAACCCCTCCTCTAACAGCCGCTGCACAGCCAGCCTAACACCCTCTTCTTTGGGTAATCCCAAAAAGTTCTCCTGGGAGTCCCAGTGGAAAAGGGGTGCCTTGTGTCTCGCTTTTTGAGGAAGAAATCCCAGCTGTTTCCAATGGAGGAAAAGAGGAGTCCTTTCTCCCCAAGTTTTTTTTTCTCACTCTCTCCCGAGGCAAAGATTAGCAGGGCAGTGGGACACAAAATGGCTCCGGGTTCACAAATGTGAGCAGTGTTGATTTACACACAAGCCGGGTCTCTGTGTTACTGTCCGTTACCGAAAACACATAAGGGCAGGAGGGACCTTGTGACCCCTTTTTACATAGTCATTTCCACCGCGTGTTTTCTTTTTCACCTGATCTGATAATCCGATGACTTCACAACCACCCCACATCCCCTCATGCAGAAACAATGCTGCTTCAAGCAACCCAACTGCAACTGCACATAGCACAAGACTGAATATGTAGCCACAATGCAACCTCTATTCTGCAGGACAGAATGTAGCCCGTCCAGGCATTGCGTACAGGCAGAAATAACACAAGGCCGTCGGAGCAGATGGAATGATGACATCACAGACATTGCAGCCAAACATCTGGCTCCCTCATAAGGCTGCGACAAAACGCTTAAAACCATGTCAGACACAATCCTGTTCCTCCCTCTCTATGAAATGTTAACAAAAAAAATCCACATTAGATCACAGAGATTACATTGTACCTTAATAATCTGCCTGTACATCGACTACAATGACACACGACTACTACTGAGACTACTTTCATTTCACGGGTAGCAGATAATACCCTATAAACATTGTATGTTTGCTGGACGCCTGAACTCCTTCCTGAACTCCTTTGCTGACTTGTGAATGTCACCCCTCTTCTCTTAAAAAAAGACAAGAAATGATCAAGTACTGTTGGGGGGCTCTGACAAATATGCTGCCTCTCATCTAGTGGTGAATAAAGATACAGCCACTCAATTCAGAGAGAGCCAATCACTCAGTCAATCTGTCAGTCTGTGGCTGAGCGACACTACTCCTTCTTAGTCCAGTCATAAATAAACCACAGAGGACACCATTTTGAGTGGAAACACCACACACTACAGGCATAAGCCTGCCCACTATCGTCAGGCAATGAATTAGAGCGTCTTCAAAAGCCTGACAGGACCGTGTGAGGAAAGGCAGCCTGATTTAGCATTTCCCTCCTGGATGCTTCCTGCCCTGGCTTTATTAACGACGGACAAATGAGCTCCACACTTTCCGTAAACAAGTCGATCGGCTGCGCGTCTCCTACTGAATGTTATTCCCCAGTCAGCAGAGGTAATCTGTTAGCCTTCATTAGGAAGTCATTATTGTAAGGGAGTTAATTCTTAATTGATACATGCCTGGTTGCTCTTAAGTGATTTAACAGTTCTGTTAATCTCAATTAAACTAGTCTGGTCCTAATTTGACCTAAGGATGCGAATGTATTATGTGCCACAGATGCTTTTTGTACATATATGTTTTACTACATGTGTTAAATGTTTGAAATGCATTTTTTATTTTCATGAATATAATAGTCGATCATTCCATCTATTTTGTATAATGCCAATTGGCATAGGCCTACAAAATAGATTTATGGATCTCATATATCCTTGGTACAATGCCCCCCTTTCCCCCACTGTAAAACAAAATACTAGAGGCTGCAGTTTAGATTCAAGTAAAACAAGACTCTAAGCTTTCAGTTATGTGTTAAATATTGTGATGATATTGTAATGATATGAAGAGGAGGAGTTCATTCCCAGTGAAACTGTCATTTCAAATTATCTTTTGCCGATACGGATGAAATATTTTGGTTTTGACGCGTGAAATACCAGTTACACTAAGTATGCTGAGCAGATACAGTCTCACAGTCTCCTGTCTCGTGATGGTAACCTTTGATAAAGGTCCTGAATGCTATGTGTTGTATTTATAAAAGAACTGGAGGCTTACTGGCAAGTCACAGCCAGTCAAACACCAGACTGCTTTGTGCTTGAGTTGAGCTGTTTGTACTCATTCTATTTTTCATGTAAATACTTGTTTTGTTTTAGAAGCACCTACATGGTGTAAATGGATATACAGTATATGAAATCACACACGAGGTATCATTCATAGATGTCCTTATCATTGACAGTTCTGTTATTCCAGATAGTTGATCTCAAAGAAATTAATTAAAAAACACAACAAAACACGACACACATTACAAGCCGGCCAGTGGTGGATACCCAAGGGAGAGCTGAGCACTTTCTGTCCAAATTGAAAATGGTGGAGGAGTAGTAGAATACTGGGAAACAAAAACTTGTACCCCCCACCCACAGGCCTTACCTTATCTAGCTTAGCTTCGATTTCCACCACGTCTGTCTCCACTTCATCGATGTTCGCTCTGCAAAAAAACCCAAGAAAAAACAGAAACGGTTTTGAGTGACACAAATACATTTCTCATTTCTCCATCCGCGATGCACAAAAATAATATGTTTCCTCATCAGTGGGCAAAAGGATAAACTCCGAAACTTTCTATGATACCACCGACATCACAAGGATATGTTAAACGATGTGGAAAAAACAAAACATAACAGTACACGCTACTGTACCCACGCAATCAAAAAGTAAAGTCAACCTTGAATAAAACAATGAATAATTGATTTGCTTTGCATATGACCTTATTCAGGGCGGCCTACACAACTTGCATCTTACATACAGAAGGATATTTACTGAGGCAAGTCACGCTGGGTACAAGAGTGCAGCCCCACCCAGCGACCTGCGTTCTCTATGTCCAGTCCCCTAACCACTGCTCCACACTAACCTGTAAAAGCGTTCGTGTTTGGGCTGAGTAGGGCAGTAAGTCATTACTAGGTGGAACAGATGAGAGCTTGGGTGGCACAGTTTGGTGGCTGGGACATCAGCGTGTCCCACAGGTGCCCGTATGTATGTGTTCGGGCACTAAACAGCAATTGGGATTACTGCACCGCCGGGAACCTCCACCCCACCACCCGCTCCGGAACTACCCTGAAGAGTGAGGGTCAGGGTGGGATCATATGGAGAGCTACGCTGCCAACTCAGGAGATGGTTTAACTTACCGCCAATATTAAAGAGCAGCCTGCCCAGGAATTCCTGTGAGCTTTGGGGGGGGGGGCTACATTTCTAAACCATCACCACATGCACACACACACACACACACACACACACACACACATTTCAGGAAGTCAAATTCGGGAGCCATGAGCAGGCAAATCACTTGTTACTTAAGCATGAAAGGAGATACACTCCATATCTCAGAAGTGAGGCCGCCCACGCATCCTCAGCCAAGGTTCCTATTATCATGGCATGCTACATAAATGTCCTTATCCCAGATGCCATGTAGTAGTATCAATTGGTCAGCACAAAAATGGAAAAGCATTAAAAAAAATCTATAATCTATAAACAAATTCTAGGAACGTAATGCTGAAAGAGAAATGCAATCCTGGAAGTGCTGTACTGCACAGTGTGCGTTGGATAACTGTGCGGTTATGCTCAGAGAAGTCGTCATGTTCCATTGGTGCAGAACAAAAGCCACCTGCGGTGCTCGGGTTGACCGTGACTCTCGCTTTTGGAGGAATGTTCTACACTGCTGGAGCGTCCGTGCCAAACACGGGCTGCGGACGTCTGCCGTCCACCGGTCCCGCCCCACGCGCCCTCCCGCCCCGCTCCCCTGGCCCCCGCCCTCCCCGGCGTGTGCTCCCTCCTGCCCCGCCCGACGGACCTTCCCACCCCACGCGGTTTCTCATGTGTCCTCAGTTACATTAGCCCGGCTGGCTGCTTCAGGCTCGGCCAGCTGAGGCCTGAGCACGTGCACCATTATTTCTCTGTGGCCTACAAAACTTCTGTCAGAGCGCGGTGTGCATCTGAGTGGGGAGTGAGATATGTTTTTAATGCATGGGCCAAATTAAGAAATGCACTGAGGCAAGAGCACTATGTACTGAGAGCTCGCCATTAAGCCAAACTCCAGACTGAGCTGATAGTATGTGGTATGTGGATAGATCACACCTCAGTCAGGTAGTTCAGTTACACTACCGTAATACTGCTTCCCGCTTTCCAATCACAGATAGTATATACATGTTTACAAACCATTTTTCATTGTGGAAACAGACAGCACCTATTTTTCTATTATATACTGTATATTTTTTGCGGGATTCAGCACCCAATTATTAGTCAATAAAGCTAATAACAGAAATCAACTCAGAGTTGAGCACATTTTCTATTGTGGAAATAATGCCATATCAGTATACTGTATAAGTAAATCAAGGTCCTATAATATACTGATAATACATTGCAAACTTTATCTTTGAAAATAAAGCGAGATATTTTATTTCTCCACTAATAATGGTCAATAAATTACATATTTGTATTGAGATGTAGTTCTTTGGTCTCTCAAGCATGTTCACACAATCACACAATCACAGGAAGATGGAATATATTGAATAATCTTTTTTTTTCTTTTTTTTATCTCAGAGTACCAGCAATTTTAAGGATCCTTCCACCACCTCGCCCATACACCTGAAACCCCCACCAGTCCCTGTCACTGCTCACCAAATCCTGTTAAAGAAGGGGCTCTGCCTCCCCTGTGAACGGGAGACCTTGTGAAAGCGACTGTGTCCAGAAAGGCCTTTCATCTTCAACCTTCATGTCTGTGAGCTACACACACATCTCACTTCAGAAGGTCCTGCAGAGTCAGACACCGCAGGCCCAGAAGAGAAAGCTGTCTGCCTCTTGGGCATAAAACCCCTCAGAATGACAGACTCTGAAGGAGATGTGCTCTGAAGAGACACAGAGACAGCAGCGGACATTTTGGCTCAACGTCATGTGGAGAGCTCTCAGGCCATGGAGTAGCCCTCAGGCCAAAAGTGTGATACTGCCGTTCCGGGATCGCAGAACCCCACGCTCAGCTGTGATTGGCTGAGCACTTCTCCCGCGCATCCCTCAGCTGCCTGCCCTCTGGATGTGGCTTCAGAAAGGGAAGTAAGCTGGGGGGACAGCTGCTCCTGCCCCCCCCCCCCCCCCCCCCCAAAAGCCCTCCTCTATTTGGCATGCATGTGGCTCTTCAGTAATGGAATCGCCTGCCGCGGGGGTCTATCGTCATAGCAACTACTAAGTGGGCCGGAGCTGCTGCCGTGGGAGTCTCTGCCCACTCACGCCAGAAGGTTCCAGAATTTGATCGTTAGTAGTAATGGCAAATCAATAGGCCAGTCGTCCACAAGAGACTCGCAGAGCTTTTTAGCGGATCTCACCATTTATAACAGGCTAGCTTCATGCTATGCACCCCACATTCAAAATCAGCCTCAACTGTTTAACACTGAAAAGAACAGTGAGGAGGAAGTGGAGATTTAATTTTTTTTTTTTGGGGGGGGTGGGGGGGGGGGGGGCGGGGTTGGTCAGGGTGGCCTAAAAACCAAAGGTTTTCATGATAGGAATGGCAACATAAAAAAAGCTTTTTACCAGCACGCCCACACCATCATCAGTGGAAGTAAAAAATGAAAGACATTATATTATATGGCAGTCAGACCGGGTGCTGAGAAAATGGAATGGCCCAGCTCTTTCTCCTGCTCTGTCCCACTCACATGAGCTGCCAGCGTGTCTCTGGGGAGGGTGAGCTCATGTTTTTACACCAACCGACTTCTGGAACCCGAGTCCTGAGACTCTGAGAGGACAGTAAAACAACAGCAGAGCTCCCCTGACATGAGGTGTGGTCTTTATTAAGGATGCTGCCTTGCCATTCGAATACAGACTGTGCAAAAAAAAAAAAATGCTTGTACCAACATGCAGCGACTTGCACTGTGTGGTCCGGGGTGAAAGGTTAGGGCCACTCCCTTTCACCTTGGAGAGTAAACAGACAGCTGAGCGTTCAGAAAATGTGCCGCTGGGCTTGCAGAGAGTGCCTCACTTCGGGGGAAGGCACCAACACTGGCCACGCCCGCCGGTGCATTGTTAGCACAGGGGCTCTGTAGATTTCGGAAGGAACAGGGGCAGCTGGCCATACGCTCACTGGGGAATGATGCGACCCCCCCGCCCGCGCCCGGAGCCGGTGGCCCACACAGTGCACGAGCAGGTGGAACAGCGTAACGAGGGAGAGACGGGCACAGGTACTGACCCGTAAACAGCAGCGGCACCACTGCCAGCTGGGTCCGCTGGCAGACAGCGCCAGCTCAACAGGGGACAGCAAGACACGTCATTCCGTCATTATCTCTCAACCGCCATCCGCCAGCGCGGAATCAGAGACAGAAGAGCTGCTATGAAACACAATATCTTTATTGACTCTGCGAGGTTGTTTTTGACTCGGAGAACAGTCATGAGAATGACTTTAAACAGCTGTGGTCCTTTGTTAAACACATTACCCTCTTCATATTAAGTCGGCAAAATGACACGGATATCCTGGGGCGTTAAATACGGCCATTAAATCGTCCAGCTTTTGGACTGGATCTGTGGCCAGGCAGCATTTTTTATGATGGTTTAATCTACATTAAACCTCAGACTCAGAAACATACAGTATATGACCCACATAGTGCCACATTCATAAATATATGGCGTAGCATAAAGAAGCGTTTGTGGTAATCCTCAGCATACAATGCCATTGTTCCCTTCCCATCGTAGGCTGTCTCTGCAGGCTTTAGAGACAGGGTGCCCGGCAGTGAGGAGGGCGTGGGGAGGGGTAACACAGGGTGGTTTGGAAAAAAACACACGTTTTCCCCCATCAGGAGATTGGCACTTAACCTCAGCAGGATGGCTGCATTTTGTTTGAATATTGATTGCCGCCTCGCTCGCATAACTGCGCTGCACGTGTGCAGATGAGCAGGCTGGTAGTGATGGAGGGGAGGGGACAGGGGGCTGGCCTTCTCCACCTTTTCCGCTCCACTGAGCACGCTCACCGGGGATATTCTTAGCCATGCGCTTCCTTCCGCGGATGATCCTTCCCTGCTGACATGTCAAATAGAGTTACAGTGCAACACCGGATCAGACGGCCGCTTTTCCTGCCATTGCCCTGAGCATTTCGCAAGCCTTATTTTGCATATTAACATCTGCATGTTAGCATCTCAACATTTAAATGAGGACTGATTCCTTGCATTCCCGGGAAACACCAAAGATGATGTGATTACACACTGTGATGTAGTTATTTTAAAGTACAATACCACCATTTGGTTCAACACATGCCATCTTCCACACGAGAAGTCAAGGATTATCTCCCAGAGGTAATTAAATATACCAGAGCTGTCTAAGCAATGAGGAGAGCTGGCAAACCCTGGTGTTCTGGCCAAATTCCAAACCTGGCTCTGAATCTGGCCACCTACTCACCCACCAGTGTAACTGGCTTAATTATCCCTTTCCTCTCCAGCTATCTGATAGGCACTGAGTGGTCTGGAGAGGAATGTCTATCTGGCACTACCTGCATGGATGAAGAGAGAGTAGTGTCTATCAGGCATTACCTACATGGATGGAGAGAGAGTAGCATCCATAAGCATTACCTACATGAATGGAGAGAGAGTAGTGTCCATAAGCATTACCTACATGGATGGAGAGAGAGGAGTGTCTATCAGGCATTACCTACATGGATGGAGAAAGAGTAGTGTCCATAAGCATTACCTACATGGATGGAGACAGAGTAGTGCCCATAAGCATTACCTACATGGATGGAGAGAGAGTAGTGTCTATCAGGCATTACCTACATGGATGGAGAGAGAGTAGTGTCTATCAGGCATTACCTACATGGATGGAGAGAGTAGTGTCCATAAGCATTACCTACATGGATGGAGAGAGAGTAGTGTCTATCAGGCATTACCTACATGGATGGAGAGAGAGGAGTGTCTATCAGGCATTACCTACATGGATGGAGAAAGAGTAGTGTCCATAAGCATTACCTACATGGATGGAGAAAGAGTAGTGTCCATAAGCATTACCTACATGGATGGAGAGAGAGTAGTGTCTATCAGGCATTACCTACATGGATGGAGAGAGTAGTGTCCATAAGCATTACCTACATGGATGGAGAGAGAGGAGTGTCTATCAGGCATTACCTACATGGATGGAGAGAGTAGTGTCCATAAGCATTACCTACATGGATGGAGAGAGAGGAGTGTCTATCAGGCATTACCTACATGGATGGAGAGAGTAGTGTCCATAAGCATTACCTACATGGATGGAGAAAGAGTAGTGTCCATAAGCATTACCTACATGGATGGAGAAAGAGTAGTGTCTATCAGGCATTACCTACATGGATGGAGAGAGAGTAGTGTCCTTAAGCATTACCTACATGGATGATACTGGCCTATGAGCAGTGGGCGAGGTGGGGAAAAACCTAAAAAAAAAAAAAGCCTTCCCTCTTTCTGAAAAGCCTAAATGTTCTAAATAAAGGCTAATGATAATATTAATAGTATTATTATTATTAAGAAGAAGAAAAAAAGAAAAAGACACATGTCTGTGCAAGCTTGGCTTGTGGGCCACGGTGTGAAAAGAAGCAGCTGGTGACATTAGGTTTTTGGGGGAGAGCGTGTGCTTGTTTACCCTCTCCTGCATCGGTTGTGGAGACTACAGCATTAGAGCAGCTTTATACGATTAGGCATTCCAAATAGGGGAGAAAATGGGGGAAAGAAACATTAAAAAATTAACTCATCCTCGTGCCACACACCAGTCAAAACTACAGACCGTCTGCTGCTGTCACGTTTGGATAATCAACGATCACTGGGTGGCTGGACTTCCCTCCCTGCTGGAAGTCTGGGTCACCCTGGAAGACTCCCTCGCACGGCATTCCCGGTGAGAGCATTAGCCGGGGTCCTGCTCGTGACAGGTGCTCCAAATAACCCCACGGCAGAGTGGAGTCGTACAGCAGGACCTGCTCCAGTTCCGTCACTCACCGCGGCACCGCCCACTTCCCTGTCATATCGTATTAAACCAACAGGGCAGTGTGCGTCTGCTGGGAAAAGCACGCATGCTTTCTGCTGGTCTGGTAGTGATAAAAGCACAACAAACATGTGTCACGCTTTAGTTTCCCCCGGCCTCTAACCTCCACCACCCTAACCTCTCCACTCTAATTTTCTGCTTCAACAAGAATCTGGAGTTCATAACATTTGCACTCACCAAAGCAAAGGCCTACGTTTGCTCCCCACTGCCCAACATACCAGCGTTAGGAGACAATAAAGGATTTTTTGATGATTATTCACGATTCAGTGCAGCAGTATTCACGTAGACAAAATTCAATGCAGCCTTTTAAGTGAAATATAGCAGGCTGATAGCTGTTGTGTTTTTGTGTCAATTTCATTTGCTCAAGTAACTCCTAAAATGGGCAGTTCACCCAAAAATTAAATGAAAATTATTACGCGTAGTGCTATCCATCTGTCCAGATAGTTTCGCTGACATTTCACTAGTTTTATAGATATCTGCTGCGGCTTACCGTGATATCACCTTGATAGAACAGACCTCAACGGGTCCAGGGTTTCACCAGAACTTGTCAGTATATATCTAGAAAAAGCAGTCTCTGTTTGTTGTTTTTAGAGTTGCATGCTAATGTGCTATCAAGGCCAGGAGTGTAACTGGATGTATCCTTCTTGGGAGACTTATTAAATCAGCCAGTGACTGTTTCTCTAGGTTCTTGTAGGTCGACAGGGCTCAGAGGAGCAGATGATCAATAATACAAACTAAAATAACGGTCAGTAAAAGAGCAGACTTGTACTAGGTCAGTAACTCAGGTATGACAAACCAGGCAGAGAAATTTCCAGGAAATGGTCCAAAGCAGTGGGATCGTCGGTCATAGAGAGCACTCAAAGCTTAAGTGTCAATACTCTGCAATGCAAAAACAAAGCGGTTTGGCTGCACTAATGCATCCTAATGCCTTGTGCATTTCACGTGGAAACACAAACAAACAAAAGGACTCGTGCAGTCTGCCCTCAATGATTCCCTGGCAGTTTTGCATGACTGCACCAAAGGCCCTGACACATTAGCTAATGCACCTCCTGCACGCTTCAGTGGCCACAGCGTCCAAGCATCGATCTGTTGATCTGACGAAAACCCCACACGGCATGCGCATCACGCTTATCCTCGCTCCGTGATCAAGGGAGACTCAGGTGCTTTTTCTCCTGCACCCCCCACTGCGCACACACACACACACACACACACACACACACGTGTGCACACTGCCTTTATTCCCTTCACTGAATCTCAAGTAGGCAATTCCATGGCAACGATTCGTTGACCTCCATTACCATGGAAACCTTGTGCTCGCCACGTTCTCATCTCGCCGCACGTCTGCCTGTGTTGTGTATTTGTTTTCAGATTTCCTCGCAGATTCTCTCTCTCTCTCTCTCTCTCTCTCTCTCTCTGTCTGTCTCTCTCTTTCTCTCTCTTTCTCTCTCTAGCAATCCGGATTCTAAGTCTAAGTGCCAGTCTAGCTTTGCTCAAATGTAGTACTGTAACCCACCTGTATGATAAAGGTGGGAGAAAAGTGTGACTAGACTACAAAAGACATGCATTCAAAGGCTGTTTTTTGCATGCATCACTATGAAGTTAAAATGGCCTCATTTACTGAGAGGAGGACTAACTGTTGCTATTTTCTGATAGTAAACTGGGCTGTCCCGTGCTCCCCCCTCCTCCCGAACGCAGTGCAGGCCCAATCTCCCACAGTCAGAGTCTTCCTGCCCCCTCATTCCTTTCCCCAATGACAGAATATTCTCATCCTTCCTGTTTGTGAACTGAAAAACACCCTTTGATAAACAGGACAGGACCCTCTAAAATGAAAAGAAATTATATTTACAGCACAAATTGCCAGCCCAACTGGTTAACTCAACTCATGGCATTCTAATTTTAAAAAAAATGTGATAAAGCGCAGCAGATCTTGGAGACCCTGTGGCCCTGGTACGGGAAGCCCGGGGCCTCTTCAAGCTCCGGAGCCTGTAGGAGTTGCCCTACTAAACTTCTGGGCATGGGCCCACTTGGCACCTCCTTCAGCTTGGCACACACCCTCAGCTCCCTGGTGTCACTGCAAGCAGGTCCACTGGGCCAGAACCAGACGGTTGCCATGGGCACTCGCAGGCTCCTGCATCAGCAGCCTTGTAAATGGAAGGGGAACAGGAAGCAGTGAGAGATTGATGCAGGTGAACTGGCAACCGAGTTCATCGTGCAGATCTATATCCGTAAGTGGTCTATAACCATTGAGTACACAGTCATGAGAGAGCCAAACACAAAACTATATAAGATTCTGTGGAGCGAAAGCACTGATGTATCAGTGTAACCCTGGCAACGGAAGTCGGACCCTACTCCAACCTGAATAGAATGTAGGTGTTTGCCTGGTGTGTGTGTGCCCTTGTGTATCTGTTTTTATGTGTGTGTGTGTGTGTGTGTGTGTGTGATATGGGTGGAAAGTGTGTTTGTGTGTGGGGGGAGTATATGTGATGGGTATAAAATGTGTCTGTGTGTGTGTGTTTTTATGGGGATGTGAGTGATATGGGTGGAAAGTGTGTTTGTGTGTGTGTGTATATACGTTGGGGAGGGGGGCTGTTCTCACTTGGCGAAAAATACATTCTTCTTTCGCTTGACTGCACGGTGACCTTTCCAAAGTCAACATGGCTCTTAAGACGTCCAGCGCCGCTGCTGGGTCCTGCGTGTACCGATGGTCCCTGTCTGAGGCGGCTGAACTTCTGCCCGTCTGCATTCAACCCTCCTTTTCCCAGCCTGCACTGCTCATCGGCTGCCTGCTCCACTCGTCCTCGTCTGTCTGGTTGAATATTTATTGTGCTGCATTTGCTACCCCCCCCCCGCCCCCAGCAAATAAAATCTGGCTTTCTTAAAAGTGAAACAGGGATTGGGCCTTATCATAAAACAAAGGAATTGGAACTAATGAGCAATGTTAATTCCTAAAAACAAACTATGGAAATGTATGGAAAAGTGTCTGAGTCAATATAACTATATTGTCTGACAATGTTGTTAAGACTGAACATTATAGCAATGGCTTCTCATAAAAGTGTAATGTATAAAATCTAGACAGTCAGGAAAAATTATGTATTTAATTTCTCGCAAAATGTCTCTCCTCATAGATACAATGGGACATTGCCAAGCGGGATATTAGTGAGGGCATGAAATGCAAGGAGACCTGACTGTCACTCTTTTCCGTGAAACAATGTGGGACTGTTTCCTTTTTAAAATCAAACATGTTACATCACTGTCATTTGGGGGCTGAATTGTTCTGGTGTTTGAAAGACCGAGCACCTCTGTGCAGCCCGTGTTGTATGACAGCAGGTTTCCTACATCCACATCATGTAAACAAAGCCCTTCAATCAGTGATGTCCCAGCCTGCTCTTTCAGGGTTTGGTGCCTTGGCAATAACCCTTTCATCTCACCAGCCACAGGCATCCTCTCATTAATACACGTACGGAGAAGGAAACAGGAAGCAGCTCTTCTGCAGGTTTTCACACTTAATGGACTCTTCTGGGTCTTATTCAAAGGGAACATGTACCTTCCTACTGCATCCTTTTTTTCTTCAAAAACTCAAAAACATGATTGTATTCTGAGGAACATTGATGGAACGTAGAGGCCTGCAGGAGGTGGGTTTTCCTCTGCAAACTTTCAACAGGATCAAAGCTGGGTAGCAGTGTGACGCAGCTGCAGCAACTAGTCTGCCCAACCACAGCAGTTTAACTGGGCTGGGCTGGGCTGGGTTGGGTTGGGCTGAGTTAGGCTGGACTGGGTACCCCACCAGCTCTGCATCTAGAGCCCTCAGACCTCAAATTCAATAACTGGGAGGGAAGCATACAGGCCCAATTCTGCCTGTTGGCCAACTGCTGAACCCCCAAATGCGAAGAGCTACCAAACCCCCCCCCCCCCCCCCCCCCTACTGGACAGGAATACCCCCCTCAACATAGTCCTGCCCCCCTCCACATAATTACACAAGAAAGAGCTGCTGCATAGGCAGAGTGCAGGAAGTAAGCTGTGTGTGGAGAGCCAGCGAGGACCCCGCAGGTCCCCATAATGATGTGCCTGACCATGTCCTGGGACAACAGCAGCTGTGCAAGCTGACAGCCTGTCACAGGAGCTCAGGCTCCATATCTGGAAAAAAAGTCCACCTCCCTGGAAACCGGTTGGGCCGCTCGGAAGCGAGAGGACAGGAAGTGATGCAATCACCGAAAAGGATACTGTCTAAATTACTCCCTCAGGCTTCCAAAGTGTTTACTAGTTTGGAAAAATATAAAGAACAGCTCGGTGGAAGTGTGAAACATTTTAACCATGAGCCATTATCTGCCGTGGAAAAAGAACAAGGCCGGGAAAGTTGGCCCGAGTTGGTTTTCTTTGGCCTGCCATTGCTGCAGAATGTGTGTGAAAGGCCTGCAGCACCTTTCCCTGCAGTCGACCGACTCGACACAGGATGAAGCTTTTTCAGAAGTTCTAAGAGGCAGAGACAAAATTAAATAAAGCACTACCATAATAGAGCTATGTATAGGTTAGGCAATATGAAGGAGCAATACACTGCCTGGCCAAAAAAAAAGTCGCCGTTGCACCCGTCATGCATAGTGCCCACTGTACAAGCCTCTGGAGGCAGTGTTATGATCTGGGGTTGCTTCAATCGGTCAGGTCTAGGCTCAGCAATGTTATGCAGCAATAAAATGAAGTCAGCTGAGTACCTGAATGTACTGAATGATCAGGTTATCCCATCAATGGGCATATTCCAGGACGACAATGCCAAGATTCATCGGGCTCAAATTGTGAAAGAGTGGTTCAGGGAGCATGAGGAATCATTTTCACACATGAATTAGCCACTAGACTCCTGAACTTAACCCCATTGAAAGTCTTTGGGATGTGCTGGTGAAGACTTTACGGGGTGGTTCGACTCTCCCATCGTCAATACCAGATCTTGGCCAAAAATGTATGCAAATCTGGACGGAAATAAATGTTGTGACGTTGCATAAGGTTGTCGAAACAATACCATGAGGAATGCGCGCCGTAATCAAAGCTAAAGGCAGTCCAACGAAATATTAGAGTGTGCAACTTTTTTTTTGGCCAGGCAGTGTATAAAAATGAGGTTAGTTTAGTAATTTTTACATTACATTACATTACAATCATTTGGCAGACGCTTTTATCCAAAGCGACATACAATAAGTGCATATTGAAGGTCATTGACGCGACTACAAAGCAAATCCGACAAAGCACAGCTTTCTCACGGCGTAGGAGCTATCCCTAGTAATAAACATGAGTAGTACACACAGTCAGCTATACATTCTGAACTATAAAATAACCAAAAACACAAGTTAAATAGAAAACAGGAAGGGAATACTATAGAATGGCCCTATATAGGTATAATTTTAGTCGAGGTGGAGTCTGAAAAAGTGCGTTTTCAGACCACGATGAAAAACAGACAGTGTTTCAGCTGAGCGCAGCAGAGTGGGGAGTTCGTTCCACCACTGGGGAGCTAGGGTGGAAAAGCTCCGCAGTCGGGACGAGCGGGAGCCTTTAACACGGAGGGAGGGAAGTGCAAGTCGCCCTGCAGCAGCAGAGCGAAGTGGTCGAGCAGGAGCGTAGTGCTGGATTAAGTCCTGTAGGTAGGAGGGGCCTGACCTTTTGGCTGCAGTGTAGGCCAGGGTCAGAACTTTGAACCTGATCCTGGCCACGACCGGCAGCCAGTGGAGTGACCTCAGCAGGGGGGGTGACGTGCGAGAACTTCGGGAGGTTGAACACATGTGGCCATCAATTTGTAATATTTTCTTCCCACAGTATTATTATAATTCTTTTTTTATTTTTTTAAACTTGGTTTCATTCAGAGAAATAGTTTTATATTCTAAAACATGTTCTAATTCTGAGAGATGCTATAAATGGATAGTCTCATATAATATGTCATGTGTGAAGCCTGATCAAAAAGACTATAAAGAATGATGTTGAGAAACTTGTTTTTAATACTTAAGAACATATCATTCAAATTTAACTCCATGGCCACATATAGCAAGCAAAGTTTACTTTGGACCACCCATTGTTAAATGCTGTTATAGGCTTTCAAGGAAATGCTACATTCTTCCCAAACTCAAACCTGTGCTTTACATATATGGACATTATTTCATTGTGTTCACTGAACTGTACATTTCCTGGCATATTTCCTGGCATATTTCCTACATATTTCCTGGCAAAATTAACACAACTGGAGTGGCAAAACACCAGGCGTTCCTAGCTATAACATCACAGATTTCATCACAAATTTGGTGGGATTCCAGAAGTGGAGGTGAGGGTCCATAAATGTCTGAACAGCGAAGTTCTCCCTCAAGCTAATTACTGCCCCACATCAACTCTCCATTCTGTTTCAGCGCCTCTCACCCCATCATGACTGCATCTACAGGCTTGTGGGTGACTGTGTTTGAATTGCTGGACAGAGCTGGGGAAGAGCTGGGGAAGAGCTGGGAGTCATAAATGCAGGGGCCCTATATAACTTCGCCATATCTGATTGCCTGGCAATCGATCATGATGTCATCATGTCCTGCTGAAGGCCATCAATACTTACAAGCTTGGATATCGAGTCCTACAAACGTTCCTCCACTTTGATGTAGAATAACTGGACCTCAGAAGAGACCAGGCGAGGTGCTGTAACTGCAACCCTTTTTGTGCAATAGAGCTGGAGCCAGGCTTGCACACAATGCCACACACAACGCTAGTGTCCACATGGAATGCCAAGACTTCAGTTACAGGCCAAGGTTTTCCAGAACAGAAAACTACCGACTGTTTTTTATCTACGTCTTGTTTTTCCTGTGATCATTGATGGCAGGGTACTCCTTTCCCCCTGACATGTTTATCTTCTCTGCTTTTAGTGCCGGCGCAGACGGAAGCAGAGAAGTCACGCAGCCTCCCAAGCGTGCATAGAGCCTATAGCACGTGGCCGTGCTTGCAAGTAGGCCGGCAGTGTTAATGCTAGTGGACTGAGCTGATATGGGCCAAAACCACCCAGACTACTGAGACCACCCAGACTACTAACCCAGACTCAGACCCAGACTACACAAATCACCCCAGATCTGCTTCTTACAGTGGAAAAAGGGTATTAGCACCATAGGCGCCTTATATAGACAGCTAAACTGATAAATACCAAACAGATTTACAATACAGGGAAAGTTATTACTGTACTGCCACAAAGTGTTTGTCTTTGTTTCACCTCAATTATATAGTGTAAATAAGGTATTCCTTTGTGGCTTGGTGATTTTTTTGGCGGCTTTGCCGTTTCTCGGCCCACTTCTCAATTTGACAGCTTGAAGCTGACGTCTGGGGTTCTCCGGGCATTCGGCCGGAAGCAAGAGCCAGCTGTTGCAATGGCAACGAAAGGAAACATTGGGCCATCATTCCATCAGAGCCACAGCCAACCCGTGTACCGCGTGATAGGTGGGGTGGGGGGGCCTGGCAAGGGGCCAGCGAGAGGGGTTTGACAGGACCTTAAATCCTCCAGAGTAGGTGAGTCCAACAGCCCTGATCACATTGCCATTTCGGAAGCTGGTTGCAGGTTCGGCTGCTAGAGGAGGATGGGGCAGCCTGGGACTGTTGCTGGATCGAGGACACAAATTGGCCATCGCCCCTCCGGGGGCCTGTATGGGCTCCTCTTCCTCTTCCCTGTTGTTCTGGACACATATTCACTGGGACAAAAGTCCATATCAGTCAGTCAGTCAAGGTGCCAATAGCTGATTTAGCCTGTGGACACTCTGTATGTAGCCTGTGGACACTCTGTATGTAGCTGAAGTCAATATTAAGACAAGTAGAGCTGTAGATTTTGGAGGGAGCTGGAGAGACAAAGCCTTGCCTGTAAGCTAACAGGTAGGCTATTGTTTCACCTGCATTCCAGTGCGTAGGGCGGCAGGAGAACACGCTGTCCATGTAACCATCTCCTCACTTGGGCCCTGCTGCTAGGCATGTCTTTCATTCCATTACAGTAAAGCAATACTGCTTGTTCTCTTGCCAAGCGTCTGGTATTCTGCTTTTACTGTAAAAGGTTTGGCTCCTTAGAAGAACACGTAAACAGAACCGTGTGTGAAAAGCAAGAACAAGTTCTGCAGTGGCACGATTTGGTCAGAGCGAGCCTACTTTCCACTGTATTGACAGCAGGGCTCAATCGGGACCAATGTGTGAGATATGACAGCGTGGGCACAAGAACTGCAAGCTGGCACAAGCAAGTGAGAACGCTGTGGTTTTTTTCAGGTGGACAATGTCAATGCAACGAACGAGAGGCTAATTGGCACAACTTTGTTTTCCTTGGTAGCGTGGCCCTGGATATTAGATAAGCTGGGACGCACGGCTCCGTCGATTAAAGGGGAGGCTGCTAACACAAGCCTTCGATTGCACCCCTTTATTGCCTGAGCCAGATCCAGGGCTGGGGGAAGGGTATAGTGAGGTATGGTGGTGGGGTCAACAACAGGGCAATAAGCTCTGGCAAGCATCGTCCTAACAGAGGTTATTTTAATTAAAACAACTGCACGCAAACAACATGGACTGCAGGCAAGTTTCTTATTTTTATTTAGTAATAGCTTCATTCTTCCTTTGAACTTTGCGAGTTCATCTGTATCAAAGGAACCGACAGATGACTTTCTTTCTAGATGCTGCATGTGATGATGACATCACTCAACGTGTGCAAAATGTGTAAACACTCTCTGAAACCTGCTCAATCACTTGAACGTCAACAAGCTTGCTTGAATTAATTTCAATATTTTAACTTGAAAAACACCTTGTGAAATAGGCACCTGCTGAATGTAATGATGTAAACGGTACAGTTGAATAAATTGATCGCAGACATGTTAAAAACAATTCCTTTCTACTGATAAAGAGCTAAACATGAATGACCAGACCATCTGTGTGTGCTGAGGTCTGAGATAGAACAATCTAGCAAAATGTCAGATCCTTATTCCTACAACAAAATCACCCACACAGACTTCTTAGCCAATAAGGGGAGGTCTAGTCTTTACTCATCAGATGCCTAATTAGCATAGAGTGCTCAGTGACCTCATTAATCCAAGCCCATTTTGGTGAGTAATTGCTTACTCACAGACTGAACAGATTACCAAAAAATAGTAAATAACAAAGCAGCTGGCATCAAACTTGCCAAATGCTAGTAAAATTTTGATTGGGTTGGTAAGATTTTCTATTCTAACAGCCAGTTTGGCAGATAACCAACCAGGTTGTGTTATACTGTAAAAGGTAATGTGGCTGGTAAAATGTTGAAAATGGCTGGTACGTTTTAGAATCCACAAGTCACACTGGTCAGTGGGTGAAAAAGTCAATGTCATGGGCTGTTCTGAGCTCTTTTGTAGCTGCACTCCCTATACTTAAAGACACACGTAAAGACTTGTGACCTATGTCAGTACTGAAGGTACAGGGGTCGCAAATATATTTGTATATGCTCAAGCAATTTTTGACTGGTGTTATAACAAAAGCAAAGCTTTTTGGGTATTTGAAGGAGGCAACTGTTTTGGCGGGGAAAAAAGTAAAGCAAATCTCTTTGTACAAAAGCATTGGGGAGGTGGTGCCGGGAAGAGGGGCTTTAGAGAGGAGGGGAAGGAAAAGGCAAAGGAGAGCCAGGGGTCAGCATATGAAGTGTCTCGGCAGCCAAAGCAGGTTTACATTAGCGCAGGGTGGTCCTGTGTGACTCAGTCAAGCAAAAATGTCAAGGAGGAGAGAGAGAGAGAGCGGGAGAGAGGTGGAGGGAGTAGAGAGAGAGAGAGAGAGAGAGAGAGAGAGAGAGAGAGAAAGAGAGAGGGAGAGCGAGCAAGAGAGATGGAGGGGTAAAGAGAGTGAGAGAAAGAGAGTGAGAGAGATGGATGGTGTAGAGAAAGGCAGAGGGAGAGAGCGGAAGAGAGGTGGAGAGAGTAGAGAGAGAGAGGAAAAAGAGAGAGGGAGAGAGAGAGAGCAAGAGAGATCGAGGGGGTAGAGAGAGAGTGAGACAAAGAAAGGGAGGGAGAGAGGCAAAGGGAGAAAGTGGTTGAGGGAGAGAGGGAGAGAGATGGAGGGAGGAAGAAAAGAACAGGACCTGTCTCAAAAACAACGACCAGGAAAGAGGATAAATAGGGGATGGTGTGTCGTCTCTGGTCTCAGGCTGGCGGAGGGACCCATGCCCCAGACAATGTGCCACTGCTGCACGGGACACAAGGCGGTAAGCGGCCCAGGCCTCCGCCCTGGCCCTGTTCCAAACCTCGCAGAGCACCCCAGCATTCCGTTTGACTCAATCAGAGGGGGGCAGTGGCACTCGCTGTTTTGGGGAGGGCGGCTAGGGGACCCGATGTCTGCATATATCCACATTTATGGCTTGTTATGGCCACCGTGCTAATGCGAATAAAAAAGAATGCACACAAGCTGGTCCCTCTCGAATCGTCCAAGCTTGTGTGAGGTACAGTACAATCTGGCGTGCAAGCAAGACATACCAGACATGTGCTGAAATCCATTACTTCCGGCTTAGGAAACTATAAATCTAAGAAAAAAAGACCTGAAAATGTACACTGATTGATTTTCTGCTGGTTGCAAGGAACAAAGCCTTTGGATAGAACATCATACAAGACTCGAAGGAATTAAGCTGCAAGTTGCACTACCAAAGTGTATTACGGATTTTTTTAAGTTTTGAAGGTAGTATGTTTATTTGGTTATGAGTTGCAATTCAAAGTCAGAAGGGTTGGCCAAGAAAAGAGTATAACTGATTCATGATATTGGTGAGGGAAAAATATGCTTTACATTATTTACATTGTAATATAATATTGTATTTATTTATTCAGACACTAACAATGGTATATTATTTTTCATTATGTTTCCTCTGTATGAATTTACTGATGAAGCTATATGAAGACTAGTTACTGATGAAGCTAATAGTCAAGGCAAAGTCCATATCATCCTCACTCTCTTCCTCGAAGCTGCTCAATGCTGATAGGCCATCTGGGCTAATTTGGGAGTGTGGGCTGCACTGAATTCACACAGGTGAACACGCCACAACTCAGCATTGTGCACAGAGAGTACCAACGAGGCGGGAACCCAGCCTTTTGGCAGAGAAGAGCGCAAAGACACGACACGTCATCCCACAAGAGTGAACAGTCATCGAATTGATTCAGGACTGCTCGTCAAACGTCCTGCTTTGTTAATATGATGAAGCTCAACATTATTTTTTCCTCCCATGAAACCTCCCACGCAACTTCCATCGAAGTTTAAGATGAGCGGAGGGAAGAGAGGCCCCTGGCAGTGAGTGAGCACATTCATCTCATCTACACCAGAGAGTCACACAATTCTTACCACAGATTCAGGGTGGATATGCGTTTTGAGGGGAATATGGTTCCCTGTACCTGAGGTGACGCCCTGCGATATCTGCTTGTTCTCCCTGGAATTTACACGAATGATGAACACTAGCTGGTAAAGGGCAGCATGGCAGAGCCTGAGCAGAGCTTGGGATTGTGGGAAAAAGGAGTAGCAGTGGTAGTCACCAGATTTTTTTACTCACTACATTACTAGAAATAAGCAGGAAAAAAGAGTCAGCCTGAGGTCTGGCTCATTATGTGGAGAGTCTGGTGCTCTAATGGGGGGGGGCTGTGCATCAGGCACCCCAATCAGTGGTGGGTGACACCGCCTCGTGCGAGGGGTCGCAACATGGACCGTTTTCTGGAGACCTGACGCATATCCTGCCTGGATCCGAGCCGAGCTCAGCACTGGGAAGAGAGCATGGCTCATAGGAAGGAGGGCGGGGGTGGGGGGGGAGGCGGTATTGACGAAATCAGAACCAGATGCTGGACTGGGCCGCAGATGTGAACTAAACCCGGTACGGACTGGCTGGCAAGCAGACGTCACACAACTAAAGCTCCACACGACACCCCCTCACATTTCTGTGGTCTCAACAGGCTGAACTAACCACACTGGCGGCCACGCTGTGTTTGCTCACGTGCCTGTGCCCACTACATGTTACCTATGCTACGCCCATGGGGTAACCTGTACAAGCTGCACAATGTTGTCAAGTATCCGACTGTGTATTCCGACACTGTACGGCTCAGATTTATCCAAGTCAAAAAACTGTGTGTTGTTAGTATAACAACAAAAACAAGTCGTATTAACTATGGGTGAGACTGTTTAATCAAATAAACGAATACTTGGCGGAATATACTTAAATGTTTTAAAAAAAGAATTGTAAAATCTGAAATCTTTAAATTTGTTTCCATCTTTCAAAAACAATTGCCATAGTAACGGGTCAAAGCGTGTATAGCCTACGTGTTGCATTTGTTCCCTGTGAAAACCATTGCCTTCTGTAATGTGAACCCAGCATGATGAAATCCTACGTCTGAATTAAAAAACAACCACAAGAAAAAAACAACCATTTCAATACTGTCTCAGGCATCAAGACGGAGACAGATCCAAGCTGGGGCGTCACACTGAGATTGTTTTTTTTTTTTTTTTTTTCCTCCCCTAAGTTAATTTGTTTTTCTCATTCCCTACGCCAGGACACAACTGCATTTCTTTCTTTTTTTTAAATAAAATTTTAAACCTCTCGCTCAGCATTGTTTCCCGCCTTTGGCTTTCCTTGACTTATAGCCACTTTACAGGCCACACAGAAATGTTATGAATCAGGTCGGCAGAGGTACGTTGACAACAGGTATGTTGCTGAAATGAAAGATCTGTCTCTTTCTGTTCATCCTGCAGGGGCCTCACAGACTGCCAGGAGTCCAGGCTTTTGACTGGATGTCCTGCTAGGTGCCAGGAGGAAAACTGGCCTGTGATTGGATGACCTGCCAGGTGCCAGTAAGAAAACAGGCCTGTGATAGGAAGCCCTGCTGTAGGCACTGTCCTCACTCTAAAGACCACCGTTTCCAGACAGGCAAATCCACATCACACAGGTATGCATTCCGAGACAGGCCTGTAGGTGCTTGTAGCAGCATCCACATGCACGCAGGGACACCACGCCCCACAGCGTTCTTGTTGGCAGCTGGTATTCTAACAAAAAGTGGTCATTATTCAGGGAAATGTCTGAAGTTTAACGTAATGTGATTTCAGGGCGGGAGCGCGCTGTGTTGCACAATTTCAGAATAGAAGTTTTAGAAGTGTAGCTTGCAGCCTTTCAGTAATCGGCCTCAGATTGATGAATTTACTACAAACAGGATCAAGGAGGAGGATCAAAACTGAACGTCACTCAAAGATATCATGGAATTTGGAGGACAGGTTGCTTGTGCAAACCTCCTGAGATCTAAAACTTATTTAATTTACTGTCTTATCAGACCACGTTATCCACTGCAACTTAATTGTTCTTGTTTAATCAAAGGACTGACAGCAGTCTCCTGACTGGGTTGGTAATCCATGCAATGCATCAAAGTGTGATGAAAGGAATGTCTTCAGGCAACATAAGCAGTGCCCAAATCTAAAAATGACAGGCAATGAGACTCTTGTTGAACAGTTGGTGTCTACAACCAGGAGGAAAAGTTGAACGGGAAAATATCTGGCCTGGAAAACACTGGAGCACAGCTGAGCTCATAAGATAGATGCGTCTTCACGCCGACGGTGAGTTTTAAAAAGCAGAAAGTAATATCAAAGGGGTCTCCCCCCTGTATGTTCATTACAGCTAATAGAATCTGATTAGAAGAACCACTTTACTCCACAGTTCCCCCTGTGAACAGACAGTCCAAACCAAGTTAACAGCTAGGCTGGAATCTGGTAGCATTGACATGATTCTGAGAAAAAGGCAGCAAGTACTTCTGAGCTATTCCAAATCACAAGCTAATAGTCAAGATCATGATTAATTAAAATCACCTCATTTATCACGTCTAAACTGATTCTTGTGTGTTTTAGACTCTGACACACTCCCTGAGTTTGAGTGGGAGTCTGTGTAATGAGAGAGAGAGAGGGAGGGACAGAAAGTTTGACTGCTTGAAAAGCAACAAGCAAATTAGCCTACCTCAGACTAGTCAGTCTATGTCTGGGCTCAGCTGGCTTCCAGCTTGTAACAACAACTCAAAATAATGTGCATTCTTTGGCGGAGTTAAGCCCACATCTGCCTTTTTCAGGGAGTGTGATGAGTAAAGACTTCCTTCAGTGGGAATAAAGGAATGGGAATAATGTGGCTTTAGGTTATCATACAACTCTGTTCCCTGCTCTATACTGTGCCTTGTCTACAACTGCTGACTGGAGTGCATTTCCCCTGTCATTAGCTGAAGCTGCCCCTTGATAGTAATCAGACTGCTCAGAAGAGCATAGCTAATTACAGAAAGTGCAACACAAAGTGTGGTCAGACCTACGTCAGTGCTCCCCAACCCAGTTCCCTGGAGAACTACCATCCTGTAGGTTTTCATTTCAACCCTAATTTGGCACACCTGATTCTACTAATTAGCAGCTCAAGGAGATCTCTAGCTGTTGAATGAGGTGTACTTTGTTAGTGTTGGAGTAAAAACATACAGGTCAATAGATCTCCAGGAACAAGGTTGGGAACCACTGCCCAACGTGAACAGAATCAGAATGCAGTAATCTCCTGCATTGCCAGGTCAATACTGATGTAGTTTGGTCAATAGTAATCACAAAAGGGGAATTTTAGTATTACTATAGTAAAACAGCAGCCCAGCTGGATTTCTGGGAAATATTGTTTGTGGAATTAAATTGGGTTTTATTTTTCTGGTTTATGGGGCTTGACCCCAGGGCAATATCTAAGCTGTGCGTCAGCGGATATTGTTTATGGGATTGGGATGTTACATTATGGGATTTATTTATGGTGTTTTCTGTGTCCCTGATAGAATGCTAAGTCTCTGTGTCGATAACCTGTTAACACTTCACTGCCAGTGTGTCAGAGCTGTCATTATCTTGGAGTGTGTGTGTACAGTGGCTTCAGAAAGTATTCATACCCCATTGATTATTTCTCATTTTGCTGTGTTGCAAAGTCAAATGAAAACATATTTACATGGGATTTTTTTCTACTGTAGAAGTAATTCTCTGAAATGTGCAAATTAAATAAAGTATTTAGATACCTTCAGGATTATATTAAAAATAAAAAATTGAAATATCACATTTACATACATATTCACACCCTTTGATTTTACATATTTTTAAAGTATGATATTTAATATTTAGTCACATATCCTTTGCATGCCGTTACTTCCTGAAGTCTGTGACCCATCAACATCAAAAGACTCTCGATATCTTATTTTCTGGTACTGTTACAAGCGATACTATAACTTCTCTGCATTGAATGGATCTCTATGGGAATTGGGGGGTATAGGACTAGATTCAGCTGTAAATTACACTGGTACAGTATGGAACACATGGCTTGCTAAATGGCTGAAAGTCATCAAGGGTCTGAGCTATCGAACAAGCCCCAAACCATCACTCTGTTGCCAGATATGGAGTAGATGTGGATGGATCACTGCAAGGGTTATTTCTCCTGACTCATTTTCCTATAGAACTCTATTGGGTTGTAATGGCTTTGTAACCCCTCCCAGTATCATGAAAATCAATATTGTTTTTTTCTCAGTGCTCCAGCTAGCTCTTTTGACCTAGTTATGACCTATATGTTAGCACACACCTCGATGGTTAGGTCCAAACCAAATTATCTGTTTTTATGTAAGCATAGAACCTCCATATTATTATCTAATATTTTGGATGATCATTTACACCTGTTTTGGGCACCATACATCAACTTTAATAAATATATTTCACAGTAAAGGTAGGGGTGTACCTTTTCCTCATTGTTAATTTCAATTGCTTAAGTGATTCCAAAGTCTACTTTTTTAGCATCATTTGTTGAATTAGTTTACCTTAATAAATCAATATGGTTGAAATTAAAATAAAATACATTTGTGTCCAGATATGTCAAAAACAACTGACTACCGTTTGAGGGTATACTTACTTTTCACATGACTGTGTGTGTGATAGGGATGGGATTTTTGGTTTAAATTTGCTTATCAGTTAGTGGGAACAATTCGTATCAGTCAACTGTTAAAACTATAATGCTTAATAATTAAATATGTTCCACATGCAAAGTAAATTAATGCTGAGTAATATTTTGAGTAATAAAGCAGTGGATCACACCCGGTTTTTAATCCATCCACTAATGTAGGCTAATGCTTTCTTATAGCCAATGCAACGCTCTAAAAATAACCATAAGAATAATGGTTAAGCAGACATTTTACACCTTATTTAAGGACATTAGTGGTATTTTGTGTAGCATTTACATTACATCAACAAAAACACATCTGCTTAGTTAGACAGCAGCATTTTAACTGAATTTGACAGAATGAGGAATCTGTGAAGGCAGTCCTGTTTTTGTTGGGTTGGTGATCGTACGGATGATATGGAAAGTAAGGACCAGTGAAGCATCAGTGGAAATTATCCAAATGCTCGTGGATAGAAACGTAAATCTTCTTACGTTGTACCAAAGCTATATTTGATTGGGATCAAATGTCTGCTCTGGATTATCAAATTAAAATGTGAGTGAAAGCCAACCCAGATCACATCACAGCATTAAATGGAGTTCAATCACAGACTCTCACACGTTTGTACCTTTCACTTCATGAGTAAAACATTGTTACTTACTGAGGCTTCTTTGATACAGACAAACATAATAGACAGACAATCAGTCAGCCTGAAGGAAAGACATCCTGATGAAACGAGCTAAACGTAACACCCTTCGGATGAAGTCTTTAAAACGAGCTGAACGTAACACCCTTGGGATGAAGTCTTTAAGAGCACTAATCCAAACATGACCATATGCTGCCCAACACATTCACAGGCAGTTATTAGAGAGGAATGCTTTCAGCATTAAGCTGCAGAAAGTGGCTTCCGTGAATTTGTAATGACAATTTTAAGCATCTCCAGGATGCTTGCAGAACACACAGGACTCGATTTTGCTGCATGTTTTGCCATTTTGCAGATGGGAAACCGTGGAATATATTTAAACATTTTGGTAAGGGGGTAAGAAAAAAACATGGTGAATTTTAAATGAGAACACGTTATCCAAGCGCACCGTATGCCTGAACTGTTCCCTCTCAGAGTAACTGAGCCATCCCATGAGTCTCTATGTCCTCACATTCACAGTCCTCACTCTCTGCATCTGCAGTATTGGCAACTTTTTCTCACAAAAAGTGGCAGTAACGCATGCTCAAAAAGTGGCTAAATGATGTCATATGCTAATTCACATATTTATGACACCATCACTCATGTGCATATGAAAACGTGTCTGATTGGTGGACGTCGACCGTAGCTTCTGCACTCACTAAACAGCTGCTGTTAGAAAGAAAGTGTTAGTCTACATGGAAAGTGGCAGTAACGCATGCTCAAAAAGTTGATAAATGAGGTCATATGCTAATTCATATATTTATGACACCATCACGTACTCATGTGCATATGAAAACGTGTCTGTTGGACGTCGACTGTAGCTTCTGCACTCACTAAACATCCGCTGTTATGTGAGCCATAGAGCGATAGCGAGCGCAGGAAAGACTGCAGACCCATCAAACAGTGTTGACGACTGTTTTCCAATGAAGCTGCTTAAAAAGTCGCTAGATTTATTACAAAAAAAAGATTTTTTTGTAATAAAGTCACTCAAGGGGTCTGAAAAGTCACTAGATCCAGTGACAAAGTCGCCAAGTTGGCAAAAGTGTGCACCTGTCCCCAAAGTCAAAGCGGTCCCAGGAGACAGCCCGCATGCCCCTCACTGTTCGGTTACAGGCCCATGGTTAAATGAGACTTCCAGGTCAGGCAAAGGCTCTGGTCGAAGGCCTGCTCTGTCTCACTAGAGGCTGGATACAGTCAAGTGACAACCCTTCTCACAGGCCAGATGCCTGTGAAGCTTCAGAGGCCAACTTCCGTACCACCATGGCTGTGCTATGGAACGTTTGCCTAAAGAGACATGTGGAAAGAGATGGAAACCATTTCAGCAGAACAGGGACCGTTTGCTAAGTAAAAGCATCCCTTTAGCCTTCGAACCAAAAATATGGCGCTATTGCTTCCCATTGGCGCAGCTGGGGTTGTCTAAATTCACGATTATCGACATTCACAAGCGTTAGGTACGTCAACCAAAACCTTACACTCGTGAATGGCTTTGGCTTTTTGATTAACCGGCACTTAATAAACTTTTCACACAATCCTATTGGGCACCGAGACAGGGCAAGCAGGTTTTTGTTTGCACTGGATTCCTTCCAGGGTTCCCCTTTGTCATTTCACAGGATGTTCAACTGAGCAAGATTATAACACAAAGCCTTTCGCTGAAGTCTTCCTATTAAGTGTGTGAAATGCCCTGCTCAACGGAAATGAGAATGTCGGTTGCCTTTTGAACACAAAGACTACGGAACAATTAAGCAGGCCATCTCTGTCCCCAAACAGCCTTGAAAATGAGTAGACATTAGTGCACGTTGTACAGGCCTCATCGTTGACATACTGCTGAGACAGTTTATCAGACATACGCTTCATATCCACTTAGACCCATTGGATTAAATTAAGATCTACTCTGAAAACAAAAAACAGACGACAGAATGACAGAAGCCTTTTTATTAAATCTGAGTCATACCAAAAATACCAAATTCTACATACATCTCATTCCTTCAAATGTCTCATTGTCCATTTATTCATCCTATTTATATTTCAGTTTAGTTACAAGTCAACAGTAATGTACATTTCTGGTGATCACCATCAATGTATTTTCTGATAACTCACAGCACATTGTTGACATGCGAGATGTGACAACGTGTTTGAATGCCATAGATACCAAAAAAACAGCGCAACATGCTGAACTAGCCATTTTGGGTAGTGGTGGAATGTTCTTTGGCTGAAAGGGAATTTTCTGGCTTTGTCCAGGGTTGTATGTTCACGATTCGGCTCTTTGTGACACAGAACATACTGCAAAAGCACCCCAGGTTATTGCATGACAAAATAAATCCCCCGGGAATGAGTTTGGTTGGACATACCAAGAATAATCCCACCTTGTCAAGACAACAGGCTCCATGTGTACTTTATGGGCTCTTTTGAAATGTAGATGTTTCCTCAAAATATGTTTGGCCCTTTCAATAGATGCATATGCAATGATACCTGCAAGGTAAAGTATTAACCATAAACAATTTTTAACCATGGATATTTACCAAGAAGAAAAGGCCCATAATTCACAGAATCAGTAAGACATTAATAGTTAGATTGTATTGTAGACAACAGAATCATGTGCCTGACACAGATTTATCTCAGAGCAATTATGGGAGTCTGAAGGCAAAAAAACCTTTTCAAAACATAACAGGGTTTCTGCAATCTCATATTCCATTTGTCACTGTATTTGTTCTCTCGTGCCCTTGCCGCAGTCTTCAAGCCGAAAGGGATGCTTGGAAATATGTCCTTGAATGCAACAAGGCTAGTATCAAAGAGCATGCTAACAGCCAGCAGCAAAGTCACTTTCTCTCATGAAATGGATGAGTTCATGTCTGAAGGACAGTTACCACAGCTGGATTCTCTGAATGTACAATGGAATGGACAATGCTTATATTCCAAATGTTTCCTATGTCACCACATTAAAAAACAAATAAATAGCAATCTGTATGTTTCGACCCCACACTTTAATGTCTCAGACTTTGTCATGGGCAGAGCAGATGCAATGGAAACTAACCTCTGTTTAGACTGAGGTCTGATGACACAGTTGGTGTTAGCGTTTAAATAAATGAAAACGTCTCAAAAAAACAAAAAACATCCTTCCCAAGATTTTGGGGGGACTGCTTCAGACCCATTGCTGGCATACAAGAATGTAAAAGAGTGGATTATTACTTTAAAAAAAGCAGAGCATTGCCACCAACAACATTAACAGAAAAGTACTTTTAATAGATTTTTTGCACAGATAGGCTTGACATCTATGACAGCTCATACTTCATACACTACCAATTTATATGCAGAATTAGTTTTACAGCTAGAGCAAGACCCACAAAGGATCTGAACCAGTACCCTCTGGTGAGCTACTGTAGCTCCTTGTCCCTTCCTGCTGTTCTCTGGAGGCCTGGCAACTCCGAGGTCACTGTGCATTGCTGTGCACGCTCTATTCCCAGAACGGAACGGAGGGCCTTTACACAGTGACGTAATTTCAGGAAGCTCAGTGATGGACAAGGACACCCCTGCACCGTGCTAGCACATGGCTGAGACTGATGGCCCAAATTTAGGGGACAGCACCCTGGACACCCCCCTCCACTCTGCACCGTGAGTGGGGGTAGAGAAGCCAGTGACACCATTTCAAACTGGAAGGGGGTCAACAAGAAATGGAGCAGAAGCAATAATCAGAAATTGCCTAGGAAACAGATTGAGGAAAAAAAAAGTTATCTCACCTGAGGCATCCTTCAGGTTTTACGCATCAGCGATCTGGGGGGTATTTCACAAATCAGGATTACTGAGTTAGCTGGATAATCTGGAACAGCTCTTTTTACTTCAGTCCATGTTCCAGATTTGGGATGGTTCTGTTTTTACTGCAGTGATCCAGCTAATTTAGTAATCCTGCATTGTGAAATGCCCTCGCTTCCAACAGAAGAATATCTCAGCTCATCTCATCTGAGATACTTTTTTTATTTAATGTGGTTTCTGTGGCAGTATGAACTGAGTCCATCGGTGCAGAATCTTGGGTTGGCGTGTGTTTGGCATTGATTAACTAATATTTCTGAGGTGTCTTAGTGAACATCAACTGCCACCCACTTTGAGAACTCCATTCCAATCATCTTGTAATCGACCCAAAATGGCCACCCTCATGAACACGTATGAGCTGTTTCACATTCCATGGCCTCTCACTGAGTCTGGGCCAACAAGGTTGAGCCCTGAGGCATATGCTGTTTGCAGAAATGTGAATAAAAGTTACCAAACACAGCATGTAAAACCTCTACATTTCCTTAGCAATCAAGACTTATTTATTTTTAATTATGTCAAAAACGGCAGTCTTGTTGAGCCCCAGGGAACATAATTCTTTCAGCAGTACACTCGAGTCTCTTACGTGCTGTCCATTAATTCCAGAAAAGCAGTAAATGCTATCTAGTCAGAGAGAGCCTTTCTTTAAACAGAGTGATGGAAGCCGCTTACTGAAACTTCAAAGATTACATTTTATGGATAAAAAATTCTTATGGCACAACATGTCCCTACATAATTTGTACAGCAATACATGTGTCATTTGAAATGGAAAGATCATCAAAGAAGGATGTCTGGATGAAAAAGTAGGTCTCATTTACTTTTTTTAATCTTTGGAATGCAATAAAAATACTTGATGTATGAAAAACCAGTTTATCTGCTTTTGTGGTGTTAAGATCATAATTTTGCAGGAAACAATAAACTTCACATTTTGAGGATTAATAACTGAGGATGGATTCACTCCGTGTTACGTGTCTGCATGCAACATTACTCCTTGGTTAAGTTATTCAACTATCAGTATACACATGGGGAAATCATGGGTAGGATTAAATTCTTCATTATACAGTACTACGAAATTGAAAATTCATCCGTGTGCTGTGTGGGCCTTGATCTGGAGAGGAGCTTTACCTATCATGAAGTGCATTGCCGTGTTAAACAGCCCTGATTCATTTGGGAAAGGTTATGTTTATATCTTTTGTTTAGGGCCAGGCCTATATTTAATCACCAAATATATCTGCAGGATGAAAATCAAATGGTTATTGACCATGGTATAGACCAAATGGTTTTCATTGCGAATTATAAAATGGTGCAGAAACCAGTAGAAAAGTAGTTTCTTTTTTTATATATTGATATGGACCACATCAAAAAGGTGAGTAACCAAGATCATTTCAAACAAATGAGTGCAATGACTCATTATACATGTCTTAAGAGATATGCACCTATCCACTGTCTGCTATACTGACCGTTAAAAGAAAGGTGTACACTCCAGCAGTATCTCATAGCTGAACAGGGTTATCATGTCCTGACCATGAGAGAGAAATCAAACAAAAATTCTTCAAAAACGTAAGTTAAGGACCAAGCTCATTCTGACACGTATGGTGTGTTAAGTACTAAGCTTTCCAAGGGAGTAGTTTAAATCACAGCTGAATCCTTGCTCTTCATTTAAAACACATTACTGGAGCACAATGCAGCCTCACAAAGCTCACACATCAGATGACAGTGGGTCAGATGTATATTTAGGCCCTGTTCCATTAAAAGCACTATATTATGGGGGAGGGGGGGGGGGTCAAAAAATGCTAAACTCCTAAATGCCTCTCTGTCCGTTTCCACAGCTCCATCACGACTCAATGACAAATCCTGAAGCATAAAGACAGTCTCACAGCAATCCCAGCTGCCCGTGGGAAGCCAAATCCACTGCACTAGCCCAAAGCCAATCAGCGACAATGAAAGGACTCACTGCAAAATATGAGGCTCCCTTGAACAATGGCGGCATTCTGCCGACAGACGAAGGAAGATTCTGGATCCTGGACAGGCTTGTGCAAGGGGTCGGACTAACAAAGTGTGACTGTAAACAGACAGACAGTGGCCCCGCACCCGCTCCCCCAAAAATATAACAGACACCCTATTCATTGGCCCGTGGATCAATACAGGGAAAAATTGTGGGTCATATGGGCCATTAGTTAATGCCAGGACGTTTGTCCCGGGTTGTGTTCTCTGTATCATGGTGTATATCTCATAAGCAAGCCTTTGACATGTCCTAACACACACTTATATTGTGTGTTCCTGGTGTCAGGGTTAAATCAGTGAGGGTTTACATTGTAGGAGAGCCATATGAGACATGCTAAAGGCTGACACTAGCAATGAAAGGACAACCGGCAATTTGATGTGTGCTGTGTAATACATTTTTGTGGATTTGACAGTCTTGTTAAGCAAGTGATGTTATTTACATTCAAAATCAATGTCGTACAAGGTACAGTGCTGGCCTACAGATTAAACAAACATGTGAGACTGACTATTTTATCAGGGGCAAGAAAGCAAGTTTTTTTTGTACATGTAAGTAGTTTCAATGTCTTTTCTTGGCAAATCAATGCTTAATCTGTCCAAGAGGTGACACAACAGCTGATGGTGAAATGATTTCTATTGACTATTGCTGCCTGCAACATCTCTCCTGGGGCTCTATGACAATCCGGAGGGATTGGAAGAGACCCAGAACCCTTCCGATCTATAATTATTGCAGATGAGTAGACAGTGGAAACAACAGCCATGTCCTGCTTTGTGTTGGAATCAGGCATTCTGGAAAACACTTCCAAGATAGGATAATGGATATTACAACTGTGTCCACTGGACTTCAAGCACTTCTATCGCCATGTGATAGGACTTCAATGGACTATCACATGGACTCATATCATGTGGAGAGAGACGTATGGGTGCATGACAGATGCTACATCTAGGGCTAGAGTTAAAATGCGACTTTTGCAGAAAACAGAACCCAAAGGAAAATGTTTGGTTTCATGCACCAAGTCTTTATGAATCTGCCATGCCATCATTTCTGTGCTTTCCCTGGCCAAGCTATTTTACACTATCCCAGATTAATTTAAAAATGTCAGTTAAATACATGTTAAATATACAGAATCTGTATGGTTTATGACTGATCATTCACATCCTGTGACCATACTCTGAACCAAAAAAAATGAAAAGGAAACTCTACATTTCCTTCATATTTTCAATCAAGACTGTGTTCCAGGGCTCAAATTCTAGGTTGAAGAGCTAGTTTATGACTGGGAATGAAACTGTTCATGCTCACTTCAATTTTTACTGAAATGTTTTACCTTGAAACTTTTACCTTGGATTTTTTTGCACTGGATAAATGTAAGGCAAGGGTTTAAATATGTAAATGTGTAAACCAATGGAAAATAAAGAACCTGCAAGCACTCAAAATCCAAGAACTGGCTCAACACACAATTTTCTGCCTTCAGAATTATTCACACTAAAGATTTTCAAGGACCTGTGGGAACCCAAACTCATGACACTGCCAGACTGCAAAGTTCTTATAGTTAAATGTTGTCAGCTATGAAATGGTGAGCAGGGATTAAATGATAACGTCCTGAAAGATGTGTCATGTATGCTTACTATTGGGAAAGGACCAGTAAAGGTTTCCCATGTTTTCTTGCAAGATTAGATCCTTGATCAAACAAGTTCATGGTCTTGGGTCTGTTGCCCCGGTCTCCTCACTCACCCCCCCCCCCCCCGCCACTGGTAAGTAAAATTTTTAATTTATCCATATCAGGTGTAACTTTCATCCCTATGTTTATTTTGGTTGGCCTTCATCAGACAACCTATGTACTGATCCTGATTGGGACTAATACTGGGGTAACTGAATTATCCCGTATGATAACATCCATGGGGAAGGCCATTTTCAGTAGAGTAAATCCTGCAAGATTACAAAGAATCCTACTGGAATTCTCAACAATATTTAGCATTTCTTGCCAGTCTCAAAACAACTGAACACAAGCAAAGCAGCTGTCTGTGATTTTCTGGGTCTCGATTCCATAATTTTACAATAACATTAGAGACACATGGCAGGCCTTCACGTGCATCCTGCTATCCCCCAGCTCTGCGGCCCTTGGATGCTCAACCCATGTGCTCAAATCCGCCTCCGGTTGCTGTCAATCTGTTTAGGTTCCATAATCCATGCCGCTGACTCAAAGATGAAACAATAGCGACGACAAAGCCAACGTCCAACATTCATCCAGCCTCAGCTGACGAGGGATGGATTTAGTGTGACATTAAAAGTCTAACGTGGGATCCTCTGCTAATCACTTCTGGCAATTTCTCTGTCACAGTTTAAGGAGAATCAGGTATATTTCTTAGACCCCCCCCCCCCCCCCCCCCCCAACAGGCCATTAGGAACACCTACGTTCTGTGAGTGGGATCGATGAATTCCCTTGTCTCATGCCATCTGTTGCTGTTTGGCTCACTGAGAGTGGGAGTTTTGCACATTTCCAGAGCATTCAAGCATTGATCAGATACAAGCGGGTATGAAGCCGCCAAAGTCGATCGTACATCAGCTAATAATAAAACCATGAAGCATTACACATCATATTTGCTGGTGTCTAAGGGGGTTGGGGGGGGCTTGTTAAGGGGGGGTAATATCCTTTTGACGTACATTTTTAAAAGGTGTTGACTGCAGATATGACAGGAACAGACTGACAGGAGAGATTTCTTTATAACCACATTGACTAGACTTAAATGGTGACTTCACCATGATTCAAAACGGCAATGTGATTTGGCCTTTTCACTGTGATATTTTCTAGACCAACATAAAGCAAGGATCAGCGATCATTAATATTTATGAAAAAAACTTTTTTTTAAAAATGCTTAATTGTATTCCTCAAAGATAAAGGACAAGATAAAGGACAACCATTGTATTTAATCTGGGAAAAAGTTAATGTTATCACATAAAATAGAATATAAGACATACTGCTCCTCTTAAATGCACTTGACGATGTTGAATACCTTGGGCCTATATTCAAACATCCAAGTTTCAAGAGTACACACAAGCCACTCTTACAGAGAAAAGGTAGTTAACAACACACTTTGCAAGAATTTGACTATAAATACATCTCAGAGGAGAAATAAAAACCGAGGATCTGTAGCCTAGCGCTGTGGTCCATTTTGCTCCCTTTTAACCGAAACATAAATACATAGCCTACATTCCTGCGTGACAATTACGGAGGATCATTCTCTGTGTGCAGATGTTCAGGCTCGGGGGTCACGAACCCACATTTTGTCCACTTTTCCGGTATGGGAACTGTGGGAACGGTTTCCGTCTCTATGGAAACCAAACAAGAAGTAAGCAGTCGTGCCTTGTTATGAGGGTTGCGCAATGGAGGCTGTGTGGCGGCATCTCACCGTTTAGGGACGGGCTCCTTTTCCAAAGACAGGGAGAGCCTGTCGCCAGAAGCAGCTAAGCCTCAGCAGTGGCACGTGACACCCTTTCCACAAAACCCTTCATGTTCTTCTAAACACTGGCACACACTGTCAGGCATTTAATTACAGGACCCTCATCGACTAACTGCTCGTTTTTTGTTTCGCCAAACTTACACTGATGGTTCTGGTAGTAGTTCCAGAGCACCAGAGAGCCTTCTGCAATGGTGGGAAGGCCCCCCATTCAAAATGTCATCAATGTGATATCAAGAGATACAACAAGGTCAACCTCTCTCCTGACCTCTTCTGATATGGAAAGAGCACACCAGGTTGGACAAAATGATAGTACTTTAATCTCACCTGTCTGATGAACAAAAAATCCTGGGTGTGAAATAAGGCTGGCACCTTTTTTCTCAGGAAAAAAGGCAGGTGTTTCTTGGAATCTAGTTACACATGTCTTTTAGTCAGCAAAAATGCATAGGTGGGGCTACTGGAAGTGAAGGTAAATTGCAGAAATAGGTAACGGTGAGGTCAGAGGGTGCTTGTAGCAGGGAGAAGGGCAGCCTGCCAATGGGGTTGTGGGAGGAGGAATTTGCATACTTTACAGGTAAGGTTGGAAGTCAGATACACATGTATGAATGGCAGTGGCGTCAATTTGCAAAAAATAAACAACCAAGACATTTGACCTCCCCAGCCACAGATATCATCCGCCCTCGCAGCATAGACCTGTCTCCATCTCAGGTTCAAACCTGCCCGTTCTGAAGAGATGACTAACCAGACCTGCTGCTACCCCATGGGCTAATGCTGGCTTTGTGGGAAGGATTGAGCCCGCCTCTTCATGCCCTTCTCTCACATCATTATGCAACACTCCCACTAACAGCTATGATTCAGCTCCATGAAGCGCCTGCTCGAATCCTGCAGTGTATTTCTGCCAGTGAGATTAAAATAGCATTAAAATAACAGCATATTTTTGTTTTACGTTTGTGCCATGATTTTCTCTCACTTCACAGTTGAATAAATTAATAAACACTCATTGTTTTCACTTGGAACTTTCTAGGTTAGGTGTGAAAATGGCAATCAATTAAAATCTAAATTATAGTAAGACAGTACAGACCTCCTGGAAGGAACAGCAAAGAAAACAGTGCTTGTACGTTGTCACTTGTTTGACCCGTCTTGCAGGTTGAGGAATTCATGTCTACAGTTGCAATCTGACGGGCAACTGTCAAAGTTCACTCATGGTATTCTGACAGTCAACTCTTCCTCCTCCCGAACAAGTATTCGGTTTTGGAGATCCAAACCTGAACCTGACCCCCCTGAGGAAAGGTTGGTTAACGTGAAAGTGGGCACGTTGTTTCACGTCTTGCTCCCCTCACACGTAAACACAGGAGACTGTTCCTGTAAATAGCCCTCGCTCAGCACTTCCTGTGATCCGACTTGCAGCCCCAGATGGCAGTCATTATGGTACTGCTGCCAAGTCTGGAAGTCTTTGATTTGGAGGGGAGATTTGTTTCAGTTTAAACATGAGGTCCCCACATAAAGGCTTCATATGACCCATACACACGTGTGCACACATGAGTACAGAAACAGACCGAAAGACGGGACAGATAAGATGGTACACACTATGTGCCACAGACAAGCTCTTAAGCCTGATTTATACTTCGTCACACGCCCCTTTCGTGTTGAGCGACAAAAATTAAGGCATCGCACAACGTTTGGCCGAAAGTCTGCGATGAGGGTTCAGTTGTCTCTATGGTAACAAGACGGCAACTTTTGACCGTTTGTTTACATTTCTTAAAACATTGCAGCGCTCTGTGAAATTGTTGAGATTATGGAGGATGAATAACTTTGAAATCGACTTATGCTAAAAAAAAAAAAAAACTATGTGAACGGAAAAAAGAAGGTGGTCCGTCCGTCCGTCCCATAAACCAAACGAGGGAAAACCAGGGTGAATATGATCTCGTTAAACAAATGCGTGAAAAGCTGGATGAAGATGTGGAAGTATTTTAAGATGTTCTGCCAACTTTTCCTCTATCCCCTCCATGTTTACAACCATAAACCATAGAAAAATTACCAACATTAGTGAAAACCAAAATAATTAAGTGAGCAAAAAATGTATCCATGACAATGAATTTAGGTGTTCCATCTGGCTGTCAAATCAGACTGCGCGACAAAGTATGACGTTGTCCGCAACACAAAAACATTCTAGAGGTGCGCGAAACTGAGAAAGAGTCAAGCAACACTTTTTTCAGTTGGAAATACGTCATTTTTGTCACTCGACGAAAGGGTTGTGCGAAATATAAATCAGTATAAATCAGGTTTACCATCTGCTCAGTCTATACGGACAGTAGAGGAGCAGGCGCTTGCAATGAAAATGGGAAGTGGTTTGGTGGAATGCATGGGTTTATTTATTTAACCTTCAGAGCTGTGCATGTGACAGCCAGATTGCAAAGCCCTTGCATAGAGCAGTGTGAACACTTCTCTTAAAATGTGTTTCATGTTTCAAGGACCTCGTTTGTGAAAGTATCTTCCAACCAAATGTTTACTGGAGAGTGAACACATTTTTTTTGCCATTACTGGGTACACCCAAAAAGCAAATCTTAATCCCATCTAATGAAACAGCAGTGTTGCTAACCCTCTTTACACTACACAACTGCAACCATGTCCGTGGTCCTGGTGAACCAGAGTCAGCTGGTTTCGGGTCTTAATCAGCACTTAACTGACCAATTAAAGCAGCAGATTACACAGTTAACTCACCGCATCTGGTTTCTTGGGTCTGTACTAGTTTGTGATTTAAGGTGAAAACCAAAACCGGCAGACCCAGCAGCTCTCTAGGACCAGGGCTGCTGCTCCTTGCTGAACTTTGTTTTAATGCATCAGCACTTCATAATGTTTGAGATGTCTTGTGAGGATGGTTGCTAATTATGGAGGATTATTCAACCCAAAATGAAAATGAAAATGAAAACGAAAAACGAAAACGAAAACGAAAACGAAAATGAAAATGAAAATGGAGGATTATTCAGCCCAAAATTAAAATTAAAATTAAAATCTTTTCATTTTCATTTTCATTATCATTATCATTTTCATTATCGTTTTCATTTTCGTTTTCATTTTCATTTTCGAACTGTACTATCTATGTAAATGAGGGGGTATGGTCAAGCAAGCAGGGTGGGCCTCATACAGGTTTAGTGCAGTAGCACTTAATGAACACTAGGGGGCGCATAGCATAGGGATGGGTAACAGTCTATGCTTGATACTATGCTCTCAGGGCACTCATACGTTTTAATGTATGAAAGGATGAAGGATCTGAGCAGTGTTATAAAGTATGCTTGTTTTATGAAAGAAACGGAGCTAGCTAGCCAGCGCTACGCTGTGTAGGCTATAGGTCAAACCTGCGAGGTGGAAAATCCTGGTTCAGAAAGTGAAAGTCCTCCCCGATCATTTGTTCCAATCACCTGGATTTGCTAATTATCACAATTCTTCAGCCAAGAGGTAGGAGCTAACTAGGCTAATTAGAGAAATTGTGAGTTCATGGGTGGAAGAAACACGGCAGGACTTTTACTTTCTGACCCCTGGAATTTCCACCTCTGCAAACCTGGTAGTAGCCTACGATAGGCTACATTGTGGCAGGTTAAACGTTGGATTGGATGGTTGTGTTGTACTGCTGGAAATAAATGAAATCCTCTCTTAAAATAAATGAAAAGACCGCAAATGAGTCACTGGATCGTTTAAACTTTTAACCTGGCTCCGGTACTTTAAGCGAACATTAAGGCATTGCTTCAAAAAGTCTATCGACAGCCATATTCTATTCTATATGTTATGCAAAATGAGAAACGTTAATGTAGGCTATTTGAAAGTGAGTCGGCTTCGTCATACAAAAAATCCAGGGTTAAATCTTAAATTGAGCTTGCTAGCTGTTTATTATTATCCTAAAATAGCTCTCATAAGTGTTTATGTTACCCATCTATCGTTAATTGTGTTTACTGTATTACACACTTCATGTGTGTGCCATGAGTCACTGGACCGTTTATTTTAACCTGGCTCCGATAGATCTAGCTAGCCTACTTCAAACGAACATAGTGTTCATTAAGTGCTACTGCACTAAACCTGTATGAGGCCCACCCTGCTTGCTTGACCATACCCCCTCATTTACATAGATAGTACAGTTCGAAAATGAAAATGAAAATGAAAACGAAAATGAAAATGATAATGATAATGAAAATGAAAACGAAAATGATAATGAAAATGAAAACGAAAATGAAAAGATTTTAATTTTAATTTTAATTTTGGGCTGAATAATCCTCCATTTTCATTTTCCATTTTCGTTTTCATTTTCATTTTGGGTTGAATAATCTTCCATAGCTAATGCCATTTTTTCTTTAACGTTTTAAACAAGGTTCTATAGTTTTGTCTCTGCATTGTGCAGTTTTACCAGTGAATGCACATGCCTTTATACTGTCTGTGTCCTGTGAAACATTTGAATGAACATGTGAACAGCCAGTAAGTTAGATGCAATCAGAATACAAAAGTGTTTGTTTTAATATTCAAAGCTTCAAGCTATAAATGATGAAAGGACACACATCTGTGGAAATCTCTCCGTGAACAGCAGGAAGTCAGCATTTTCCGCTGATTTTGGAAAGATTCCACACATACTTTATTCCATACTTTATCAGGATCGGTGTGACCCCTGACCTTTCCTGACATAAACTTCTTAACCTTTTGTACCTGCACTTTCTTGACAAAAAGTGAATCTAACATTTTCAGATAGGTCATTTAATTCACTGTGTCGCATGATTGACCATCCCAATTAGACAACTGGGATAGTCCATCCCAGTTAAAGGCTAAGGTATGCAGATTTGCCCTTTTTAAAAAACATTTTATCCCTTTTATCTTCAACAAATTCAAACCATATTTCCTCCTTCTCAATATCGGGCCAGGAACCTAAGATTCTTTACTCACATCTCTACATCTGCCTTTCACTGTGGCGTAAGGGCAACGTGAACATTTAATTTCACCCTTAGGGTCCTTGAGGAAAGTGTTCAGCCCCAATCATTTCTTGCAGGGTGTTGAGGCTTCTCTGATAGGTTCCTGATAGTCATAGACTCTCTTCTCCAGCAGTGCCGAAGCCCTGGCCCTCTGCCTGGAAAGTAAACACCAAGCTTCAGAGGCTCCCCTCGACTCGGAGCCCGCTGCCAGACCTTCACATAAAGGCATCTGCCCGCCAAAATAGCCCCCGTGGCCCAGAGCTCCCCAGAGGCACCCGTGAGGCAGAGCTGCGATAGGCCCAGCTGCCTCATGCACTGGCCATGGTGTGGTATCAACAAAGTTGGGCCCACTGAAGTGTTGGAAGTAGGGGGACCAGATGAGAAGGAATTAATAATCTGGATGTCTGGTCGCCCTAGTGCATGGATGCACGTGGACTGCGAAAGTCCTGACAATTCCCCATCTGACATTTGCCTGAAGCTTGTGAGCCAGCGTTTTCACTGAGATTCCTCCTGGGGATATTGATACAGGGCAGGAGGGCTGACAGATCGTTTCACATTGAGAGGATGTGCAATCTACTGTGACTTATAAGAAGAGGGATTTTTCCATCCTCTAGGGATCCTGGCTCCAAAACTCTGACTGTGAATTGGGAAAGGTTCCCTATCCCTTTCCTGCATTGCACACACTGTGAAAGATGTATGGCTCTACATGAGCACTCTTCTTAAATTTGCACATTAACTGAACACCCCCCTTCAATCTTTCACAGAGCCTTGACAGAGCATTCAACCGGCACCTTAAATACAATATTATCCACTTCTTCCTACCACCTGGAGTCTCAGATGAATTGTGGAACCACCACAGCATGAAGGAGCAGACCACAGAGGCACTGCTTTTTGGAAGGATGAAGCGAAATCACACACTTGCATGCTACCCTCTAACAGCATGCTTGCTGTACACTCTGTCTATACAATAGGATCTCTCCCACAACTCAGGTTATGATTCAGCCTAGGTGCTTCAGGGTCTGCTTTCGCTGTTATGATGAAATGTCATTGTATCTCTGTATGGTAGGCTACTTTGATTCAGAATTGCTTTGGCTGTACACGGTGGAAAATGTATCAAGATGTGATATAGGTAAAATGGTTCCCTTGTAATATCTGGGCATGTGTTAGGGAAATAAAACATGTTTCAAAATAATTCAACCAATTGAATTCAGACGTCCACAAAGCAATCAAATCAGTCGCAAATGACCAACCACAATATTACTGCCACTATAAATATTCAGATATTGCTCTTCTAGGGAGGCCTATCTATAGCCTATACACATATCTGTAAATCAACATGGTGTTCCTGCTGTAGAGCTGATGTAGGCAAAAGCCTAGTATTTTATTTACTGCTTGATTTAACCAATCAGGCAGACTGTAAATTCTTAAAGAGGTTATTGTAAATCCCAAGAGCGGCCAGATCTAGTGAAACAAGCTGACGTTTCTAATTGAAAATATACGGGAATTTATTTTCCCCACATGTCGTCATCGCAATTTTACACATTAGAAGAGATAGAGAATCTTCATTGCATGTAGGTAATCTATTCATGCGCTTCTGGTTCTCCGACATAATTGGAGCAGTGGAGCGCCCATGTGAAAATGAAAGGAGTCAGATGAGATGACACGGCCAAAAGTAGCCTCACAGTCAGGTCTTTTTCTCTCTCTCAGCACATTTGAAATAACTTAGATCGTTTTCTTGTAGTCACATGAGAGCTGAAAACCCCATCCCATTTTTCCCCAGAGTAACGAATGATTAGCCTGCTCTAAAAAAGTAGCCTACTTTTGCAATGCTAACGTGCATTTTATCAAAGCGAAATAATATTAAGTAGCCTACAGAACAGATATACAAATAAAAACCCCTTGCCTGCAAATAAGCTACAGTAGGCTAGGCTATTTGACATAGCCTATTGATGGGACACTCAACTGGACCATAAAAATTACACACGCCGCTCAATTCCTTTAATGAATGCCTTCTGTGTTATTGGGGATGTGTAAATTAATAGGAAAACAAACGTAGCCTATCCCATTGAATTTCTTATTGCTCCCTCAGCACGGTGATAACTGTCTGCGGTTTAGAAAAAAAGCTCGCTTCATTCATTTTGGTATCTGCGTAAGAAAGCTTCGGAAGTGCAGCCTAGCCTATATCAGCACGCAAAACATGATTTCCCATGTTAACGACTGAATGGAAAAACAGCTAACTATATGACCCTAAATTAATCATATTTTGCGATTATTATTAGGCTATTAGCATGAGCCAAAAATTTAATAAATTTATATTTAGCATGCTAAGTAGTCTAGACTAGGCTATAGAGGACGAAGGGAATAGTCTGCTTATCTCAGTTAACCCAAAACTCAGCGATGTTTCTCTGCGATAGCCTATAGGCTGTAACACGCTGTATTGTAGCCTAACAGCTATAACAACATGACAACGAGTGAACATGTTTAAAAGTCACATTTCTGAACCAGTTCATTTAAAAATTGTTTGTTCTTTATAGATTTCCACATATTCAACAAGCGAAGCCCAGGACCAGTCTCGCGGAGATCACGAACAGCGCGTGAATCTGAACATCTTACCTGAATCTGGGCGAATCCTTAATACATTCTTCAAAATCCACCGTCATTTTTGGTTTTATTCCCTCTTCACGTTTAATTTATATATTTCATTTCTCAGGTCTGCTTTACGGAAATAGGTATAAAACGTGTATTCCCTTGCCTCGCTAGAATGTCTTCGTCCAGTGAGCGATGTCAGTCTCCACTACACCGCAATCAGTTCCAAAGAATTTCGTCCCACTGCATTATCGGCGGCTGGAGTAGAGTAAGGGACCATCGTCAAACGTTCATTTACAATCGTAGCGCTCTATGAGTAGTTCACTGAATTGTGACATCAAAATTTTGTGCAAACCAGTGCTGATAGGCTGTAATTCGAAAGTAAAGGTAGACTATTGAACAAATGAACAAACCAATAAATAAAGAAATACAATTGAATTCTTATTCATTACCATATTCAATTTTTGTCCATTGGTCATAATTTGTAGAGAAAAATATACTTGTAATATTGTTGAATCAAATACCAATAATAGCTATCTATGATATTGTGTACAATGCCCCAGTTGTTTATTTGTCTATTTTTCATCATGCATTATACAATGGAAAGTAGTCATTTGTTCACATACATGTTCTATAAACTGTTTATTTTATACCAAACACAAATAGGCAAACAATATGCATGCTGAATATATCACATCTGCACATCACATCAGATGTTTCTTCATATAAGAAGTGACAAGAGTGCCGCAAGCAGTTAACATTTTATACAAATAGAAAGCATTCGCATGTTATACATACACAAATCAATAATGGAATACAATTATGTGAAATTAAAGATGTATGATGAATAATGACAACATAGAATTAAAGTAATGCAAGCAACGACCTTTAAGGCCTCTGGAGAGCTGTGCATAATCCACAAACCACCATAATCAGGTCAGAAAATTGAGAGTAAGGAGTGAATGACATTGTATTCTAGCAATAATAATTGTAAAGGAGGGGTATATTGTCTCCTATAGCCTACATTGTCTTTGTCCAGGGACTTATTAAGGTCTCGTAGAAAACGAACCTACCTATCGAATAACATAAGACTATGCGTAATGCACCACAGCAAGAAATGCAAAAAGATCTGTGGAATCTACAAAATATATACATTTTTTGAGGCACGATTGTTTAATCGAGAGGATCCCTAACTCGTATGGAGGCAGGACTGCGCACTCCTCTGTCAATCTACGTGACATCATCAAGCGCACAACTGCCTGACCGATAGAGGACCGTGAAAATGCTCTATTTTTACAGCTGCCCGCGTGCTTCATTAATTTGCCAGAAAGTTAATGTAAATAATATTTAATTTTTTATCCAACCCTTGAGAAAAATATAGAGATGTTCAATATCACCATACTCATATCAGTGAAATGTTACCCACTCGCCTGTTTTATGATTCGTGATAAAACATTCTACAACTTCTGTACAGGCATCATATTAGCTGACAATGCCTGCCATTCTGCACGTTGTCGCAAAAAATCGTTAACATTCGTTAAACCAAGATTTTCTAACAACCAATCTTGTCTGTCATTCGGTCCTAAGTATGGGATTTTATAAGCTGTTCAGATATGGGATATAGTTTATCCATTTCACGTCGAGGGCAGCTGGCCCAAAGTATTTTGGCATAATTTGCCAAATTCTGATAACATGGTTTTGGGCTCTTGCATTAGCTCTCCGTGCTAAAGGTTAGTCTATATATTAACGTTAGAATCTCACTAACAATTTACAAAAATGGAGAACTGCACAGCTCGATATCTGATATTTTTCCAGTACCTTGGTACAAAGTACAGGTATGTCTGAAATCAGTTTCGTATGATTTTTCAACCATTCGCATTACATTGAAATTAAGAGTTAAACTAGCTGGGATATAATTTTACATTATTCCGAATGCACCTCCTTGACTGTGCACGTGCTAGCCTACAGGAACTGTTCTGTGGTGCGTTTCCCGATAACGATCAATTTTAGGGTTTAAGTACCCTAAATATTGTTGCCTCTAACATCACTATAAAAAAACAGTCAGTGGTTATGGTAACCGTAAAATGAAATGAACACTAACACGAAAAATCAAATAAAGTAGGCTATGTGATTTATGGGCTTCTAAAACGCACTTAACCGTCTAGGACTGGTCTGGAGTAATCGTTAATCTACGAGCGTTTCTAAGAGCGTCTTGAATTAAGATGCTTTTGGGAAACGCACCCAAAGTTCAAGAAGCTTCGTACGAAGGGTTTTACGACGTCTTAGCCTAACGATGCTTTTGGGAAACGCACCCCTGGTGATTACCATCCACGGCAATACATACCTAACGGTTCTGTTTTACTTCCATAGTGGCGTGATGAAGACTCCTCCACACCAATTGACGCTAGGGGTTCAAAACTATTTGGAGGTGAGTGGAGCAAACCTGTGAGGTGATCTGTAAACATATGTTTTTTTTCACCCAAGGATGCCAGTGCCAACATTTGGGGGACATCTGATGTTCTTTTGAATTTTAAAACCATTTCTTCGCAGGCATAGAAAGAGTGAATGCGTATGTAAAATAAATAACATTGCTAGGGTTCCATATGCAAATGATCTGTAAAAATCATATATAATCATACTTGCAAAGTTTTATAAAATCTTATGTGTTCATTAGTATTATATTATGTATTTGTATACAATTCTTATACAGTCTCTCAATGTTTTTTTATAGGGAGTACCATGTATGTTAGGGAACTATGGGGTTTGAATAATCTCTTGAGTTTTGGCATGTTGGATTTATTTTTGCACAAAAACTATTAAGTGCCTGTACTGGACAAATAAAATCATTCAAATAAGCGTAATACTGTACCAAAAGGCTAGAAAATAAATGACAGTGTTATTTCTTTCATTTTTCATAACATGACATGAACACTTTGACAGCCTCAAACCCAGTCTCCACCCCAAATTTATAAATGATCAGAACGTATTTTCCCACACTTTGCTCTCATATATTTGATTAAAAAATATATATATACGTACTCCCCATGTCTCTTTAAAACTGTAGGCACCTTCAGTGGTCAAAGTGATGATATATTGAAGATATCAAGGCTTAACTGGTATGGTTTAATCTGGTAGCAGCATACACCCGAAATAGCAGAAAACCAGTATATAGGATAATGCAAATGCAAATGCAAGAAAGTTAGGAGGAGAGCAATGGAAAAAATATCTTTGGATGACAGTTCTGGATTTTTATTTGGTTGATTTCAGACAATTTAAGTGCCCAATCTAACCAAGGCAATTTGGGGGGTCCTCATTTATCATAATAAATTCTCAAGTTGATATATCTGTTTGTAAGAAAATATATGATGTGCAAATTTTCCATTTGGTCTTGATTTAAAGATGGGGGAAATAACCCCTTGAAGTCAGGCAGTGTTTGTGGGCCTTAGAATGAATGGGATGTTGCATTTCAGCAAACCAATAGAATGTGACCTTATTCATGTTTATAAAAAAATATTATTTTTGTGTGAGAGTTTATATTTTATAGTCAGCCTCCGGAGCCAGCTTGGCTTTGTGCTTCATATTGACATGCAATATCAAAGATGGTCTGTGCAATGTTTTGACAGCTGTACACATATGAGACAGCAAAGTCAGTTTTATGATGATATTGAATCTTACATTCATGAAATGAGCTATCGATTTGCTCCATCATCCTATTGTAATTGCTGAAAATGTTTATTGTTTGGAATGTTCTAGAACGAGGAGTGTTCTGTTTTTTTGTGGTGTGGAATAGTTGTTTGTTCCCCTTGAAATGCATCGCTTATTTGCTCTTTTGTGGTTTATTAAGGCTTGTAGCATATTGAGTTACTGGAATAGGCTATGTCTGGAAGTATATTGAGAAGGGTTCAACACCTTTGTTGACATTGGATGCAATATTGAGTCTTAACAAACCTTAAAGTTTCAGCCTCTGCCCCATAAGCTGACACGAAACAAAATAGCATATTCTTTGGTAAGGCTTACAACAGCAAAGTCATCATTGTAGCCAATGAATATCGCATCAAGACCAGAAATGTAGTTGCTCTCCAGTACTGCATGTTTGAAACTGCTACTTGACACTTATGCAGTCAAGATTTGTTTTTTTAAATTGTGTGTCAATGTTGTTAAGCATGGGCATCCACATACTTCTCTCTCTATGCTAACACTTGTAGCATGACCTTCCCAGCTCCAGATCCCTCTGGCGTCTTTCAGGTTAGAGGTTAGTTTTTTCCTCTCATGATGTTCCTGCTTAGTGTTGAACAGTGCAAATGACTTACCCAGCACTCATAAATCCACCAATCGCTCCTTTGCCCCTTTTAACAGCTCAGCTCGTGGGCAGGAGCATAGGCCTAACCCTGGAATTTCCGTGCCTGCCACAAGACATTCCTTCTCTATCAAAGCCAGATCCTCTGTCACATGAAAGAGCCCTTCTCTCAAGACATTTGGCTGGTAGTCACAGAGCTGGAGTGCCACCACAAGGCCGTTGCTGTCCAGCTATGCCTTTGTGTTTACTTGATGGATCAAACTCAATGACAATTTGGATTTAAAACCTGTGGTTGTCCTTGCAAAATAATGATGGCAGATGAGTGTTGTGGCTTTCAATGTGGCAACAGTCAGCTCTTCTCACAGAAGTCTGATTTTGGCTGTGGTTGTGATGTGGGCTTCACTGGTACAGCACTTTCTGGTCTCACTTGTCAGTTGTAGTTTCTACTGTTGTGATCCAGTGGTTGTCCAAACAATAAGAAAAACTGTGGTAGATAAGATCTCCTTCTTGTACGTCATGCTATGGTGATTTGTTAAAGATGTGTTTTTGAGTCAGTTGGAAATAGTGTTTTTTCAGGGTTCTTGTAATATAGAGAAAAGTTAACCCCTTTGCTCAGATGCCTAGTGACCATGCTGCCCACGGCAATATTTTGCTCTACTGAGATATCCGTTGCTCCTGCAGCCAAACTATTAGTGGAAATCACAAACTCCGTTTTTTAACTTTATTGGTAGACGATTTGTGACAACTCTGCCGAATACGGAGTTTCTAAGTGTCACTATTTTCCCATAGCAAGTCCATTTAATAAGCAACCCCCCACCCAGTCTATACCTACCCATGCATGACATAGTGGACAATAGTGGACATCTATGTGTGAGTTCATAAATATATTTATTCATCATATAAAATTTGAATTCTGTCATAGCAACAAGATAAAACCAACAGTAGCCTGATCGTATGCCAAAAAAGCTGTGAAAAGCCCTGCTCACTCAAATGCAAAATAAGCGTGAAATTATTGTCTCATTATACCACGTGTTCTACTATGAATATCTGCTACTAACTATGAAATAAATATACAATCCTACAGTTTTCATTTTAACGGTCTACTATTATGCAAGCTCTACAGAAAACACATTCCTCCACTGGAATTTTCCATTCCCGATATGTAAGTAGTACTGCTTCTAAAATGCAGTTGGTCTCGCTGGCTACATATGTTAGTTTTTCCACTCGAGAACTGGCTTTCCAATATGATTGATATGCCTATTGTTATTTTCGCATTTTGAGTGCATTTCACATACTGTAGTGCAATCGTTCATTTTATGTTTGATGTAGGCTACCGATTTTCATTGAAGATAGAACATTTGGCAGCATTTTGCAGATGGAGGAATACTATTTTATGTTCATGTTATCGTACATAATATAGGCTATGGTGTATACTTGTCACTTCCAATTCAATTAAGAAATTCACCGTTTGGTGAATTAGCTTAATCTCACACTGAAAAAATAAGAAAAATCCTACCTTTAATTGAATTTATTATGAGAAAAAAAATCACTCACTAAGAAATAATTATTTTTAACAAAACCACATGTGCCACAATTATTGGCACCCCTGCATTTATACATAGAATAAAGTAAACTTTTAAGTTTTAATATTTGGTCACATATCCTTTGCATGCCATGACTTCCTGATGTCTGTGACCCAACAACATCAAAAGACTCTTGATATCTTATTTTTTGGTACTCTTACAAGCGATACTATAACGTCTCTGCATTTGAATGGATCTCTATGGGAATTAGGGGGTGGGACTAGATTTAGCTGTAAATTATGCTGGAACAGTATGGAATACATGGTTGGTAAAATGGCTTTAAGTCATCAAGGGTCTGATGTATCAAACGAGCCTCAAACCATCACTCTGCTGCCAGATATACAGTAGATATGGATAGATCACTTTAAGGGTTGTTTCTCCTGACAAATTTTCCTATTTAACTTTATGGATGGAAATAAGTCAGGAGAAGAAACCCTTCAAGTTATTCACCAAACGGTGAATTTTTTATAACCCTTTTTACTCATCTTTACCAGGGGTGCCAATAATAGTGGAGGGCGCTGTATGATTAGGCTACATGTTGTTTGCTGAAATGCTACAAAGTTTCTTTGCATTTGTGGCACTTTATTTTGACTTAAATTATGAAAATAAACAAACAGAGCACCCCTAAATAGGTGAGAATTGACCAAATTTGCCATCTGCCCAAAGGGGTGAAAGGCCAGAGGGTTATTCCGGGGTTAAGAATGGCGATTGCTATTGCTCATTGTTATAACACCTTTTAAGCAATATTATCCCCCATTCCTAACCATTCAATCACCCCTTACCTTGTAATAGTAGCTACTGTAAATCAAAAAGTACAAGAGATTCCATTCTGACCCAGAAAAAGGTTTGGTCCTGTTCCTGAGCTTATGTGTAATTTTTGAGAATTTACTAGCCTCAGGGTACTCATGTCTGTACCTTGAGGCCACAGTACTTCTGGTTTTCTCTTATAGCTGAAAGTTTATTGATAGATTAGTGTCACAGATTGACCACTCACCTGTTGCCCCAGGTGTAAATCAGTCTGATTGGAGAGGAAGAATGTAAACTAGAAATACTAGTGGCCTCAGGGAACCAGATCTGCATATACCCATACTAGCCTATTCAAAAATAAAACATCAAAGTTAATGTCAGCAGGCCACATTAAAGCGAGCAAGCAGTAATCATATTAAGAAAAAACAAGGCAAGACACAAGAAGGACAGTTGCACGCCTTCCTTCCAGGAAGCACAATAGTTTTTCCATTTTAATTGAAAGCAATAACCTGGTTTAGGAAGATCATTGTTTTGTATTTTGTTTGTGGATCAGAACCCAAAGCAAAGAATGCTGAATAGGATCTACATTACCTTGAGTGGGTTCTGTACATCCATGTAGGGCTGAACAAAGGGCTGCCAATCTTACTTTTTGTGTTCCAGCCCAGAATCGTTCATTGTGTAATTTATTATATTTTACTCAGCTCCCACTGGTTTCTTCTGAAAATAATTTTCTGTTGGTTCCAACATCATCTTAGCAAAACCCTGGCATATGTGGATGTTAAAATTCCTTCCATATCTCTTACCAGCAGTAGATGGAATTAATTTTTTTTTTTAAACAATCCATGGGTAATCCATAAGATAAAGTTCTCCTCTCCTCATTGTAGTGGCAGTCTTACCTAAGTCAACATCATTGGCAAACAAGATTGAACCTTCAGTTTGACATCATTCAGCAGTAATTCTGACAAATGAACATAAATTCCTATGGACATTGTCCTTGTTAAATGCACAACAGGACATGCCAGTAGAAGACAGTACTAAGCTTAAATAAATAATCTGCTGTACTAATGTGAATTCAAAAAGCTAATGAAATAATTACCAACATAATTTAATTATAATTGTTTAAATTATAATGAACAACATTATAAATTATAATATATACTTATTTATAGGCCTAAATTTATTTGTATCAGGCTTTACGAGGCTAAACTGAACATGAAATTATTGATACTCTATTAAACATACATTTTTACAACATGGTTTCATATTGGTACCAATGTAAACTAAAAGAAAAAAGCCTACGTAGTAACATAATTACATGCCCTCATCGGGAGAATTAATTAAAATGATTATATTTGTGGTTTTCCTGCCTGGAACAAGGGGCTTGAATTCTTGTTTGTCAGTCGCTACAAGTCACTTTCAGTCAGTCAGATAGTCTCTATATAACTCTATAAACTTTGCCCCTAGTGGTTGAGATGTATCCGTCTCAATTACAGTATTCATGTTTGTCTGAAATTATAAACTACAGCTTTAAGAAAACCCCGTAAATTTTGATGCAGGATTGTTTAAAAGGGTAGCCGCTCGCAAAAACCTCAGCTTCTCCAGTTACACTGCAGGGCAATAAAATAGAAGGATGCTATTAATAGCCCAAAGCACTTAGGACCCTCCTCTCGCCACAGCCACAGACTGCAAAATGCATAAAATGTTTATACATGCTAAGAAAATCATGTTCATGTATAGAAACAATAATATTTTTTATAACGTTGTACAAATGAGCATTCGCCATTTTCCCTTGCTGACTGTACTATATACAGTACCTGATGCACTTTTGGTTTAGAAGACACCTAATTTTTTTCTACAAAATCTCTCGTATAAATATGTTTAGGAAACCAATTACTTACCAGTATATTCAGCTACGGCTGTTTTTTGATTAACCCTGAAGAGTTTATCTTGTTACATTTCGCCAAAGTCCCATACAGTCAACATTTCCACAGCGACCACCTATTGCACTTAGGGCTGAAATACGTTGCTGTTGTTGTGTAAAAACACACACGCTTTTGTACGTTTTAAAAAAAAATGTATTTAAATGCATTAGGCTACGTATGTTATGGTTATTATGTATATAGTGTATGTGACTATTCTGAAATAAATGTATTCTCTTGCAAATTTCTGAATGATACAGCTTCTTCTTCAATTCAAACTTTAAACCATGGATGTGCGGGGAATATATTTTGAGATATTGACATTTAAATAAAGCTAGTAGAAACTAGGTGGAAATTTAAGTTTTAATTCAACTGCTCAGGCACTGACATCGCTGATTAAGAGGGTTAGCTATATCTGTTGCTCCTGTGAGCATACAAAATTCTATGATGACAGTGTATTAGCACATGCGTGAATGTAGGAGAAAAACTTGTAATTGGCTGTAATAAAATTAATTTGTCTATGCAGTGAGAATAAATATTTCAGACTATTGTAATCCATGTATTGCACACATCCATGTAGCAACAACAATAGTTTTTTCAACATTGTCACACCAAGAACAGCTCAAAATTAGACTGTATGTTGTAGTTTTTGTTCCTTAGTCCATAAAATGCTGTCCATTAGTGAACAAAGTGATCAAAGGTGACTTTGAAATGTGGCCTTCAATCTGTCAGTGATTATACACTTGGAAAATGCACAAGGGTGTCCTCACAATATTTCTTATTCTGTATTAATCCTGAGGGTGTTAGCAGCTGGTGTTTGGGCATGTTCTTCATACTGATGCGTTGCCTGCTGTGGAATGGAATGTGCTTATGCAAGTCCCCACCTCTTTGTATGGATTGTGTCATTCTGAATGCATTTGCTGTTATCAGATTTAGTATAGAAGGTTTAGAATGGATTTTCTTTTTGGATCATTTTATTTTTGTCTGTCCAGGCTCTTTAACCTCCTGACAGTACTGTGTGTATGAATGTATGAACTGATTGTGAAGGTTTTGAAAGTGACTTTGAAAAGCAGGTTTAATTACCGGTTTGAAAGAATGGCTTAAAGAGAGGAACAGGGACATGGGACACATCCCCATTTTTCTATAGACACTAAAGAAAATTACTAAATGCCTGTAGTCTGTAGCTTTGTAATGTAATTGGGTGACAGGTATTTGTAACACTTTTTTGCACAGAATGAATGTTGACTTCTGTTTGGTATCATAAGCACATTTAGACTTGTTTTCCCCAGGGCTGGTTTGAGTGAGTTCTGGAGCCCCTGAAAACCTGACACACTCACAGACAAGTCCTCACAGTCTTAACAGCATATTTCAGTTCAGTTTCCTTTTGAAAACTTTTCTTGCAATAATCTGTGAGGGTGTTCTGCAAGACCTGGGGGGTATATTACAGAGCAGGATTACTGAGTTCGCTGGATAACTACACTGAGTAAAACCTAGAACAGCTCTTTTCACTTTAGTCCATGTTCTAGATTTGGGAGGTTTTACTCAGTGCAGTTATCCAGCTACCTCAGTAATCCTGCCTCGTAGTATACCCTCCTGAGCAAGTTTAAAAAGCTTTTTCATTTCTTCAACAAACAAGTCCTTTAATTGGAATTTGTTCTCTCCCTCATTTTAATATACATAACCCCCCCCCCCCCCCCCCCCCAGAGCAGAGGTTTGAGTTAATTTTGGTTCAGTTCTGCTTGTGGAGTAATTTCATTGTAAAATTATTTTTTAGTACAAGATCTGTTTCTTGGCTGTTTGTCCTAAATTTGAGAAAATCATTCCTTTTTTGTTTTGTTTGTTGGTTTTGTACAATAGACTGCATTGCAGAAACTGAGACTAGAGAATGAGGCGTCTCTGTACATCTCGAGCAGGACTGATGCAGGGGTCCATGCCCTCTGCAATTCGGCACATGTGGACATCCAGCGTCGGTCTGGCAAGCCCCCCTTCTCTGGGAAGGTCCTGACCGAAGCTCTCAACTTCCACCTGAAGCCAGAGCCTATCAGGTGAGTTCCCTTAATGGTTTAAAAGACTTCCAGAGTAGTCCTACCACAAAATGCAATCCAGCGGAAATTAATCTGATGTATCACACGCTACAAATCCCCTATATAAGGCCTCTATCTTGGACTGTGTTTGGTCATTTATGGCCAAATAAACACATTTCCCTTGTATTGTACATATTTTCACTTAAATGCATTTAGTAATGTGTGGTCAACTAAACACATTCCTCTTGTTTCTTTTTTTTTTAGATATTTATATATTTTAGATTATATAGCCAACAATTACATTTCAATTAGATTTTTATGTTTTTTGTTTTGTGTGTGTGTATGTTGGGGAGAGGGACAGTGGATCTGACTACAGTGGTGTTATACAGTCTGCTGAGAGAAGTGGCTGCTGGGTAATATGCAGTTTGAGTCTGCCTGAGAGAAGTGGCTGCTGGGTAATATGCAGTATGAGTCTGCCTGAGAGAAGTGGCTGCTGGGTAATATGCAGTATGAGTCTGCCTGAGAGAAGTGGCTGCTGGGTAATATGCAGTATGAGTCTGCCTGAGAGAAGTGGCTGCTGGGTAATATGCAGTATGAGTCTGCCTGAGAGAAGTGGCTTCTCGGTAATATGCTAAGTGTCTAACCCCCCCCTCCAACGATCTTCTCGTTTCCGTACGTCTAGGAATGACCTGTGTTTTTGGTCAGTAGTTTATTTTCAGTTTGATCAAGCTATCCTCAGTCATCTAAAAAAAAAGTAAAATAAAGCCACTTGAGTGTTCTTGTGAAAGAAACCCAAGACACCATAGGATGCACTGTCATTTGTTTTAGTCTCTGGTGAAATATGACCTTGTAAGGTCACAGGCTCTTGGATTCCCCCCCCTCATGTGTACACTGTCAAGTTGGCAAGTTGCAGGTGTTAAATTAATTATCAAAGTCCAATTTATGTAGTTGGTAATATCATGTATTATTTTCTGGAAATTGAGACTTGTTTCCATGTCCTTATGTTGTTGAAGTAAATCTCGAATGGATTAGTTTGGATTTTTCTTTTTAAAGCGCTGGTGATATTGTTACCTTCCTGCTGTGTTTTTTTTCCTGCTTTCTTCCAGCACATCCATTTCTCTCTGGAGGCCCAGAATAGCAGTTTAGTTTTGTTCACAGAAAACCAGTAGGAAAAGAAGAGGGAGGATTGTACTGAAGGCCTTTCTAAAATGGTTGTGCTAATTTTTATTGTGCTTTGAAACAGTGGATACACCTGAATAGGAGTGATGTTATTCATCAGCTGGCTCCTGCCTCATATTGATCTTGGGCCCCTGCTTCTTGGCTTCTAATACTGGTTCAGCTGTCAGGACAGCTTGTGAAGTCTCAGTTAAACCTAAAAAGCATTATTAGCTATAGATTAGCCAGCGTTTTACAGGCTGGCGCTTCAAAACTCGCTTGTAGGAACATTTCGGGAATCAGCCACAATCTGGAATCCATGCTTTGGATGAAATAACTTGGATTATACAGCTTTGTCCAAATAATGTCGTCATATAAGACTTCACCATATTACACCTAATGGAGTAATGGGTTCTATTTTGGAATTCCTCCCATTGTTACAAGCAAATTCTGCACAGTAAGACAAAAAAAATACTTAATCGTCATGGTTAATGACCACTGACATTGGTTGCAGTAAAAAAAAAAGTAAAAATTCGCTAAAGTGGCATCCAGTGGTCTAAAAGTGTAAACTCACCGATAATTATGCAGCATTGGTTGCACTTAGTTTGTCTACAGGGGGTTGCTCATAAAGGTAATGAACCAGGAATGAATGCCCTTTTGTGGGAATATTTCAGATCACTGATGTTTGGCATTCCTTCAGATTGTTAGAGCTAAATTAGAGGGGCACCCAGGGGCTAACATACCTTATGTAGAGTTTACATTACATCCTAACATTTACTGTGGAAATCTAGTTGAAGTGGTTGGAACAAACAAACACTTTGATTGGGTGCCATTTTCTCCAAGTATATACCCCTGGTGCCTTTTAACATCTGCTGTGGCAGTTTATTGTACTTCTCTGTGGATCATACAGAGTAACCTTATAAAGCTTTGAGGCTGACAGTCATTGTTTCATTTTCAAATCCAATGTACTGGAGTACAGAGCCAAAACAACTAAAATTGTGTCACTGTCCAAATACTTAGACTGCACTGTATATAAATGTAGCTCATCGGATCTGGGAATCTGTTTCATGGAAAAATGCCAAGCTCTTTTGTTGAATATTCAGTTAAGCCAGTGAATTTAAGAGCAGAACAGTAAAACAAGCCCACGGGGTAAGGAAAATTGGAATTATTGGAATTATAATTATATATATATATATAAAACCAGAACAGTCAACACAGGCAACTCCATGTTAACCCAATATTCAATTTAAAGAGTTAAAGTAACAATGAGAAATACATTATAAACAGTTAGGCCAAGATGTAAATCGTGAATACTTCATATAAATGGGCATAAGTAACACTGGACATTCTGTTTAGTCAAACTGCTGGAGTCTCCCATTAAAGACATGAGTATTTTGAGTGGTTAGCTTGATTTAACCTGCAGTCAATAGTCATTACTGGGAACATCAAACTACTTAAAAACTATTTATTTTCACATACAGGATAGGTTGTTGAACAGATGCTGTCACTGTTGACCAGGACAGTGTACAGAAATAGAGGGGCAGGATGGATGGAGAGGTACACGCACATGCTGAAGAGACTGGCACTAAAAGTGGCTGTTTAAAGCACCAGCTCTTCTCTGCAGACCCTGCAGTATCTCTTACATAAAGTTCTGTTGGCACACTGATGGCCTAATTTTAGACCATTCACACCAAGGCTTTGAGTCTTTCTCCCACCTCCCTGCTCCCTCCCTCCCTCTCTCCCTCTTTGCCTCTCTCCCACTCTCTTCTCTGAGATCAAAGCCATAGTCACCTTTTTTTTTTTTTTTAGATGGTTCATTTTTAGAAGTGGTTGAGTCAGCAGGCTGAATTGGTAATGTGGACATGAGATGTAGGGAGAGAGGGAGGGAGAGGGAGAGAGAGAGAGGAAAAGGGAGAGAGAGAGATCCTGGCTGTTGGAACATCAGTCAGGAAAATCTCAGGTAAGGCAGAGTAATCTGAGGGAAGTGAAAGGATGTTAATTCCAAGAAGTCCAGCGGGATTTTACCAGGAGCTGGGATTGAGAGGAAGGTATGAAACAGACAGGCCCATATAACTAAAAAGGTGCTGAACTGGACCACTCAAAACTATGTTCCAATTGAGGGACAGCTTGTAACGGCAAGAAACACTGAGGTCCTTTTTGATCACTTACTGTGTAAAAACAGTAAATCCTTTCACTCACTTAATATTGCCTGTGGACTGTTTACCGTTATAAATGCACATATAGTGATTGACTGAAGTTTTAGTAATTATTTGGTTTCAATAAACAGTTCCTGTAAAATAAAATATAAAATGCATTTCAGTACAGTTCATTTTCAATAAATGTAATGTCACTTTATCAGGTGGCTCTATCAAAAAGATATTGGTAGATTCACAAATCCACCTGTGAACACACACAGTACTGCTCCACAGTACTGCCAATGGAGATACATACAGTATGTACAGTTAGGTATGGTTTTTTACAGTAGAATCCTAGCATCCGTCAACCACCAAAACCGAATGAGGAGCCAATCCCCTACCATATGAAATGTGAAACGTGATGGGGGTGCAGTGGGGAGACCATGCCCCCTCAGCGCCCCTTTCCTGTCGCGGGAAGGCGGGATACTGACCACAACTTTGTGACGCATATGAAAACTTTTGGCGGTGAAGCCAGTGAGGCAGCAGGCCGCGGGCAGCGTTCCGTCAGCTCGGACTTGGCGGAGCAGCGATGGCCTCCGTTGTGGCTGACAGCTTGGTGTAACCCTGGCGTGGGTCTCTGGGAGGGTGACCTACTTTAGACTCTCCACCGCCACCGCTGCCGTCGCCGTGCCTCCCTCTCTGCTTTGGCGGCTTTAGCACACCGCTGCGTCGCTGCGCTCAGCACAGCTTGTAACATTATTCTTTCTGACTGCAGAAACAAATGCACATTCTGGCAGTATTTTACTGGCAATATTATATTATGCATGTGTCCCACTGTACTCATCCTTCATAATCCATCCCTCATAAGGCTTACTACACATCTGGGGCTTTGAACCTCCACCCCCCCCCCCCCCCAATTATTTTTAGCAACTTTCCCTGGCTTTCTTTTGCTGTTGTTAAAGTACTTGTGCAATGGAATGAAAAGATGTTGCCATTCTGAATTCACAATTTGTCAGTTAATTATAAGAAAACGTATAAGCTGTGCTGGCTTTGTAAGAGAGATATTGTTGTATGGTGTAGAGAATAAACTCTTTGTCTACCTGGGTACAACCAGTTCTTTCTGAAAATATTCACTATTAAGCACTATTAGCCACAATGAAATATAGTCAATCAATAGCCAGGGGAAACATTGTATAAAATAGGCTGTAATTCTACATGGATCACCATATATGCGTGTAAATACCCTCAAATTAAAGCTGATAGTATGCAGGTTTACCTCATATTCATTGTTTCATTTCAAATCAAATTTGCTTGAGTACAGAGCCATCCATGCATTATGTAACCCGCTTATTCCTGGTCAGGATCATGGGGGGTGGGGGGGCTCTGGTACCTATCCCAGCATGCATTGGGGGAGAGGCAGGAATACCCCCTGACAGGTTGCCAATCCATCTCAGGGGAGACACACCATTCATTCAGACAATTTAGGCAATTTAGAGTCTCCAATTAACCAACATATCTTTGGACTGTGGGAGGAAACCAGAGTACCTGGAGGAAACCCATGCAGAACATGCAAACTCCACACAGAAAGGCCCTCGGCTGGGATTCCAACTTGTACCTTCCTCCTGTGAGGTGACAGCGCTATCCACTGCACCACCATGCCACCCGAGTACTGAGCCAAAACAACAAAAATTGTGTCACTGTCCAAATATTTTTTATATAGGTTATATTCATGAACTTTATAACTTGAATGCTAGAATGCCCCGTGCCCTGTTTACCTTTGTGAACAGATGCTTTTAGGTACATTGCAGCAAAGGGATGTTATGTGTACGTTCATGCATGCGGTGTCTTGGTCGCTTTCCAAAGATAGTTACCCATCAGTAGCAGTGCCTGAACACCGCCAGGGGCTGCCTTGTTGTTTTTAGCACACAGAAAAAGGCCAATTCAGCTCAATAAAGTACTAATGATCTACACATAGATATGCCACTTGGCCATTTGTCATAAAAGCACACCTACATTTCTCCTTACTGTGATTTTCCTTCATGTTAGGAACACATTTCGGGCTGGTGTCCCAGACATAGATTAAGCCAAGTCCTTGACTAAAAGAAAAAAATGTTTTGAACAAAAGAATTTAGTCTAGGGCTAGGCTTAATCCATGTCTGGATTAAGTCCTAGTGTTTTTTGCGTAAAATCTTTGCTGTGTAAATATCAATTTAAAATCAGGGACGTTGGAAGAATCATGGTTGTGCTATTCCATCATAAATTTGTTCTCAACAAACATATATGCAATATATGACTTTAGCAGTTTAATACTGTCTCTAATGAGCATTTTTCCAGAATCAAAGATATTAGCAGTAAGCTCTTTCTAGAATTACAGAACATAATCATCAAGTGGGCACATCAAGTAACTCGTGGTCACCTATACTTAGATGAATTTAATTGAAAGCAAAGTTCAATAAAAGAGTGTCAGCTGTCTCTATTTTAAAAAAACCTGCTCTGCTTTCATACCAAAGGCGTGAAAGCCTGAAAGCCATCTTTCCACCTTGTGCTCTCTACACAGAAATCTGCTGGAGGCACTTAGAATACATGCCAACGTGCCTGATGTTTTATTCAGTGTCCCGGGTTAGCGCTTATTACCTAGGCTAGTGAATCTTTTAGCAAGACGGAGAGCATTCTAAGAGCGTCTTTTAATGCTCTACCCACTGTCAACATGTTAGAGGGACTTAGAGAGAGCCAGCTGTGGCATCCAGCCTGGCTTGTGTCTCTGGGGGGGCCACAGTGTCTAAGGAGTCCTGAATCGCCAATTGTTTTACCATGTTGTGTAAGGGGCAGAATTGTACTAAACTTGGCAAGGGTGTAGAACACCTTATATGTAGTTTAATTTATACAGCAACAATGGTTATAATTATTTCAATAATTATGATTAATGTATTCCCCTGTCAAACCTCAAATGTGTCTATACTTGCCAAAGAAAGTGTATTGACATCCCTCCGCTTCTGCTCAGTCTTGTGGGGAAGGTCCATACATTACAATATTGGTCTCTTTATATTAAATGTAACACTTTCCCAAATACGTCACTCCCAATTATGGAGTAGATTCAGTTTTGTATTAGTCTCACTGTAGGTGCAGCTACTATTACATTAATAAGGCTATGGGGGGTTTGAAGCGTTAGATGTAGCCGTAGTGTGTCCCATTTGAAACCTCATTGTGATAATGGTGCATCAATATCTAATTGGCTGGAGAAGCTTAGAAGTCAGAGCCTGCCAGCACATTTTCTGTGGAAGAGAGTGGAAACAGACTGCATGAGTCCTGGATTTGAGTTGAGTGGCAATGCTTTTTCTAGCACTGGGGGGGCGGGGGGTCGACTCCAGTGCTATTTTGGAGCCAATTACAAAGTGCTTCGGCATGAATTAACAATGACACCCAGCCAATTGTGCTGGGCCTCCTGGATGTCATTTTCAAGAAACCAAGAATTAAAAATTTACCAGGGATGGGACACAGTGTATGAAATGACAAGGATTCCTCTTGCTTTTAAAAGGCAGCTGCTGATGTTTGATTTAAATGAGTATGATCTTAGTTAAATATTACTATTACTATGATACAATTACCTCCATTACAAATTGAGCACAGAGATGTATAGTGAAAAGGAAGCCGAATACAGATTATAGCCTCTTTGGGAGCATTTTGAAAAGCTCTGACTTTAGCCTATTCTTGTGCTACTTGTATTAGCATTAGCTGAATGACATTAAGGTGCCTCACAAAGACTGCCAGACCCCTTTAAGTATTTAAGACAGTGCCTATTTCTCAGAGTGAAAAAAGTAAACTTTTGAGCTGACACTGACAGCGATGAGAGACAAATCTCATCGCTGCTTTCAACCTGTTTATATGTTGCTTGTCACCGCCAAACACTATATTGTTCCCAACATGACTTAAACTTATTTTTATATTGTATTTCTGTATTTGCAGGTCCCCCCATAGAAAAAAAAGAGATGTTAACCTCAGTGGGTCTTTAATCCTGGATAGTTAATGGATACATGTATAAAAATGAGTAGTGTGTTTGATATTACATTGCGGTATAATGTTTTGTGTTTACATCCCAGTGACCGAATTTCGCAACTCATTCCAGCGTTATTGGGGCCTACCGCGTGAGGGAAGCGTTCCACGCCCGCTACCGCGCCTTATCAAGAACGTACACCTATCGCCTGGTGACAGGCTTCACGCATCACGCCCAGCTTCCAGTGATGGAGCGGAACCTGTGCTGGTCCTTAAGAGACACGTGAGTTCCCCGTACAGCCACTCGCTGTGCACCTCATACCTCAGGCCATGCGTATAGGTTTGGGGGGAGACAGGGAGACGTGTATTTTCATACAAATTAATTGTCCCCCTCAATTAGAGACTAGGTGGTCTAGCAGTGTGTTTCCCCCAAAGTTAAAATGAAACGTGGCCTATACCTCAGGCCAGTGAACAGAGTCCAATCCAAGCCAAGCAGTCTCTGTACAGCTGTGCATGCGGTGTAGCGCCCGAGCGGCGTGGAAAACACACCAAGTAACTTGAGCAGAGACGGTGAAACGCACAACGCATGAATAATATACACACACAAGCTGCAAGGAGTGAAAGGCAGAGGACTTAAGTGGATTATCCAGCATGGAGGGAAAAAACTACACAGGAGCACAGCACCGTGCAGCTTGATAATGGAGAAGATAATTTTTTTTTTTTTAAACTATAATTTGGTAAAAATAAAAGTGTTAGGTTCATCTCTTTGGGTGATGCTTGAATGCCCCCCCCCCATCACTTCTCTCTTTGGAAAAAGTAGGGCAAGATAAGCTGCAGGCTTATACAACCGCGTAACTACACCCCCGATACTCTTCCACCCCCAAACATACTGCTCTCTCTCTCTCTCCCTCTCTCTTTCTCTCTCCCTCTCTCTCCCTCACTCTGTCTCTCTCTCTCTCTCTCTTGCTCTCTCTCGCTTTCTCTGTTTCTCTCGCTTTCTCTGTCTCTCTCTCCCTCTCTCTCTCTCCCTCTCTCTCCCTCACTCTGTCTCTCTATCTGCCTCTCTCTCACTCCCTCTCTCTCCCTCTCTGTCTCTCTGTCTGCCTCTCTCTCACATCCTCTTTGTCGCTCTCTCTCTCTCTCTCCCTCTCTGTCTCCCTCTCAATTTAATTTTCTATTTGAAAGTGCTTTATTGGCATCTCTCTGTCTTTCTCTCCCTCCCTCTCTCTCTCTTTCTCTTTCTCTCTCTCTCACTTATAGTAAGCATTCTTATTCCTATTAAATAAAGCAGAGCCCATTCTCTTTTTTTAGACTATTTCTTCAACTGCTCATTCATTTACTTTGTATATTGGAGCCATATGGGTCGTGAATGGTCAAATGGGTTCTGCCGTTGAGAATGTTCATCTCAGTTAAATTAAATTTAATTCCAAATTAATTTGCACAAAGCTCTTTGGGATCCACCCTTTGATTCTACATGTAGAATCTTGGTCAACCATCAGCAATAAGCCATTAGCTACTGACCTACAAGCAGGATGTTATATTTTAACATTAATTATACAATTTATATAAATAATCTATTTTAGCAGTGATATTTCACCAGTGTGATTATTCCCCAATGTTTGCCCAAAATAATAGTCTGGGGGCAGTAGATTGATCTGTAGACAGCTTCATATAATTTTGCTTGGGTAATTCTTTTAGAAAACTTTTAGATGGAAAGGAACATTTAGAAATAAACTGCATACTCGCATACTTGTCACTTCATACGCATATTTCAATATTTTATGCATTATTCACCTCCCTTGAAAGGTCAGACATGTCAGTCATATATCACGGACTAAGATGACATAGCAGGCATTTGGTTTGAAGTAAATGGTAATTAAAGTGCATTGGTCTGTGTCAGGTGTGTATTGTTGTTCACCTCCCAGATGGCTCTCATCTATATTTGTAATGTCCATGTCCCTATATCAAATAAAATCTATATAAACACCTTATGATAATATATTAAAAACAACCATGGCAAATACCATCACAGTGTATGACATGGTTTTCAGATATGTGCATTCTCTATAATAGTTGTGGTAACACTTTAGTTGAAGTGGGTCTTATATCGTATTCATTACACCTTAAGCGACTTAATACATCATAAACAAGCATATGTGAATATTATAACCAGCTCATAACAAGTGGTTTTCATGGCATCATTTGTTCATGATTCTCATCATTATGATTTTATGTCATTTTATGTTGTTACAATTTGGTCATAATCTTTATATAGTATATGCTCATAACAGGGTTATGAGCTGGCAAAGGTATTATGAAGACAAACTTCAAAGTAATGCCATGGTTATTATTACAAATTATATGGTTAAATTATTCATGCTTTCATGGTCTTTTGAAATTTTGCGGGACTAACAAGGCATTAGTTATAAATATGCTAATGGGGCATACCTGTACAAGCATTAGTTATAAATATGCTAATGGGGCATACCTGTACAAGCATTAGTTATAGATATGCTAATGGGGCATACCTGTACAAGCTTTTGCCTGGACAAAGATGAAGAATAATCATATGATAGGTGACAATCAATTGAATAAAATATCGGAATACATCTACTGCGGAATAAATCAACTAGCAGATATCCCTGCAGTTTAAGCTCCACCTCCTTCGGTAGAGGGATAATTCATGTCTGTGTTCATTTATTTTGCTTTCTTTGTTTTTAACAGGATTTGCATTTATTTTTAATACTGATATGCTGTACGTGGTATGCAAAAAAATATTTTGTTGAATAATTGAAAAATATCCCAGTTTATTCTCCCTTTTGTTTTGAAAGTCTCTCTACGTCCTTTAATCATTACCTAATCATCCTACTGTGTGTCCAGTAATTACCTGAAATCAGTAAGTGCACAAAAATCAACAGAAAGAGAAAACCAAGCAATTACAAAGAAACCAGAATCTTCTCCCAGTGTGTGCCGGTAAGAATAGTCTGACGTATGGTTTGACCACAGAGTCCACAGACTCCCAGATTAGTGCAGTAAACCCTGCTACATTCACCGAAACATGTCCGTTTCCCCCTAGTCTCCACACTGCCTCTTCCTACTGTACGCACCTCCAGTGTTATGAAATGAGTGTGCAGTCCTTAATAGGGTTTGTAGTTAATGTTGGTTGGGCGTTTGGCAGTGAGCTGGACACCAGGGCCATACAAGAAGCCGCATCTTCACTCCTCGGTACCCACGACTTCAGCACATTCCGAGCACTGAGCTCCGAGACTCCCTTCAAGAGTCCAGTGAAGACCCTGCTGCGTGCCCAACTCCAACCCGGGCAAGAATCCTTCGCCCAGCGCCACTTCAACAGGTAAGACGTTCTCCACTGTAGGCCTGGTGTTTATTGTGAGAGGTGTATTAATACTGAACTGGATTCAGTCACAGAGGTCAATCTTATTACCTGAAGCCATTGTTTCATCTCGGGATATCTGTAAACCTCCTGATTGAAATATGGGACTAGAAGGTTGTTGAGATCACCTGACTGCACGTTACCTGTTTGTTTTCCAGAGCTCGAGGTTGGGTTGGTAAAGTGTGCTTAGGCACAGATGATTAAACTTGCGGAATTAACATAGGCTCATCTGATGGTATCCACTTCACATTAATGCGGCTTCATTTGGTATCAACCACATCGCTCCCTCACTCACAAGATCACCGTGGCCCCTACTTAACTGAGTGGCAATGTGAGAGTGATGTCTGATCCTCGAGGGTTAAGAGATTTTGTGGATTTTATGCTCATTGGCCACAGAATACGCACTGGTGCCACATTCCCGCTTCCATGCCTATTAATTATTAAAATCAACACATGCGGCAGAATATGGGCAGAGGGGGCGGGGGATGGGGGGGGGCACATCGCTAAGTGGTGGGTTCCATGGTCATAGAAAGAGGGGCTAGCCATAAACATGGCTCTCATCTTGTGGAATTGCCTGCGACTGTGACAGAATATCAGGGAAGAAACAGGAAGGAAGAAGCTTAATGTATGTGGTTACCACGTGCTGCTCAGACGGAATGCGGAGAGTCAGCTGAGCAGTGTTGCTAGGCAACAGTTCACTGGTCGAAGAGGAGTCGTGCAGCCTTCTCCATAACCCATCAGTTATAGGGGCCGTACACTGTCTCCTGTCCCCTTGCGCCACAAGAGTTAATCCTGTAGAGTACCTTGGGCTTTACCCATGCAGAGGGGATCAATATATTCACCCTAGTCATAGATGGGCCACAATCCAGCTGATTCTCTAGGGATCTTTATCTCTCCAGTGTATAAGCAGGACTGTTTTTTTTGTCCGTTGGCTAAGATGACTCACTTAATGAAACTAATATGGGGCTGCCAATCAAGTACAGCAGGGAATAAGGTGCTCAGGTAACATTTACCTGTGCCTATTGACAGTGATTTGGGGATTAGCACTCAATACGGTGATGTCACATCAAGGAGCTCTTGATAGAACTTCTTCTTTTCGTGTTCAGTGAATCTAGCGCGTGTTTATTTCTGAGAAGAGAGTGCTATGTTCAGTGAATCTAGCGCGTGTTTATTTCTGAGAAGAGAGTGCTATGTTCAGTGATTCTAGTACATGTCTTCCTGAACAGTATGCTATGTTCAGTGATTCTAGTGCATGTCTTGCTGAACAGTGCTATGTTCAGTGATTCTAGTGCATGTCTTGCTGAACAGTGCTATGTTCAGTGATTCTAGTGCATGTCTGTTCCTGAGCAGTTTGTGTTGTGTTCAGTGATTCTAATGCGTGTCTATTCCTTAGAAGTGTGTGCTATGAATGAATCTAGTGCATTTCTATTCCTTAGCAGTTCCTGCTTTTCAGAGTGGTTCTAGTGCATGTTTATTCCCCAGTCAGGAGGTGAAGGAACAGTGGCATATGGCGGATGAACAGTGAACCGCTTATGTTCCTACTCTGTCTTCAAGTGTTCACCACATAGTGCATTAGTGGCAACTTGTTATGAATACAAGATTAAAGATGGCAGTGATTCCTGTAGCCAGACATGTATGTACAAATGTGCCTGTGGCCCGCTGATAGTGCCCCATTAAATTAATATGGTGAGGTCATCCAGTCTGCCAAGGGGCCTTTTGTCTGTTCAATAAAACTGCTGTTAATGACCAGACTCTGAATAGCATTGCGATGCTGTCAGTCAATAAACTCTCTTACCTCTTGAAATGTGCCATTGAGAATTGACTGCAGAGGTAGTCTCTGAGTTCATACAGCTCTCGAGGGGAAACAACCAGGAGGGGAGCATTACTTGTATCTTCCAAAGTGGTCATGATCCAAAGCTGTGGGTTTTTTACATCCTATAACATTTATTTTTTTATTTTAACATGGGAAAAGTCTGTAAAGTCTCACATATGAGATATTTTGAGGGATTGGGTCAAAAAGCAACAAAATTGTTTGTAATGATTCTTAATTCTAAACTATCCAGATTTTTTTTTTTTTTTATTAAGCAGGGTTACAGTTGCATTATCCATCTGCCCCCCCCCCCCCCCCCCCCCCCCCCCACCTCCCTTCATGGGGCTATACAAGAATAAGTGGCCCATTTCTTGCCAGAGAATTCCTGTTATTCGAATTGCGTTCCAAAGTGCATGATGCCCGTCAGGAACATGACGGAGCAGGCCAGTCCTTTAAGGCTCCTTTTGCGGGAATCCGAGAGCGGAGACGCCTCATAATTATCGTCATCCGACTCTGGCTAATCCCAAATGGAGTAGGAACCCTTTCGGGGCACAACAGTGCCGCCCAGTAATGGAAGTTAAATGAGGATTAAATGCAGAACTCAGAACCATTTCCACTTATCCTGAAGGTTAAGGCCTTTCAGCTCATGTGTGACTAGTAGGCTGAGAGGAAGGAGTTTGATGCTACTGGCTTTCCCAAAGGCTCAAGCACTATTATTACTGTATGTGTTTGGCATGGAAAAGCCTTAATGTAGAATAACTAAAAGATGAGTTCAAAATTCAAAAGGCTGCCTTTGATCTCTTATTCCTCACGTTAGCTGTTAATATGTTCTCCGTATGTTAATATGTTCTAGCATTTTAATGAAGCTAGAATAAAGTGTATAAATGTAGTTTAGCGCAGATTGAGGATTGTGGATGGCATGTCCAGCTAAAGCGCTTATTCTCTGCTAAGTGACGCCCTAAGGCGCGGACTCAATGGGTGAGTTTTGGCTGGATGTGTATTCCCTGTCTCATTATGTAATGGCGACTCCTACCTGCATCATTGCACACAAGTGGGATGCAGCTCATGTGGTGGACTGCTCAATGTGATACTGGCTGCATTGTTATATGCATGCTTATCTGCATGTTTTTATGCATGCTCCTCAGCCATGTCCCAAACTGGAGGAAGATCGATTTTACAGTTGCATCTGGAGGTAAAACTTTCTGTGAAGCCCATGTCTATGATGCATCATAGTACATTGATAATGAGTTATAAAATAGATATAATGCAGCATAATCATAGTTATAAACACACATAATTGCTCATAATGCCCATTAACCCTCACTGAAAAATATCCAAAAGTAACCGATATGTTTGAGGTATTATATTACTTGGTCTTCGAAGGCATTACAAAAATACTGGAATCACGCTTAATATTAGACATTAGTTAATTTTATTATAAACAATACAGTAAACATTGTGTATGTAGTACTACGCACAATAGCATTGCATTCTACAACTATCACCAGGGTAAAACCTTCTATGAAGCTCATATTTGTAATGCATTATGAACACTTTCATAATGAGATATAATGCAGTATACGCTTAGTTATAAATACTCATAATGGCTCATAACACCCGTATCTTAAATATAATGATAGTTTGATGCCAGCCATAAGACTTTGAGAGTGACTAAAATACATAATTTTCCTTTCATTGCATCCATTGCAGTGGGTAAAGCACCTTGCTAAATCACTTTTGTTATTCGGTTGCTCAAATTGTGGCTGGAGGCATTAATCACTCTTCAGTCTTTGAGCCTGTAGGTGCAGAACCAGAATCCATCATCAGAGGAGCCCTACACCTTTTTCTACATGCAAGAATTCTTCGGAAATCAGTCTGGCTTATTAGGGGAAAACCGTGTAATTTTCCTGCCTGCAGCATTTTTTCTAAAAATCTCTCTTTGTTCCAGGAGTGGTGTAGTTTCAGATGTGATTTCAGAGTAGTTTTGGTTCTTTTTTTGCCTTATTGCTGTCATTGTGAACTTCTAATATTGGAAAGAATGAAATTTGAAATCAAGTAACCTTCTTTTGTAAGCTATTTGTGTGGAGCGTCTTAGTGAATTATTTAATTTGATGGTATGTAAGTACAGTATAAGCATTTGTTACAGATATAACCTTGAAATGTTGTCAACCTGCTAAAGTCATGGGAGGGCAGTATTTACGTATCTTGAACTAAAATTTGGAATAACATCTGCTTAGTTTGGAGTTTCAGATCAATCCTTCTTACTGATTTTTGATCATATAAATAAACGCTGCAGGGGTTTTACTGATTAATAGCTATAATGTCAGTTCTGAACAAGCTCAGTTTCTCCATTTACTGCATGGGGTCTAAATGAAAAGCCCAATTTCCATTAGTGGAGATTGTTATAGATTGTTATGGGGAGCACTAATGTATATTGGAGGGGGACAAAATTGTAAAAGAATAATACATTTCTTTTAAAGTGACCTTTTCCTATGCTTGACACACACACACACACACACACAAACCTGCTATATCAGGTCTTTGCTTTTGATGGACACTGCATTTTTGGCCACCTGACCTTTTTCTTACTGCTGTAAAATGCTAATAGCCTGTTCTGGAACTTTTACACAGTGACAGTAAGGCCACAATGAACGCTGGCGTTTCCATTTAAATTCCTGTGGATTTCACACAGTCAGACGTGCCTTATGAGTATGATAAATAAGTGTCTCACAGTCTGGGTCAGAAGATATCTCAGGGGGCCTTTAAAGCCCACATAACAGTTACAGCACATTGAAAAAAGCACCTGACAAGAGATGTACAGGAGCAAAGTTTCAGTTTCAGTCCACCATCTGGAATCTGCCCGCAGCTGCATACACCCTTTACCACAGCAGATGTATCGTAGGAACCATCATTATAACAAGCACCAGTAGCCATACAGCTGTAACAACTGTGCAGCTGCATTAAGCCTGGCTGAACCCAACCTGTGAGCCTTGGTCCAGTCACACCCAATTGCTTCAGTTTGTAAGGGAGGCTTCTTCACAGATGGGCTGAACAAGCAAACCAGTACTGAATAAATGCTGTATTTCTAGACATGCACTGTGCAATTACTGCCACTAAAAGGCATGTCTCAAATGCTTCAGCCATAACCTAAACAGTTATTTAGGGAATGCAAACAAGGAAGTGATAGGCCTCAAGTTTTACACCCTCCCCCTAATGTAATACAAAATCATAGGATTAGATCCTGCCTTGAAAATGCCTCCTGCATTTTATGCTCTGAAATGGTCATAGAAGCAGATTTACTGGTATTTATTTAATGCCATTTGGACCATTTGAAGAGGGAGGAATGGGCAGTGATCCACAATCAGAACCATAAAATTGTGACACTAAAGAAATCAAACTAATACCAGTTAATTTCAACAGTCTTTTGTCATTTCAGGAATCTACAGTTTTGGGAACTCACTTTCAAAAGCCCATCTTTTCTGTACAAACAGGTAGTCTATTTGTTCCTACCCATTTCTGTCCTTGATGTAGAATTGTTTTCTTTAATTCAATTTAAAGAATTGTATTCTTTATGTGGAGTGCTGATGTTTGAGTGCCCTCCAGTGGTGAATAATATCATCTACAGTTTACAGCATTTATCTCAGTTTGTCTCTATTGGGAAAGTACCTGAGCTCTTTGGTGGCAGTGTGATGTACTGGTTAATGAACTGGGCTTGCTTGTTTCATTCCCAGATGGGGCACTGCCAGTGTACCATTCAGCACTGTGCTTAGGCTGAATTACTTCAGTAAATATCCAGCTGTATAAATTTGTATATCCAAAATATAAATATAAGCCAAAGGGATATAAATGGGCTCCCCCACAAGACAGGGGACTGGGTTAAAACAGAAATAAATGATGTGTCATTGTGGCAAAGTTCATATTTCAGTTTGTTTGTCATCTCATGGACCTAGTGCAGTTTTGATATCTTCATATCGTTCTTTGGCTTTGCGCTGGTCCCCTGCAGGTCCGGAGGATGACAGGGGCACTGGTGGCCGTCGGCCAGGGAAGGCTTTCCCTCTCGCAGCTGCAGGAGTTACTGGAGGTCCGGGACTCCTTGGCCTATCCCAAGAACATGTGCGCCCCGCCAACTGGCCTCTTCCTCACCAGGGTGGAGTATGAAGACTCCGGTACGCCCAGCAGCAGCAGCAGCATTTCAGAAACTTAAACTGCACCTGGCCTTACAAAAAAGGCCTTACAAATTACAAAGTAACACTTCTATAAATTAAACGAGTATATTGAAAACCAATTCCAGTAAAAAAAAAAATCATAATAATTTCTGAATTTAAAAAAATTGGTGGACGCACACACCACCTTTATGGCAGTTACATGGCAGATATAAAGCAACCCTATTATACGTAACCAGATAAAGAGAATCATCCATTTAAGGTGTCTGAATCCATTCTAGTTAACAGTAAATGACAGTAAGTCATTGGTAGTTTCAAGTATACCTGCTACATTGGCCTCAGTGTTAGCACATGCAGTTGAAATACATATACACATCATTAACATTGTCTAGAGATTCTGACTAGTCCATTTTTGATTGAAACCAGCGTGGTTTGGATAACCTCAGAGTGCTGTCTGTCGTTTTACAGATCTGTCACTGGACACATGAACCTGGAAAATGGACACGACTTGATTGCAAGCCCAGTTCCTTGCCTTCTATGAAGTGTATTCAAGTATTCATATTTTTTTATGAGAATGGCAATAAAGTTGTAAGTTTTTCTTCTTGTGTTGTATGTAAATATGGGCCTATTATCTCTTGAATCTTGGCCATTTTAGGATCAATTAAACCTAAAATAGCGAAGCACCTTACATCACTGGGTGGAACAATATAAGGAGGAATTATTCCCAAGAAGGTTGAGAAATGAAGTCTAATGTAGATAGAGGCCTATTGGTGTCCTCCAATGTAACAAAGACAAATGACGACAGAAGAGAAGTGGCTCATTTAGTGAGAACCTAACATCAGTGAGCCTGCGCTAGATTTATAGCTCCTGAAGCCTGGCTTCAGGGGCCTGCACACTATTCTGCAGATTCATTTAGGAGCAAAATGAGCTATGTTAGACAAAAAGCCAAATGTCCCATTAAAGGCCCTGTTCTTGAGGGTATCCCTTGGTGTGTCCCCCTCTTCAGTGTGATGCTCACATCCATTAGCTGGCCCAGTCACACTCATGCTAAATGCAAAAGGGAGAGTGGATGGGAGAGGTTTTATCCTGATTACATGAGCAGCTGCAGTAGTACGTGATGCAGCTTGCCCTGTCTTTCAGGGTGTGGATCCACATCATCATGCAGATTTTCTTCCTCAGGCTTGTCAAAGGCAAGGGTGCATCCCAATATTCTTCACTCCCCACCTCCTTTCCTCCACTCCCCCACTACCACTCTCCTACCCGGAAGTATGTAAAACTGACTGAACGTTTCGAGTACAAGTATTTGCATGTAGCCTACATTATACAATGTAGCCTACCTGACATTGCGGTTTGCGTCGAGGCATTAATTAATATGTAACCATTAATATGTAATTCAGATGTAATCAGCAATATTAGATGAAAAGAAACACAAAGATCAGTTTCAGGGGGCACAGAGGAGAGGAGGTGGTAGTGGAGGAAAGGAGGGTGCATTTTTCGAGTATTGGGACGCACCCCAACACAGACCACTGCACACAAATCTTAAAGCAACAGGGACATCTGAAGGTCTTCACCCAATGATAATTACTTTAAGGTACTATGAGAATTTGTATTATGACTTTACATTTCTGAGTGATACAGAAGATCATTGTACTCCAGTGCGTTTTTACATATTAACTGATCTTGGCAGAATACAGTAAAACCACTTAAATGCATCAACATAGATGCAGAAAACTTGATATGGAAGAATAATTGGTACTGTACACAAGTGTGACTACTTATTAGTGCCTATAAAAAAATTATTTAAACTAAGAAATCATAAACGGCACCCTCTAGTGGACAAAATGGTGCACTCTAGTGCCAGGGATGGGTAAGTGTAGTTCTGGAGAACAGGAGCCCTGTCTGTTATTCCTCAATGAGCAGATAATATACAATATAAACCTAGATCAAGCTCAGTCCTAGGGACCCCTATGTATGCTGGTTTTCCTTCCAACCACAATTGCAAACACAGAACTCAATTGTTCTTAAATTTTTTATGTCCATTGAAGGATTTACTCTCTTGTCACATTATGTCCGACATAGCTATTTAGGCCATGAAGAATAATCTCCTATATTCATGTCCCAGAACTTCTCATCAATCGGAACAGCTTTTGCTTTCATTTTCTGTATTGTGACGAATGATTCCTTTAGAAAGAGGTTGCATTTTTGTTTAAACGAGACTGACCGGTAAATAAGTGAGAGCCAAATTACTGAGTGTTTACACGTGGGGGGTATAATAATAATAATAATGATAATGCCTGCCATTTATATAGCACCTTTCTCACATTCAAAGCGCTTGTGTAGCAACCACCTGGATGATGCAACGGCAGCCATTTTGCGCCAGTATGCTCACCACACATCAGCTGAGGTGGAGAGCGAGAGTACAATTTTTAGCCAATTAAACTGGGGGATGATTAGGTAGCAGATGGAGCTAGGTTGGGAGTTTAGCCAGGACACCGGGGAAACCCCTACTCTCTGATAAGTGTGATGGGATCTTTAATGACCACAGTGAGTCAGGACCTCGGTTTATCGTCTCATCCGAAGGACCATCACTGCACTGGGGCATTGGGGTTTATTTGACCAGAGGAAAGATCGCCCCCCTACCAACACCACCACAACACCGTAACTCAGCAATTGAGTTTTCCCAGGTGGTCTCCCATCCAAGTACTAACCAAGCCCACACCTGCTTAGCTTCAGCCATTCAGCAGGAGCAGATTGCATGGTGGCATGGCTGCTATGAAGCAGGATTACTGAGTTAGCTGGATAACCACTGAGTAAAACCCAGAACAGCCCTTTTTACTTGAGTCCATGTTCCAGATTTTGGAGGGTTTATCCAGCGAACTCTGTAATCCTGCTTCGTAGTATACCCCCCAGGTCACTAAAACAAAATCAATTAACCAAACCTGCATGCAATTAAGACATGTTTAAGAAAAACAGGAAGAATTTAAACACGGGTTTTCAACAACTTTGATTGATTACATAATTGGCTTTAACAGAATCCAGCAAACACAGGGGTCTCCCATGACCGAGTTTGAGAACCCCTGCGGTATCAGAAACCAGCATACACAGGGGTCTCCCATGACCGTGTTTGAGAACCCCTGCGGTATCAGAAACCAGCATACACAGGGGTCTCCCATGACCGAGTTTGTGAACCCCTGCGGTATCAGAAACCAGCATACACAGGGGTCTCCCATGACCGAGTTTGAGAACCCCTGCGGTATCAGAAACCAGCATACACAGGGGTACCCCAAGACAGGAGTGTGGTGGAAAAGGGCTTTTCGCCCCTTACGGCAGGGACCTCAACCTCAATTCATGGAGGTCTGCTGGATTTTCATGCGTTCCTGTACTTAAGTGCTTAAGTCATTGATTGGCTATTGCTAAAGGCCTAAATTGGCTGCTGATTCAAAGGAAATCACACAAAAAACCAGTTGGGACTGCTGCCCCCAGGACTGGAAATAAAAGCCAGCTGTAGGCCATTTTATATTTTAACAAATCAAGTCTTTTTCAAAGGCCTTTTCCCCCTCAACTTAGTTTTATGCAGTTGAATATCAAACTTAATTTTCACATTGTGTGTAGCTAGTAATCCAATGTAGTTTTGCAACATTGTGCCACAACATATAGAATAGTTGATATGATTTAATACCACTGGCAATTAGGAATTTAAACATTCAACACTATAGGCAAAGTTGTGCAATTTTTTCTTTTTGTATAATAAACATTTACAACAGCTGTAGACCCACAAAGGGTATGTATCCTTCAAACGGGAACCGTAAGAAGAGTTACTGAGGCTGAGCTGCCAACACTGCATTAGCATTACCACTCTTAGCAGCCAGTAATATAAAGCACTTCATAATGTTACCGTCATATAAATATTTTAGGGGCCCTGCCCATTAAAGGCTCAAACCCAGCTCTTCCCCTCTGGCTGTGTTTAATAGAAATGTAGCCAGAGAAAACAAGTAAAGTAGTTCACAAGTGTTGAGAGGGACACAGGTTCAACCAAGAAAATAAAGGACAAAAAGTATTATCACCAAGTAGTCTTTATTACAACATTTTATTTATTTATTTTTTTTTAGAAATAATTATAAAACCATAAAGGCAGCAAGGGAACTGCTGTTTATTGGTTTCACAGCTAGGTGAAGGTAGGCATTTAAAATGTAACTGCACTCGAACACTCTCATAACATCCACAGGCAAATACAGCAGGTATCAAATCACAGTTCAAATAAAAGGCATACACACTCAAGTACAAAAGAAAATGAGAACAACTTGAAACTGTATATTTTTGTCTTGCTTTGCATTCAGTTTTTTTCCCCCATTCAAATCACTGAGGTGAGGTGTAGCATTTCCTAAAAGTTTAGGTACATTAAATTTAATTTGTACATTTTTTGTATAAACCTAGTTTTTACTCAGTAAAAGTGTCTGACTTTGCTAGCCAATATTGCAAAGAAAAAACATTCAAAAACAGCTGATAGAACAATGTACACAGCTCCTTTCACGTAATTCTAATGAGCAAAAGACCAGTTTGATGTAGCTCTCACCAGTCCAAGATATTCCCTATTAAAGTAAGGCCAGCATTCACAATTCCCCTATCTCTGAACCCTTCAAAAAAAAAAAAAAAAAAAAAAATAAATAAAAAAAAAGTCATTATAAACGACAGAAGAGCACCATGCAGTCGCTCATTTTGTTATTGTAATGAGCTGATGTATTGAACTAACTCTAATTACCCTTGAGTGTGAATCTATGACCTATGTACTTCACTTAAGGAACGTTTACGCAACTTATATTAATACTAAGAAGTGAAAAGTCTGTCTACAATGGCTTTTCAGTGCGAAAAATTCCTTAGTTTGCATTCCTGTTCAACCATTGTTTTGACATGCACATCTGGTAGCCATTTCTCAGATGCCAAATTTGATTCCACCAAAATTAGATCAAGAAGCAATTAACGTACCATTTTGATTCTTATAACAGAATTAAATTGTGCCCATTGGATCTGCAGACCCACTGTTGAGGAAATTAATGTAAATGGTGCAGTCTTGTGTTCTGTTGGTGCCTCTAAATGGCATTTTATATGGATAAATTGTAGAAGCCAAGACTGACGTCCAGCTCTTAAGTAGAAGATTGACATGACCATTTCAAATACAGTTTGGAGCTTTAAACCCAAGCCCGCTCAGCCAAGAGGACCATTTTAGAAACCACAGTGAAGACTTATTCCTGATGCTGACCAAAAAAGTAAAATAAGAAATGAGTTTCCTCCCATCATTATATAGTCTGAAAGCAAGTAAATGCAAAAACAATTACAGGAAATTATTTTCACTTGTCCATTAAACCAGAAACCCTAAAACTGAAATCGTGTCGAGACACACTGACCGATGTCCCACACACAAATCTATCACTGAACAAAAGACTGCAGAATATAGCATCTGGCATGTTATGTTTTTCAAGCAGTGGTTACTTCATTAAAACTCATAAAATAACAAACCAAATGTCAGTCCTTATTCTAAATTTCTCACGATGTGAGTTTTACCGATTTAGTATACAGACGGCTTTGGCGATAGAAGGTAAAATACTGTAGCCACTGAGTGAGGGCGGCGTCACTGAAGAACAAAGCATAAAATGGCAAATGCTTAACAAACCAGGCCAGGCTTTTGGGACATGCAGCGAGAAGCCTAACTGCTGTAGGCAGCCCAGTCAATTAAACTGTTCCACAAAAAACAAAGCTGCTTTCCCCAGACCTTGCACCCAATAAGAGAGCCTTTTTAAGTCTTTGAAAATTGAGCTAATTTCTTGTACTTACAAATGAGATATGCAACTGTGGTTTTCATCACGCGTCCTTGTGTACTCTGTAATCCGGAACTTACAAGGTAAACCACGGGTGCCGAATGCGCTGAACTCTACGTGAAATTCAAGTTCGTCTGAGACTTTTGTTGTCATTACACATATAAGCTAAGACTTCTTTTTGACATTGCGTACATTTCCTCTGCCTCTTGTGTTCCGACATGTTTTTCCATAATAAAATGACTGCGGAAGTACAGCACCAGCTGCGGTTGGAACGATCTGGCGCCTCAGTTTCCAATTTTCTCTATTTCATCCAGGTCATCTGTGTCCAGCTTTTCTATTTTCTTATCTGTAGAATTAAATCAGAAAATGTGTTAAAATGAATCAATGCAAACACCTCATTTTTAAACAATCACCTTTTATCAGAAGCTGTAAAAATGTATGGCCTTAATAATATATGAATAGCCTATATTTCCTGACAATGATTGTTGGTAATTACTGTTCCTTCTGTTCATCACAAATGACAAAATTGCATTAATCAAGCATATCCTCAAGAGCTCAATAGACTACAACTGTGTTTTTAATAACTTGAAGGCTTTTAAACAAGCCTTGCAATACTATCACCAGTATTCAGTATGCATTCTCTCTCATGCATCTTCCATATAGAAAAGGCTGCACAACATCCCCGGCTTTCTGACTTACTAAAATGTTCTTGGATTCGGTTGAGGACGTTCATGCTGAATTTGCTGTCCACCATGTTGACCGCTAGCCCTCTCTTGCCAAAACGACCTGTACGCCCAATCCTGTGCAGGTAGGTCTCGTTATCCGGGTTTCCGTCTTTGTCGACAGGCAAATCAAAGTTAATCACCACGGATACCTGCTCAACGTCGATTCCTGTTAACGAGACAAAAAATGGGTGAGGACAGAATGTCAATTGTGGTGGAGAGCCAGAATACCCTACGACTTAACGTGTACATTTTTGTTCAGTAAATAAGCACACCTTCCACTTGCCAGAATATTTGACTGAATATTTGCAACAATTTCAGTATCAATGTCATCACATGTGCATCAAATTAAAGCTAAACCCTTGGCTGAAACCTTGCTCCTCCACCTGTATTTATTAGATGTGTTCGGGGAGTTTCTAGGCGTGGCGGTCTTTTCTGTGTGGGAAGGGGTGGGTGAGTCTGTGGAGTGGGAAGAACTATAACAACTATTAATATAACTTACGTTGTTTTTGAGAAAATAAATTATATTTGTATACAAATATGTTAATGAAAATGTAATTTACCTTACAAGGGTATTAGCTAATATCATAGACAAGATATGATCTGCTAAGGTTACTTATTCCACACACGATTCTGTCTTTACATCCCAGTTCTTCTAAATGAATGTTCAGAATAAAGTTAGCTAAATACTGAACAAGGACAAACACCACAAGAGAATGCTATCTGCTGCACTAGGCAGTCGGTTAGCTACCGTTATACTAACAATGTTCCTACGAGGTGTACTTATAGTGTAAAGATAGTTATATCACCTGTTTACGGAAGCCGACGAGTACAAAACAATGACAAATCGGAAAACGCACCTCCTCTCTTTTATAAGCTTTGATTGAAGTGTGCGGGATATCCTTTATTTCATTGTTATAACACTGCCTAATTACTGTTGCCATCCATATAGAACAACGCATGTTGCTAAAGATGTTATTTTCATTTACTGTTTTTTTTTTTTTTACATTTTGCTGCGCTCAAAGTGTGTTTCTTGCCCTCAACAGAGATGAGTGGGCGGGGTTTAGGACAGAGGAGGAGACCTCTTTGATTGTAAACACAGGACCACAATAAGGCTAACATCCTGCATAGTGCACCTTTAAAGGTTGTATCAGCGATTTTGGGTGGAAACATAAATGATCACATTCATCTGATTTTTCCTCACGATCCGCTAGCTGCCCGCCCCATAAGCAGGCCGTCAAAAAACCGCGTCTCTGTAGGCAGCCTATGCTCCGAGATCGTACACAAAAACAAATGGTACTACCAACCACTCAAAACCAAAATAAACAGTATTCCAACCAATCACAATGATCTGCACAAACGCTAATACTCTTATCTCGCTGAAATCTTGACGGATTTACAAACGGTTTGGTTTCTTACAAACGTTATTAACGTGGTTATAATTCTGGATGCTTGAACACTATTTTTTAAAACATAACATAATTATTCATAAGTATGTTTGTTTGGGATTTCGCTTCAGAAGTGACGTCACGTTTGTGCAGATCATTGTGATTGGTTGGAATACTGTTTATTTTGGTTTTGAGTAGTTGGTAGTACCATTGTTTTTGTGTACGATCTCGGAGCATAGGCTGCCTACAGAGACGCGGTTTTTTGACGGCCTGCTTATGGGGCGGGCAGCTAGCGGATCGTGAGGAAAAATCAGATGAATGTGATCATTTATGTTTCCACCCAAAATCGCTGATACAACCTTTAAGCACCAATTATAACTAAAGATCCCGACAACCAGGTCAATATTTTTTTTCCAGAAATCCTTTAAGCTTAAATGGTGCCGGGGAATGAAAAAAGGAACTGTGGGTGTATGATCACTGACAGTGGCCCATTGCTGTAATCACCTCTGGCACAGACGTTGGTGGTTACCAGCACTTTCTCCTTGCCATCTCGGAAGCGGTCGATGACGGCAGCTCTCTGCTCCACCATCATCTCCCCACTCAGCAGCGCCACCTGGTGGCCCTCCCTGGACAGTTCCCCGGCCAGCCAGCCTGCTGTTTTCCTCGTCTAGGGCGAGAAGCCAAGGCAATACAATTAAAACTGAGGAGAAACTGAAGAGATGCATCCAGCATAGAAAGGAAGGAGAGTGAGTGCTCACGTGGCAGAAGATCATGGCCTGGGCGATGGTGATGGCTCCGTAGATGTTGCACAGCGCGGTGAACTTCTCCTCCTTGCTGTTGCAGAGCACGTAGTACTGCTTGATGGTGTCCAGGGTCTCCTCCTCACGCTTCAGCTTGATGATGTTAGGGTCAGGCACAACCCTCTGAGCGAACCGCCACACCGTTTCCTCGAACGTTGCAGAGAACAGCAACATCTGGCAGTCCTTGGGCAGCATTCTGGCAGGGGTGGGGGGGGGGGGGGGCATTAAGTTAAAGGCCACTCCAAATAATTAAAAACCACAATGTTCATGTTTACCATGGGGGTTTAGGGGTAATACTCAACTATTTATTTTTAAAAGCCACCAACAATTACATTCTTCTGTTTTTTTTTCAAGCACATCCCTAGTAGATACTTCAATTAGGTACAAGGTTAAAGGGTAATTCCACCGAAAAACAACATTAAGCTTATTTAACAGATCAAGGCGCAACTGATTAAGGGCCAATTGAGGGGTTTTTCTGAACCCGAGACCGTTTACACCGAGAGTTCGGTACGTTTAGACAGGTGTGAAAGCGGTTTTCGAACTCCAGTGCGCACCAAAAAAGCAGTCTCGAGTGCACTTGAAAAGGGGGGTCTGGGGTTCGGTTCGAGAGAACTGCGGTAGGGTTCACGTCTGGTATGAAAGCAATTTGGTCAAATTACCGGAAGAGAGATGCTGTTGATTACGTACATTTCAAGAGGGACAGGCAGAGAGAGAGCTTTGGCAATACAATTGTACAATTTTGTCATACCAATAAAGCATATTGAATTGAATTGAGGGAGAGAGAATGTGTGCGTGTGCATATTTTCGCAGGAAGAAATAAAAACATTTAAAGAACAGATAACATGCATTCTTATTTGGAATGGGCAGTGTGTGGTACCTACTCTGGGAGTTCTTATTTGGAATGGGCAGTGTGTGGTACCTACTCTGGGAAGGTTCTTATTTGGAATGGGGAGTGTGTGGTACCTACTCTGGGAAGGTTCTTATTTGGAATGGGCAGTGTGTGGTACCTACTCTGGGAAGGTTCTTATTTGGAATGGGGAGTGTGTGGTACCTACTCTGGGAAGGTTCTTATTTGGAATGGGACGTGTGTGGGCGCTCTCACCTCTGGATGCGGATACTCTGATCCTGGTGGCCTTGCGTTGCGATCATGACGTCGGCCTCGTCCAGCACAAACACTTTGATCTTCCTGGGGTCGATGAACTTGAGCTTGGAGCACCAGTCCAGCACCGTGCCGGGGGTTCCGATGACGATCTGATCCTGCAACTTTATCCCCCTCTCCACTGGAGGAGACACACCGCACAGCTGCGCATTACCGGACCATCACGACCACCACCACCACCACCACCTTCTACAATCTACATCCTCTCTATCACAGAGCAAAGTGGGGTCACAGGTATGCCAGTAGCATTTCGATTCCATGACGGGGGACTTGCTTTCTAATGGACTCCATGGCTCAGCATCATAATAGGAACTCTAAACAATGGATATCATTGACCCCACGCTTATCACACACTTATCAGTTTCCGGGAGGTTATCTGCTTCTGAAAACAGAATGTTGTGAAATGTGCATCGAGGGGAAGTTTCGACAAAAGAAATTCACAAAGCATAGCTGTGTATTCATGACGACACTGCCAGAAGAACAATAGGATTTGGGCGACAGTATCAAAAAAAATATATTAGACAAGATTAATTTTTTTTGCCAACAACTTATTTAAAAAAAAAAAAAAACCTGGCTTACGTTTGTTGCCTCGGATGGCATATGCCAGTGTGACCTCTGGATAAAACTTTCCCATCTGCTCGATAACCTTCCCAGTCTGTAAAGCCAGCTCATAAGTGGGGGACACACACAGACACTGGGAATAAAAGGGGGAGAAAGAAAAGAAACAAAAACAACAGTAGGATTAAGAAAGGTGCAGTTTTAGTGTTTAGTGGCAAATATTCATTTTCAAAGGTTAGTGATGATTGCCGGTGATTTTGAGTTACAGTTGTATGCATCATTAGTATTTTCTTCTGTTCCGCATTCATACCCAAGAGCCGATACAACAGCTGCTTAGATTGGGCAGAGTATACCCTCACTCAACTCAGAGGTACCATGCTAGGTTTTCAAACAACCTACAACCTGGTGATTTGTCCATGACCCCATCAACCCTAATAATATTTCAACCATTTCAAGCACAATTTAAAGGTTAAAACAGAAAATCAAGCACTTTAAGAAAAGTGTGTAAATACAAAGCACTTTCACAAACATGAACTTTCCACGTTCAAAATTAAGCACTTTATGGTTTTCAAGGTCCAATGGGGACTCCAAGGGACCCAACCGCCACCCACCTGCGGCCAGTTGTAGGCCGGGTCCACATGGCTAAGCATGGCCAAGACAAAGGCGGCCGTTTTTCCAGTGCCGGACTGCGATTGGGCAATCAGATTCTGTGGGCTAGAAATCAGAAGGAAATCACCAACTGACAGGAGAATGGCACAGGTTTCACAGGTTCTATGAGCCAAAGGAAGGTCAATTTGGGCTCTGCTCATTTCCTAAAGATAGTCTGTAAGAGAAGGAATACATGTACATTGTCATATTGGACATGTATCTCTATTACTTTTCACAAAAAGAATGACAAGTCCTTTGTACACCCTTGTAGTTCTGAATGAATCGGTCTGATGTTACTGCATTAACCAATTTAACATGACAAGACGCTGAATGTAAAATAATATATTTACACATAAGCAAGCAGTCCACTCCATGACCACTGACAATGTGGAGATGTTTAAAGTCCCAAACTTACGGTTCTGCAAGCATCATGGGCAAGGCATTCTCCTGGATTTTGGAGGGTCGGTTGAAACCCATGCTGTACACACCCTGAAGAAGCTGTGGCTTTCTGGAGACGCACACAAACACACGCAAATTAACTGAGGGCTATTGCACTTGGACATAGGGGGAGGGGCAAGAATTCCAGGTTGGTTTAAATACGGCCAAGGGGTCTGCTCTCCCTGCGCTGCCTGGCCGTACCTGGACCATTGTTGCTGAATGTAAATTCAAAAACTACGTTTTCTCCGATATATAAATATAATCAAACTATATACAAGATAACTTTTAACAACTAAACATGACAGAATTAATAAAGGAAATAAGAAAATAAAGTTAATCAATGACACTTTCATTAACCTTCACATTCATTGCAGCAAAACAAAATGCCAGCTATGCACTATGTACAGTACATTACAAAGTGCTGAAAATAGAGAAACTTCAGAATCTCCAGCAAATAAATGCAAATGGACATGAGGACAGATGCAAATATTTTATAATAACAATTATTCCATTTATATATTGTGAATTCCCATTAACAATTAAAATAAAAAATATGAATTCATCAGCGAAAATATCTAAGTTTTATTTTCTTATCTGAAAAGGGCCGATGTGGGTTCAGGTTTTTGTTTTAACCCAGCACTACGACACCAGATTCAACTAATTTTGCGTGCAACTGTTAATTTTTAACCGTGACTGCACTTTGACAGTAATATTTAGCTGTAAAACGCAGACATGACAACACTGGTGGGTCGTCTTATGACCTGCTTACGACACTTCCACAGTACGGTTGGAAAATAGTATGGCGGATATTTTTTGCGGACTGCTAAAACAGTGCACATTAAACAGGCTCTGATTCGGACACAGCCAAAGACATAGGCTGTGTCCGAATCAGAGCCCTATCTACCGCATCCTGTCTCCTGTGTACAGTGTACTGGCAGATGTATGCCGTTTAATGTGCACTGTTTAGTACACGACGTACAGTACGCAAAAAATATCCTCTATACTATTTTCCAACCGTACTGTGGAAGTTGCCTAATTTTCTCGTCCTGTCTACTCAACAAGCCTACTTAATATTATGTAAGGGTGCTGATTTGGAAACAACCCTTAAAATCAGGTGTCATAGTGCTGGGCTTAAAAGACCAATGCCCACATCGGCCATTTTCAGATAAAATTTGACACCCCTGTTCTATATGATCAAAGCTGTTCTCCACACAGGTCTTATGTTCACATTCAACCAACATTATATAGGAAATTCATATAAAACTGACTTACAGTCTCAGCTCTTCAAAAGATTTTACGGAGTAGAGTGGTGAGTTGGGGTCCCTCTGTAGAACCTCAACCTGATTGGTTGTATTCACTAGGTTGCTGCGTATCAGTTTGTTCAACAGTGACTGAGCTGCTTTGTCGTCTGAAAGATAAAAATGGAAACTATGCACGGCAATCCAGACTAGTCAAATTGGAAAAATGCATGGTTAAATGGAACTGCATACAAGCTCTCATCTTATACCAACCCTCATACCATGAAAATTGTTATATGGACAAAAAATATCTATACAGGAATAGAACAGATAAAATACATATTAGCATGTCTGCTAAATATCTGTAAAGAACTTGTCATTGTTACAGCAGCCTTCCCGGGTCTGTAACCCAATTACCATCAAATCGGAATAAAATAAATATAGCTCCCACAAGCAAGCAGACTTGGGAATTATCACCTTTGTCCTCATCTTCAGCCTTATCACCATTCTCCACTGGCTTCTGGGTTCCTAGGAGGAAAAATATGGGCTTTAAATAAAAACTGTGAATCTAATGAATAAGGTTTTGCCATTTTAAACTATTGTAACAGGTAAGTACCTTACTTAAAACGTCGAGTATCAGTCCATTTTCTAATTTTTACTCTACTTCAAGCATATCCTATATATTTATCATTTTATTTATCACCAAGAGTCTGCTGTTATTTTAACTGAAGAAAATGTGCAATTTAGTGTGACCGTGTGGGTGGGTAGGCCTAAGTAGCACGTTGATTCCCTGGTGGGCCACGCTCCTTTAATTAAAGCATTTAAACTTAATTGAGTAAATAAACACCCAGCTGCAGACATGGCTGATATTTCAAATGTAACATGGAAAATTGGCCAAGTTGTCTTCGAAAAGAGGTTCCCAACCTCAGTCCTGGGGACCCCCTCCTGTGCATGATGGTTTCCATTCCAAGTACAATTCCAATCCCAGAATTTTAACAAGCTGTTACTTTTTCTTAATTAGGTGTTTTTCATGTTTAGAGGGAGACATTATGTCAGAAATAGATATGCATGCTATGGAGACTAGAGTCCCATGTTCATATTGTGTACATTGTGCTATATTGCAAACAATTACATAAACAGAGGTCACACAATGACTTAACTGATCAAATTAAAGACTGAGTTGCGTCGTGTTTAATACGTTTACAAATGATTAAATAACTTTTTGTATTCATACAAATAGGTGGGAAACACAATTAAACCACTTAATCATAATAGTGTACTATTATCCCAGTACACCTGGATCCAATGTTAATATTTCTTGTGGAATAAAAGGACCTCTCAAAGAACGTTCCACATTAAGCGCCCAAATAAGATTCTATCTTGCAGGCACGAAAAATTACGTCTTAACATTCATTTCCTTACCATTTTCTTGAGGTTTAGGGTTTTCTTCTCTTTCAGTTATTTTCAGACCACCTATCTGTTATAAAAACAAATAAATACGCAGTATGTTATATGAAGCGCTTCTGGCGATGATGCAGCGTAATAAAACCAGTTTGGGCTGCTTAGTTTAGCTACCCAGTGATACCCAAACTACGACTAGTCTCCAATCGTAGCTGCTATGCAGCAAACTAATTGACGTTAACTTAAAATACTTGCACCTAAACAGCTAACTAGCTAACGTTTTACAAGTAATTCGCTAGCTTGCTAGCTGATATAAATTACACGAATGGCCAGAATATTATTTAACGTTAGTTCATTAGCTTGTGGCGTGGTTAGCCACCTGAAAGTTTTAACTAGACAACAGCATCCAGGACCAATTTGTTGATAGAAGTTGGATAATGTTAGCTAGCTAACGACCCATTCAACTCACCGATTGTGCAGCAGCTTCTTGTTCATCCACAGCCAAGGCCCAAGAATCAGTAGCCATTGTGCCTATTTTTTGTTGTAATATTTTATGTTGTGTGTATTTTGTTTCTAACCAGCTAGCAGAGCAGTGGTCAGTTACTTCCTTTGATGTATTGCTGATAATTATATGAATGAATGCTACTTAAGCAAGTTGAACATCCAAATGATTCTGTGCTGCAGCTTCCACAAAGGCGCGAGTAGAGATCACTCATGTATAGCGAGATTGCGTATTCTCCCTCATGGTGGTAGTCCGTGTTTAAAGTTCCGGTTCTAAACTCTCTGTTAATAGAAGATACAATAACGGAACTTTCGCTATCAACAATGCTTTCGTTATTCGAAAATAAATCATGTATTTTATCTTTAATTTTAATTTTCATGTTAGAATGTGTTTTATTTTACTTTCTTGAACAAAATATATTTTACAACCTGTTCCTTTTTCTTATTCATTTTGTAGGAATGACTTGTTTTTTCTGTGTTCATTCCCACAGTGTGGTTATTACTTGGAGAATTACTTTTTGTCCTTGAATTAATTTGTGGTTCGATACCAAGATCGAATTGGCCAATGTGTCTGTAAAAAAAGAAACCAGGGCAGGGAGCTCTATTAGGCACAGAATCTTAGCCGTTTAAGAACTCAGACGCCTTTCTCTTAACCTTCTATGTTAGCATTGTATTGCCATCTGAGTTCAGGCGTTGTTAAGGGTCCGTATAAAAAAACAATCGTTCCAAATATTTACACGTATTTCCTAATTCCCTAGTATGTCTTAAAGGCGTTAATCACCAGATTGAAATGATACAAAAACAAAAAGTCATTTCGGGTCATATAGACCCTAAAATAATAGGAAGGTTAATAATACATGACTAATTTCAACTGCAACAGAAGAGACAAAATGAGGCCATGCGTGAGAAAAATTACATTTTGAAATTCAGCACCACTTCTGATGTGTGATTATGGGTAACATAATCTCAATAGAGAATCTAGTCTAGATCATTATCAGATTTATCAAAGATAAGACCTTTTTTCCAACATTTACATACTTGTTCCATACAACAACAAATCAATAACAAAACAATGCATTTCTGTCAATGCAAAGTTAATTGTGCATAATAAATCGCCAATCAAACCCAATAGAAGACCAAACTGTAAGGGAAAGTAGGTTATGCTGAGCTCTATATGATACATATACCAATGTTGCTTATGGCCTACAGTATATATACTGTTATATACTGTATATTACTTGGCAATAAGAATGGATTGCATTTATTTTGTGTTTTCATCATTTCAAAGAACAATCTCAAACATTATATTCCTTGCCTTGATACCAACATATTCTATATACAAATAATTATGGGTATGTGCAATTAAAGGTTGGTAATTCTGAAATTTAAATGACATAGGCCTTCACAGAAAAAGTGTTGATATATTCAATTGAATTGCAGATACTGTACTTATGACTAAGTTTGGGATAATTTAATTAAACAAATTTGCTTTAAATTAATTACAGATATAGTATCTATAACTGTGTTGTCATATGCTCACTTCAGCTAGAGATGTCTGAAAAGCAGTGGATGGATATCTCATATCTGTAATTCCAAAATACCCATTTACACTGGAGATACAGAGCGAGTAAGTGAGAGAGACTTTATGAACTGCATTGTTAACTTCATTAATTAAATTGTTGAATGGTGAACTTGTTGACAATAACAGTTTTTTTTAACCTTTTCTAATCTTGTGTATGTCAAGAAGCCTGCAAATGCAGATTTTGATCGTCATGGTTACCTCCATGGAAAAACAGATGGATCTGCCTGATGATGGCCACAGCTTTGCTCAGGCAAAGTATCAGATCATAACCATCCACTATGAGATAAAGGGCTTAGCTATCAAGGGTTTGTGTGTGTGTGTGTGTGTGTGTGTGTGCCTTTGAGTCATGTTTGTGTCTGGTCATGTGTAAGTGTATGCATTATGCATGTGTACATGTATGTGCAAACCATGCATACATGTATGTGTGTGCGTGTGTACGTCACGTGGCATGTGGGTGTGTGTGTTTGGAGTGCGGAGTATGTGCCCCCACTGCTTTAGTCCACACATGGTTTTACATTTTATTTATTCTGCTCAGCACTCGGTGGCTAGCAGAAAGGAGGCACGAATGGGGACTCTCGTCATGGACTCCACGCAGTGAGAGGGGGTGGTGCCCATACTGGGAGTAGAGAAGGGAGGGGAAAGGCGCCAGTAATCTGTTGCACAGGACTGTTTCACTGTCAGCAAAGCTTTTAAAACTCAAATGACAAGCAAGAAACCGACAGACACATCAACGCACACGTTTCCACTCTGGATGGATTGGTGCTTGTTTTTTTTATTGTAGAAACCTGACAGTTCTCACCTTGTTTGCCAGCTGACCACGACTGAGAGAGAGAGAGAGAGCGAGAGAGAGAGCGCGCGCAAAAATCATCACTGGGTCAATACTTCTCTCCTCTTTGTAATTGGAAGGCTCAAAAAAGCAGAAAAAAAGATTCAAGCTGATTGCTGTTGGAATCAAATGAAAGGTAAGCTCTGTTGTCTGGAGAACTATGAGTGCTGGTCTGCCTGCTTGTTACCTTTGCTGCTTGTTACTTATGCCCCTGTCATGTTTCTTGAGATATCCTCAAACTGTCCCTGGGGTTCCTATAGGCATGTGTAGGGATTGTTCTCAATGCTCTTCTCACTGTAGGAGTATGATTTTAACCTGCTTAACATATAGAAGCATCATGGGAAAACTATTCATCTTGATCTATGTTGAGCAACAAAAAAGGTCATGAATGTGAATGAAAAATCCACTTTTTCCAATAATTTTTTGTTTTTAGTAAAAACAGTTCATCCGTTTTTTGCATATTATCTGAATAATATGATTGTTAGGCTTTTTGGTTTTATTGCAAATGCAGTGGAGTCTGAAAAATGATCTCATAATGTTTAGCATATACAAGAAACGATACAAGAAAATATGGCAAAGGAGTGAGCCGTCAACAGGTGGCTGGCTCACTCACCAGTTTCTCTCAAGTGCTTATATTGGCTGAAAGGAGCGGAGAGTGGCTGCTTCAATATTGATATTTGCCAATTTTGCTACATGCTTTCATATCCAATTAGTATTTCCTGTGAGCCAGGAGTATTCTGCGGGGCAGAGTCGTTCGAGAAGCGGTCCCCCAGGATTCTGTAACTTGAGATACATCATTATCCCCCATTCTCAGTGCCACACACACACACACACACACACACAAACACACAGATGCACACACACACACACACACACACACACACACACAAGCACACGCATACACACACACACACACACAGAAGGAAACAGAAGAAACTTCATATATTTATGCAGCCCACAAAACACACACAAACATGCACAGACAGACAGACAGACACGCACATGCACAGACACACACACACAGACACACACACACACACACACACACACGCACAAACACACACACACACACACACACACACACACACACACACACACACACACACACACACACACAAGGAAACATAAGAGACAGGAACACTTCATATATGTATGCAGCCCACAAAAACACATGCATTACAAACAATGAAAAGAGCCAGGTGAGGGACACATTAATTCAATCATAGTCATGCAAGTTTCAAGTATTCCTTCATGGAACAATTTTGTTATTCTCTTGTGATGCTGTTAGGCAGTGTTTTCCCCTTATAATGCAGTTTAAAAAACAGTTACTTTGCATAACTGGATTGTCGTAAGTCTCTTAGATTGAAATATGGAGCCAAGCAAATTAATACATATAGTGAATGTATTTAGAGTGGTAATGCACAGGAGTTATTTAGGAGTATTATAGGCTTCCACTAGCCTGTCTCTCAATAGAAATTATGCTTTTCACACTTATTTTTCAGAAGCCCTTTGTGAGGGAGGGGGGTGGATTCCTGCTTGCATGCTCCTTGTTTGCACAGCTCAGAACGCATGATGGCAGTGTTCACACAAAGAGAGAGATCCAAAGCAAATGGGAGGATTAAATCAAACTGACCTTTTCAATTTCAATTAAGAAAAAGATGCAGGCCACAAAAGCTTAACTTAATTATTTAGGGACAGTTTCCAGATCTGCAGTTCCCTATGGACTGTGGGTCACTCAAATAAATTAACCCCTAGATGCAGTGTGATTCACTGACTCTGAGGTCTTACCCCCAACAAATTTTGAAAACTATAAGCTTTATCATAGGGCACTTTGAAAGGTTACTCTGAAAATTGGAATTCATTCTGGGGAGAAAAAAAACTGATTGACCTGGTAAAATTTAAGCTAACTGGAAAAAAAGTCTTCTCTGACCACAACTTTTTTTAACATTTTAAAAGAGAAATCAGAGCTGCCAGAAATGTGTCAGCTGTAAAAAACCCATATTGTTGAATTTCCAAATTGGTTCAGATTTCCCAGCAGCCATTGCATGAAAGATCCATCAGTGACAGCCCAGTGTGTTGGGAAAGGGCAAGGATTGAAGACACTGAATGCTCTCTGCATGCATGTTAAAAGTGCACGCTTCACAACAGTCAGGGGAGACATGACTGTCTTCCCCACGGCCTGCATACATCACCCTCCCTTGTAAGATTAACATGACAATGTGGGCCATTGGTTGCAACCCTGTCTTTCAGAGCCTCACTCCTCAGTCCTCTCTCCCCTGTTTTGCACCTTTGATGTTGTAGTGGTGATTTGCAGCAGCCTTTCATTGTAGCGAGTGTTTACAGGGAGCGCTAGACAAACACAAGGCACCAGGTGCAACGCTGCTTCCAGGAAAATCCTCCAAACTAACATCTCATATACGCTCAGTGTCTCTGTAACCGCTTGTCACACCAATGTTCAGAGGAAGATGTACTGTATCTTACCTGTTGCCAAAGTACTGGTAAATGGAAATGCTGCAGCAGCTAGTAATGGGAGTGGAACCTCTCCGTCCACCCCTTCTGCAGAGTGAAAAGAAGCTAGTCTTGGAGGAAATGAAAGGACAGGCCTGCAAATGTGATTGGACATTCAAAATTAGGAGTGAGGGGGGAAAAATAACTAGGATAGAGAGCTGAGTACAACAGCCTGTTGAATTGACACTGTAATGTAGCGCACACCTCAGAAACGGGCTGGAAATACATTTGAATGATGAAGCTGAAACACCCAATGACCTCATTATCATCAGTAAAATACTTTCTTTTCTTTACACTTTGCTAACAAGCAAAAAATGTGAATGGACATGAAAATTAGTCACCTAGGCTCTGTACTCCTGACATTTGTCTTCCATGTATATTTTTATTTTTTACAACTACTTGAAGGAAGGCAAGCTTAAAAAAAGCACCATGCCGGGCCTGATAAACAAAGTTAAACGGAGCATCCTGCCACTCAGCGTCTCTGAAATTACTTCCTGCGTTAGAGGTTACACCCTGGCTATGACCGCCTCCATGACCTATAACAACATTGAGGACCACCCCATTGAAGGTGAGAAGGAAGACCTTTTCCACACAGCAAAAATGCCGGTGTAAATCGAACAATGCTGGTGTACATTAAACACCCTCTGGTGTTAAATGTAGGGTACGCCACCATTTTTGCTGTGCATGTCGTGGTATGGTGTGTGAATATTCTGTGGAGATGTAAACAATGCTGTTAGATACTAGATAATGTCTCATACCTTAAAGTTTTGCAACTGGATATTCCATTCAATCCCCTTTACGTTTTAAAACCTTCAGGGAATGTTTGGTGCTCCCTTTAGTCTATAGGTGATGAATAGCCAGTTAGGTGGTGTGAACAGTGAAGAGGAGCCATCGCACTGAGAGAGGGATCCCTTCTTCAGCTTTTTGGTGACTTCAGTTAATTAATAATACAAAAAAAAATACTGTTTAATTTTAACTGTATAAAAAAAATAAAAAAAAGTGGTGCAAGTTTGTGAAGTGGAAAGCATGAACTAAAATGATGAATTATGGCATAATTTTCTTCACATGCTATAGCTATGAAACTTTTTTGTCATTACATGTATATGGTTTGAGAACAAAAAACTGCTGTGTGTTTTACTGTATGTAATGCCCCAAAAATAGAAAATGAGAGTGCGGGAAAAATTAACCAAGGATTTATGATTTGTGCACCCCGTCCATTGCATTGGTCTGCAGCCTCAGATAAAACCATCCTTCAGAAGATGGTGGTCTCAAACCTTCCACCAAAAGGATCAACTGAGGAATCTAGCTCAGCAGGTTCTCCATCACCAAACTATCAGACAATTTAGTCCGTCTGAAAAGCCGAACATTTCACTTTATTTTCTCTTTGTGTTGGATGTGAGTCATTAAGCTTAAAAGCCAGCCTCTCTGAGAAAGCTTGTGGGTCCAAGCCCCCAATTTTATGTCTCCCCAGTGCCTTGTAATGGCATCTGAAGGGATGATCAGCATGACTGATTTGATATGCTTGGTCTGTACGTCGGTCCCGGGTAATCTGCGCCTGGGCCAGCTCTGATAAAAACATATTGCACTGTGATCTGAGAGCCGAGTCGGCCTGCTGGCATACTGCCTCTCAGTAGCATACTGCCACGAGAGCATACTGCCACGAGAGCCGTTTGTTTTGGGATTTTGCCCAGTTGCCCCTACTGCATATTCAGGCAAGACTCCGCCAAAACTTGGACGATAAGTCAATTACAATTCCAGCCACCCCACAGAATTTGTAATGCCCCACAAACAGCCGAAACATGCTTTTCTACAGCTAAAAAGCAGCTGGTACGTGCTGCATTGGAAGTCTTCTTATTCCCTCCTTCCATCGCTGGTTCCTGGGTGATATTTATTTACATGATATTTATGTGGAACTTATGATTGCTAGGATCATAGAGGTGGGGGGCAGGTGGGGAGGGGTGGGCTATACTATGTTTTTTTTGGGAAAATGAAACTAGAGGTGACATATTGTAATTTGTGTAGCCTACAGTACACTGACGTAACCTGGATCAAATTGAGCTGTGATCCTGGACCCTTTCCCCAGGTGTCTTTGTCTACCCCTTGGATGAATGCTCTACAGTGGTGGGCTTTGAGGCTATTGTCTCCAGTCAGGTCATCACCATTCGGATCAAAGACAAGGCCAAAATTGACGACTGCTACTTTGACTGCTGCACATTGGCCAATGGAGCCTTAAGGACTGGTAGCGGTAAGGATGTGGAGAAAACCCATTTTGTACTTCATAATGTTTAGAGTATTTTCATCATGGATAGCTATAATTTGTAATGTTTATTCAATGCTTAGAATTTTTTTAATATCCAGAAGCTCTGTACTCGAGCGACAAGTCTTTGATTGGATGTTTAAAACAAGTTCCAATAAGTCATATCCATCGGTAGATTTTTGGAAGCTACCGACAAATGTGTATTCCTGGTTTTGTGTTTCCTGACTAATCTTTTTTTGTGCAGGGTATAACATTGTATGCATGAATTGTGTGTAGCATTAAGTTGAATTGATCTTTTAAAGTTTTAATGGTGAGAGAACCTACAGTTTAAAAGCTATACCCAGTATATGGCATAGCTGTAAGTGAAGCTTGAACATGGCTTTTTTTATGCAGTTGAGTGCGTGGAGTTTAAGTGCAGTTGGACTTATACTTCAGGTCGAATTTTGTTGGATGAAGACTTGGAGCGGACTGTACTGGTGGTCAACCTCGGGATCATTCCTCCCCTGGAGACAGTCACGGTGCTGGTCAGCACATCCTCTGAGCTGACCACCCTCCCAAATGGGGCCGTCAAGGTCACTTCCCCGAAAGTTTGCACCCCAAAAGTCCTGCGGTCCGTTAACGAGGAGCATGGTTTCTCCCCAAAGCTGGCTGGAATGTAAGTGTCCACGTGTTGTCGTGCAGTGAATCTGCAGAGGTGAATCCAAAGACTCTACTTTTTGTCAACTGAATTTCCCCCAACAATATGTTTTAAGCTCTGTTGTGCCCATGGCAAGCTAATTGTGGTGTCATTTATCTCAATCTATAGGCCTTTAATAACTTCAATCAATCAATTAAACAAGGATTTTAATTAATATGAAATCCAACGAAAATCCAAATTATAACAGGTTCATCGTTATTTACAGGATCTGGAAAGCTGTAAGAACTCCCATTGTTGGAGTCACCTGATTACAGACACCTGATTACATGATTAAGTTAATAAATTGCAATAAATGTGTGGATTTAAAGAACGCATTGGCGAATGATGGATGAGAGTATGGATACATTTTAAGATGGATGGGTGTATGGGCCATTCTGTGGGTGGGTGAGTAGATTCATTATGTCAACACTGACTACTATTTTTCCCCTTAGGAAGGACAGGCATCAGTGTGCCTCAGGTCCACCCGACCAGACCTCCACCAGCAGCCAGCTGTGCCTGGCCTGGCTGCTAGAAGAAGAGCCTGTAAACTCCATCGACTACGAATTTAAATTCCAGCTGGAGATCCGGGGACCCTGCCTCCTGGCTGGTCAGGCACTCGGTCCAGAATAATTCCTCTCTAAATAGGAACCTCACCCCATATGAGAATTTGTAGGATTTACCCAATACCCATACCATTATTCACTGCATTTTTCCAATGGTTTGCAGCAACAGTGTCTCTCTGTTATCTGTATAAACAGTTTCTTCACATTGTGATTGCAGCTGAAATTAATTCAAATGTACTTTGACAATGTGTAATCACATTTTAATCAATAAATCAATCTATGCAAATTTTATTGTGACTGTCTTATAGCAAAATGATACAAGCAGGCAAATTGCTATTTCTGCCTCTTTTTCCCAGACAGCACCCAACCACATACACTATTTTAAATGTCATTGCAGTCTGTATCTATCTCATTATTTCACTTATATCATATTTTCTTAATTAAAATTGATAGCATATTGTATCAATGTTCACATTCACTTAAACAATCCTTTCACAGTTGTATACATATAACCGCCACCTCTAGTTTGTGCATTGATATTGCATATTTGAGAAGGCTGAGCGTTTTTCTGTGCAGGAGTAGAGAGCCCCACACATGCCATCCGGGCCGACGCAGACCCCTGTGCCCGCTCTGCCACCAGTATTGTCATCACCCTGGCTGACAAGTATACCTACGACTGCCCCGTGGAAATCCTCATCTACCCAAGCGGTGAGGGCCTCGTGCTTCATCTCCCCCTGCCAGGAATGGATATAGAAATGATTTGTTCAGGGAAAACAATTTGAGAAAGCGCCCTCCCTCTTCTGCACGTACACATACACACACCCCCTCTAGGGGCCCCCATGGACCCGCTAGTGCCCGGGAAATCTTTCCCTTAGCTCCACCCCTGCCCCCTGCCATCTCCAGTACCGTTATGCATGCATCAGGCAGAGCACCCCTAGAGCCATCTATTTAAAGCCGCTGTGAGGAAAAATAAGTGCAATTGGCAAAGAAGTAAAATACGATAACAACCTTCATCCCATAATTCACTTATAAGGTGGGCTGCTCACCCCTTGTCTCTGGGGAACTGATGTATTAGAGCTGACCAGCCTCCCTCCTGCATCCGCCCCCCACCCCTGCTTTCCCATGGTTTTCAACCCCGTGAGGGTGATTCTGCCCTCTGATTGGCTGCTTCCTACGCACAGGTGTATCGTTGATTTGATCAAAGTCCCTTGCAAAATTACTTCACTTCAAGTCAGTGCTGAACCTGAATCTGATGTGGGGGGGGGGGGTTTCCATTAGCCTAATATTCCCTGCCTGTCTCCAGAGCCGTTTCGGCCACATGTTCTCATTGAGGACGGCGACCTGACCCCTGAGGAGTACGAGGAACACCTAAAGGGGAAGAGCGATTACATCAGAGCGATGAAGCGGGACCCTGGTGACAGGAAGAAAGTGAGTGCCACAGTGTGATGGGAATCCTGATAGATTTCCTGCCCCGGGGAACAGTGCCAGGCAGAAGGAAACCCAAAGGGGGCTCTTGTCTGTTTTCCATTTAAATGTATTTAACCATTTAATACAGTGGGCACGTATCTCCTTCTCCTTGAATATTTACAAAGATTGCTACAGCTGCTGCTGACCTGCTCATCAAGTTTAGGACATTGCCATAAAGACCTAGCTTGTTGAATGCTATGCTACTAAAATCATAGTACAGCAAAGCAAATGACCAATACTAACGGTCATTACTGAAGATTAAAGTACACATTACAGTAATTACTTGTTCTACTTTCATGTTTATGCTATACATTTTGCTATGCTTGCATTTGCACATGATTTGAAACAAGTAACATGGATTATCTATTGACACTTATTGACTTGAACGTGGAAATTGCTCCTTGAATGCCTGGCCTGGGTACCTTAACCTGATATAAATCCTTACATCCCCAATTGTTCAGCAACTTACAACAAGAGGTCTGGAGAAGAGAGACAAAGAAAGAGAGAGCACTCACCCATAAAACAGTTTCCATGGAAACCACATAAAGGTCTTCAGTACAGAGCTCCGTATATACCTGCATGTACAATGATCAGAATGATTTTCTTTGTTCATTGGTGCCAGTGGCTTTGTTCTTTCTATCTTAAAGACAGAATTAGAAAGGGCTGTATCCTGGCCAGTCCTACTGAGACAAATCATAAAGAAACTATATATAATATATCTATGCACATGTCCGGTCGTTCTGGTAGGTGAAGAACATGCACTGAAGAACTTCTGAAGAAAGTCTTACTAAAACTGACCGCAAGAGTAGCATGTGGACTTCTATGTGTTTTACACACATCACATAAAATGAATATGTCTGCTTTATGTAAAACAGTATTATTGTTATATGTGACAAAAAGGGAATCAGCGAGTGCACAACTCTTTGGGCTGGTTCTGGTTCCATGACAGGGCATATGCAAATCTTACAGGTTTATGGGGAGGGTCGTTGGTTAGGCCATTTGTGTCTGTATGGACGATATTTCCCTTTTTGTTGGGTTCCTTTCTTAGGATATTGATGTGAAATTCTGAGGAACAGCCACTGACTATGTGCCCACGCTTCTTGCTGAGTTGCTAGGATACACTGTGACTTCAGTTGAAACTTGTTTACAGTTTACAGTTATGATTTGATTAACTTTGATATGGACATTTTTAGGTCAAGAAAAATAGCAAGTGGCATTTCGTATTTATTATTCTATATTTAGTACCATATGTATGATAATGATGATCATGGCTTCTTTTTCTTCTTCTTCTTCTCATCACTTTTTAAAATTTTGTAGCAGTAGTATTAGAACTACTTAGGTTGATAAAAAATTAATCGAGTATTAACAATAGTTTAACATCACAGAATCAAAAAGAAATTTAAACAATGCTTAAATAATCAAAACAGTTAAATTAAAAAGCGGTGTTCAAGTGCCCAGGAACATTAACTACTGAAGAAAATGATAGGCTATCATGGGAACTCTCTGTTGATAGAAAGATATGAGAAGAACGTAAATTTACGGCATGAAATGTAAATTAAATAAAAGCAGGAAACATTCAGAAGTATTGTAAAGTGCCTTGAGGAGGTGGTGAAAGGTAAACATTCATGGGAGTTTATTCTACTGTGGGGGATCAGGTGACAGAGGCTTATAAATGAAGTGAAGAGATGCAGGAGAAAGACTGTCCGTCTGTCTGAGAATGATCCCCAGAGACAAAGGGGCAAGCCTCTGAAAGGAAAAGCGATTAACACAAGGGCAAGAAATAACAAAGGCTGTGAAGCAAAAAAAGAGAAGATTTAAGATTAAGGTCATTTTTAGAATAGAGGAGTGTGTGGGGGGGTAGTGAGTGTGAAGACAGATGTAATGGCAGTAGGTTGTAGAACACAAGGGTGGAGAGTAGGGAAGAGATAATGAGAAGGAATCATTGCATATTTGATTATGCGGTTGTCCCTGCCTTGAGATATGCATGTGATGAAGTCAAATGCTTTTTACACACCCTCGGCTATTTGGGCGCATCATATACAATGTTAAGACCCCTCACCTGTAGATTTTACGCTAACTGGGTTGCCAGGCCCACACTGTTCTGTTAATTTACAGTAACGGCCTGTAAAATAGTGAAGGTACGAAATTGTAAATAGCTGAAATGTAAATAATTGTATTGTTTACGGTGATATACAACCTAATACCGTATGCTTAACATATTGTTATAGTTATTTATACCGTAAAGTTCTGGTAACCCAGTGTTGTCAGTATTTTACAGTAAAATATTTTTTGCAGTCTATCAATAACGGTAAAAATAAATTAATCATGTACAGTTGAAATCGAAAGTTTACATACACCTTAGCCAAATCCATTTAAACTCAGTTTTTCACAATTCCTGACATTTAATCCTAGTAAACATTCCCTGTCTTAGGTCAGTTAGGATCACAACTTTATTTAAAAAATGTGAAATGTCAGAATAATAGTAGAGAGAATGATTTATTTCAGCTTTTATTTATTTCATCACATTCCCAGTGGGTCAGAAGTTTACATACACTCTGTTAGTATTTGGTAGCATTGCCTTTAAATTGTTTAACTTGGGTCAAACGTTTCGGGTAGCCTTCCACAAGCTTCTCACAATAAATTGCTGCAATTTTGGCCCATTCCTCGTGACAAAACTGGTGTAACTGAGTCAGGTTTGTAGGCCTCCTTGCTCGCACACGCTTGTTCAGTTCTGCCCACAAATCTTCGATTGGATTGAGGTCAGGACTTTGTGATGGCCACTCCAATACCTTGACTTTGTTGTCCTTAAGCCATTTTGCCACAACTTTGGAAGTATGCTTTTGGGTCATTGTCCATTTGGAAGAGCCATTTGCGACCAAGCTTTAACTTCCTGGCTGATGTCTTCAGATGTTGCTTCAATATATCCACATGATTTTCCTTCCTCATGATGTCATCTATTTTATGAAGTGCACCAGTCCCTCCTGCAGCGAAGCACCCCCACAACATGATGCAGCCACCCCCATGCTTCACGGTTGGGATGGTGTTCTTCGGCTTGCAAGCCTCAACCTTTATCTTCCAAACATAACAATGGTCATTATGGCCAAACAGTTAAATTTGTGTTTCATCAGACCAGAGGACATTTCTCCAAAAAGAGATTTCTCCACATTGTCCCCATGTGCAGTTGCAAACTGTAGTCTGACTTTTTTATGGCGGTTTTGGAGTAGTGGCTTCTTCCTTGCTGAACAGCCTTTCAGGTTATGCCGATATAGGACTCGTTTTACTGTGGAGATAGATACTTTTGTACCTGCTCCCTCCAGCATCTTCACAAGGTAATTTGCTGTTGTTCTCGGATTGATTTGCACTTTTTGCACCAAAGCACGTTCATTTCTAGGAGACAGAACGCGTCTCCTTCTTGAGCGGTATGACGGCTGCGTGGTCCCATGGTGTTTATACTTGCATACTATTGTTTGTACAGACAAACGCGGTACCTTCAGGCATTTGGAAATTGTTCCCAAGGATGAACCAGACTCGTGGAGGTCGACAATTTTCTTTCTGAGTACTTAGCTGATTTTTTTTGATTTTCCCATGATGTCAAGCAAAGAGGCATTGAGTTTGAAGGTAGGCCTTAAAATACATCCACAGGTACACCTCCAATTGACTCAAATAATGTCAATTAGCAGTTTCTAAAAGTTTCTAAAGCCATGATATAATTTTCTGGAATTTTCCAAGCTGTTTAAAGGCACAATCAACTTAGTGTATGTAAACTTCCGACCCACTGGAATTGTGATATAGTGAATTAAAAGTGAAATAATCTGTCTGTAAACAATTGTTGGAAAAATTACTTGTGTCATGCACAAATTAGATGTCCTAACTGACTTGCCAACACTATAGTTTGCTAACATGAAATCTGTGAAGTGGTTAAAAATGAGTTTTAATGACTTCAACCTCAGTGTATTTAAACTTCCAACTTCAACTGTATATTACGGTGGTTCTCCATAAACAATACCATTATTTACATTTCAGCCATTTACAATTTTGTCCCTTCGCTATTTTAAAGACTTTTAAAATTCACTGATGAGGGAATGTTAAAAGTATTTGAGTTGTATTTTGAGTTCCTCACATCAGGATCTGACCTTGTCTTATAATTATTAGATTATTCTCTTTATTGTGCATTTTGGTTAAATGCAGATTACTATGTGTTCATCTCAACACCAAAACAGGTAGAGATTATACGTAAACGGCTCCACAAGGACCTGCTGCACAACCCTGTGGTCATGCTCAACTTCTGCCCTGACACGAAGGCGATGGCCTCTGACCTGAACCATGTCCCAGGGGAGTTTGTCTTCCTCATCGACCGTAGCGGAAGTATGAGTGGTGTCAACATCAGCCGAGTAAAGGTGAGGGAGCGTGAGCGATGTCAACATCAGCCGAGTAAAGGTGAGGGAGCGTGAGCAACGTCAACATCAGCCGAGTAAAGGTGAGGGAGCATGAGCGTCAACAACTATAAGAGAGCATGAGAGGTGCGTCAACATCAGCCAAGTAAAGGTGAAGGAGCGTGAGCGATGTCAACATCAGCCGAGTAAAGGTGAGGGAGCGTGAGCAACATCAACATCAGCCGAGTAAAGGTGAGAGAGCGTGAGCGATGTCAAGATCAGCCGAATAAAGGTGAGAGAGCATGAGAGGTGCGTCAACATCAGCCGAGTAAAGGTGAAGGAGCGTGAGCGACGTCAACATCAGCTGACTAAAGGTGATGGAGCGTGAGTGATGTTAACATCAGCTGAGTAAAGGTGAGGGAGCGTGAGCGATGTCAACATCAGCCGAATAAAGGTGAGAGAGCGTGAGCGACGTCAACATCAGCCGAGTAAATGTGAGGAAGCGTGAGCGATGTTAACATCAGCCGAGTAAAGGTGAGGGAGCGTGAGCGATGTTAACATCAGCCGAGTAAATGTGAGGGAGCGTGAGCGATGTTAACATCAGCCGAGTAAAGGTGAGGGAGCGTGAGCGATGTCAACATCAGCCGAGTAAATGTGAGGGAGCATGAGCAATGTTAACATCAGCCGAGTAAAGGTGAGGGAGCGTGAGTGATGTCAACATCAGCCGAGTAAAGGTGAGGGAGCGTGAGCGATGTCAACATCAGCCGAGTAAAGGTGAGGGAGCGTGAGCGATGTTAACATCAGCCGAGTAAAGGTGAGGGAGCGTGAGCGATGTCAATATCAGCCGAGTAAATGTGAGGGAGCGTGAGCGATGTCAACATCAGCCGAGTAAAGGTGAGGGAGCGTGAGCACCATCAACATGAGCTGAATAAAGGTGAGGGAGTGTGAGCGATGTCAACATCAGCTGAGTAAAGGTGAGGGAGCGTGAGCGATGTCAACATGAGCTGAATAAAGGTGAGGGAGTGTGAGCGATGTCAACATCAGCTGAGTAAAGGTGAGGGAGCGTGAGCGATGTCAACATCAGCCAAGTAAAGGTGCGAGAGCGTGAGCGATGTCAACATCAGCCGAATAAAGGTGAGGGAGCATGAGCGATGTCGACATCAGCCAAGTAAAGGTGAGGAAGCATGAGTGATGTTAACATCAGCCGAGTAAAGGTGAGGTAGCGTGAGCGATGTCAACATCAGCCGAGTAGAGTTGAGGGAGCATGAGCGACGTCAACATCAGCCGAATAAAGGTGAGGGAGCGTGAGAGGTGCGTCAACATCAGCCAAGTAAAGGTGAGGGAGCATGATCGATGTCAACATCCCAAACGGGACCTTTCTGTGTGGAGTTCTCCCTGTGTCCGCGTGGGTTTCCTCCGGGTACTCCGGTTTCCTCCCACAATCCAAAAAACATGCAGGTTTAGGCTAATTGGGGGGGCATTAACAGGGCGTTGCTGCAAAAAAGCATGTGTGCTCAGTCAACCTACCCTGTATAAATAAAGGTAAAAAATAAAGGGAGCATGAGCGCCATCAACATGAGCCAAATAAAGGTGAGGACGCATGAGCATCATCAACATCAGTCAAGTAAAGTTGAGGGAGCGTGAGAGGTGCATGAGGAAGTTATTTTTTACACAAACCTATTATGCACATTTGACATCCCAATAAAAATATTGGAGGTAATTTACTTCAAGTGATGGGAAATTCAGATGTTATGAGAGACAAAGGGGATCTACAAGAAGAATCCTGGCTGGATGCTCCTGGCTCTACAGCTGGTTTTTAACCTTGTTAACCGTGTTTCTAGAGTTTGTTTCCCTCTCATTCTCAGGAAGCCATGTTGGTGATTCTGAAGAGCCTTGTCCCAGCGTGCCTGTTCAATATCATAGGATTCGGCTCCACTTTCAAAACTCTCTTCCCCTCTAGCCAGAGCTATGATGAGGTATGGAGATGGATTAATCCCAGGCCTGGAAAATGCAAAGACACTTCCTGCTTAAACTGAGGGCCAAGTTGTACCAAACCCTACTCAGCTGTCTTGTATTATGTGAACATATTTTAAAGTCATCATCTGTGTTGACTTAAGTGTTTTCATTGAAAAACTTTCAAATGTGTCCTAAATGACAGTAAAATAAAAAAATGTCCATGGTACATTGATACTGACTTGAGAAACTTAACTGCTGTTTCGGCACTCTCAGCTACATAAATACGCATATTCTGACTTGTAACTGCGGAAATTTGCCCGGAGCTCCCATTCAATTGATATTTTTGGCATTATTCATAGCTACAAGGTGACTTTAATTATAAAATCTGTATCTCAGTTGCCTAAATGTGTGTGTGTTTTGTTTTTTGCATTTTCATTTGGGCATTTTGGATATGTAAACAAAGCAAATATAAGTTGCTGGAAGCACATGGGAGAGAAGCATTTTTAGCTAGATGTTTCTGTAGCTAATCATACAGCTTATATCTTCAGCTTTTGCAATGATTATGTTCATTTTACTCAGTTCAACTGGAAATTGTTAATATGACTTGAACAAAGAGAACATTGTGGCGTGAGACAAAAATTAATTGCCTGCCAATTGTCACCAATAATTCCAAGAACTGTCACTTTTGTTAAGCAAAAGAAACATAAATCTTTGAGACCTTAAGTCTGAGCTGGTACAGTCTATTACAGTCACAGATATTTTAAAACATCCCATTTAACTGTCTGAATTAAGCAAGAAACAGTGCCTTCAATTGATTTCTGTATATCGAGTGAAAAAGCACATGCCTTGTTAATCCACTTGTAAGGAAAGTAATGGTGACACAGAGGGAAACGAGCCCAAAGCCGCAGAAGAGCTGGAAGGGTTTGTGCTAAATGTAACAACACATTGCCGTCTTTTGGATTGAATTAGCTGGGTGGAGGTCCATGAAAAAAACTATTCTGGGAATGGGCTGATTGGATTATACATTTTAATGGTAGATGCTAATATTTAAAACATTCATGGCACTTTAACTTGTCTTAATATTATCCATATCCATATTATAGCTCATGGAACTGAAAAGTGTGTACATTCCGTGGGTTTTGCAATGCCACTGCTGAAACCACGCTCTTGGTCTTTGTCAGGAGAACCTGGGCATAGCTTGCGAGCACATCAAGAAGATCCGAGCCGACATGGGCGGCACCAACATTCTGGCACCCCTTGACTGGATCACACAGCAGCCCCTGTACCGGGGCCACCCCCGGCTTCTCTTCCTGCTCACCGACGGGGCTGTCACCAACACAGGGAAGGTCATTGAGCTGGTGCGCAGCCACGCCCGCTACACCAGGTAGTGTACCCCCCCCCCCCCCCCACTCCCCCAAACTTCCCATGCCATGGTAGTGAGAATCAAAGGACTGTCTGTCTGTCAGAATGTAACTGTGAGGGGGAGTGTAAGGTTCAGAGAACCAAATGCAACCGATAAGGATTTCTAAAAGCGTATCTAGAAAGATACGCCACAAAAGCGGAAGTAACCACACCAGGACAGGGATAACACAGGATCGGGAGCAAAACTTCCCTAGCACAAGGCAAAACAAAGCAACCTCAAAAACGGAGGCGATCTCGATAAACAGCGAGAATAACTAACAAAAGAACCTCACCCACTAAATAATTAGGTGTAACAAGAGGTAGTGAAACAAAGCAAAACTCGAAAAAACGAGTGAAGGAAAGAACAGAAAAGAACCCGTTATCCAAAGCTCTAGAGGCAAAAGAGCTTGAACACAAAAGGTAACAGGTAAAAAGAATAAATGATAAAGAGAACAATAGAAAAGAAAAAAAGAAAACCAATCTAATCCTAATTCTTAACCGGACTTGCTGCGTTTCTTATTCGTACGAACCAGAAATGCAGTGACCGAATTCCTATACCTTACCGACTTCGTTGTCAACATAGCAAAGACAATATCAAAATGCTAGAATGCGGAAGTCCTGGGCTATTTATAACCGGCAGGAAACCCAAAACAGGTGTAAGGAATAATAGCAGAGCAAGATCCAAAAAACGGAATGGAGACGGAAAAAATCCGATAGAGCGTCCCGACGACGCCAGATAGAATAATGACTGCAGAAGCATCAGAGGCTGCCAATAACGATGACAGTAACTGATATTTACTTTTAGGCATTTAGCAGATTTAGCAGTAGATTTAACATTATCTGGAGCAACTTATATAAGAGGATTACATTTAAAAAATCTAATTCAAATCTATTGAGATTTTGAGGGCAGATAGACTGATACTTTATTAATTACCTGTTGGAAGGATCAGAATATGTTTCACGAGAATTAAATTGCCTGCTCATGAAGTCACTCATGAAAAAAGCGAACATTTACAGATGTGACCGTTGTGTCCCAATACAGTTCAGCTCCTGCCTGATTCTGTGTTCTGTTGAAATATACACTATTTAAATATCTGCACATCTGTGAGGTATTAATGGCTGGATCTGAGCTTGGCTTTACAAGTTTGCAGATGGACGCCTGTGGCTCTGTAAATAATTTTTTGCACAATCATGAATTTAAATCACTTTTTGATAACTTCATTACAGGCATAAAGCTTGGCCTTGCATTTATTTGTATGCTATTTCAGTTACCTCTGAAATCTACATTAGATTAAACAGTCATGTGACTCTGGCCCCAAACCACATATCACCACTGCCAACCATGTTAAAGGTTACATTTAAAAAAAAAAAATCTTTGCTGTTCTTTTTGTAGACGCAAAAGTCAGTTCTTTGGTTTGTGATTCTTTTTTGTGATTTTCATAACTGGTATGCACTAATACGCATTCCATCCACAATACCAAACCAAATGTTTTTGTGGATGAAAAATATTCCTCTACTATCAAAACAATTTTTTTGTGTTTTCCCCGTGATCATAGACTGAGAGATGTGCATCTTGCCTTGGCAGGTGTTACTCTTTTGGGATTGGTCAGAATGCCTGCAGGAGACTTCTGATTGGCCTCTCTACCGTTTCCAAAGGAACTGCAGAATTTTTGGCAGAGGGCGAGAGACTGCAGCCCAAGGTACTTGCTTGTAATCACAAAGATTTATCTTGAGGTACAGTAACCAGCTATTCGATATGTCACAATGGGGAAATCACACAGATATTGTTTATAACGCTGACACCTTTTAACATATTACTGTTACAAAATATACATTAGAATAATTCAGTTTCACAGCAGGTTGCACAGTATTTACTAGAGCTTTGCTATCTTGAATATGAAGTGTTAGATGTCATTAAATTAAGGAATAACAGGCCATTTTACAACTACGTAATGAGAACCTTTATCAGAATAACCAAAGAGATCCTGGCTGTAGTAACCTTGATTCTCTGCTTTTCTGAAAACAGGAAAATCAGTTTTTCAAGAGCGTGCCTTGCTAATGCTATCATCATTGGCTATCATCATCATTTGACCATATTATGGTCTGCAGATTAAATGTCTGATTATGGAATATGCTGAGGGTTTGGTTAATATAACATGCCAGTCCCTCTCTCCCCTTTGACAGATGATTAAATCACTTAAGAAGTCTATGGCCCCAGTTCTCAGTGACATTGCCATCGATTGGGTGTTTCCTGAAACAAAGGAAGTGTTACTGTCCCCAGTGAGCTCCACCTACCTATTTCCTGGAGACCACCTGATTGGCTACAGTGTGGTCTGCGACACTACACGCTACCACCAAAATGCCAAGTCTGTAAGTAGAGGTAGTCATGTACATTTACCATCCTGCATTTCAAAAAAAAAAAAAAAAAAGATTAAGCAGACTAGTTTTGGGTGTGACCATATTTGATGCAGATATTTACTTGCAATTGGAAAGAAGTGAAATTAATGGCTTTGTATGGTTATTTTATGCCCATTTATCAATGCTTGATAAAATCTTGATATTCTCTGTATTGACATTTTAAATAGGGGGCTAAACATGGAGGGAACATATATTATTTTATTTTTTATAATATTTATCTTTTTATTTCCTTCCATTTGAAAAAATAAACATAGCTGCAGAATCCAGGCAGCTTATTGAAAACTGATCAAATCTGGTAGGCAGATAGGAACCTATGTCCAGAAATATGGGATTGTTCTGTAGTAACTCATTAAAGTCCAATTTTCTGAATTTTATTAAAAATGATGTTTTAGTCGGTCTGAAACTTTGGACACATATTCTCCAGGCCATAACCTACATTTTCCAATTGACTTTAGCTATAAGTATGACATATTGGAATGTCTGAAGTTTTTAAAAATGACAACATTGATTACAGGCTAGCAGATTTTGCACACGATATTAAAATCTTTTCATTTCATTCACTGATTGGCAATTCACTGTTGATTTTGGTGTGTTGAAAAGAAATACCACATTCTTATTAAGCCTGCCAAATTACACGAATGTGCCATCATAGTAGGGTTTCAGCAATTCATCTGATCGCTCCATTTTATAATTTACAAAGAATAATTTATGTGAATTTTGACATGGTGATGAACAACTATAATACTTTCAGATCCTAATCATTTCCCCAAAGTGTCCATCAGTGAACGAGCGTCGCTGATTGCTTTGGGGAAATGACTAGAGTAATGCGATAAATTACCTTCTCTTCTCTGAGCATAATTATTTGTTTGAATGTTTTTGGGTTGGGCGGTCATCAAATATAATTTACTTGAAAGCCAATCCAAGAAATTGTTTGTGAGGCTGGGAATGGTTGTCAGTGTATTGCTCAGATCTTTCATTGTGTCAATATATTGTTCAGTGTTGTTTCAAAAGACTGGAAGTTTTTATAGATTATTTGAGGAAATAATAGATTTAATCAATAATTGTGTAATAGTTAAATAGTCAATAGCTCCACCCCTACATTGTACACCATTGTAGGTATATGTGTTGATTGTAGGTATGTGTGATGTTGAACATATGGAATCAGAAATATTCTTCTCAAAAACCTTCGGCAGTCCTATTTTAGGTGAACGAATGCACTTGCCAGATTTGAGCATCTATAATATACTAGGTATTCTGTGATATATAATAACTATTTGGCATTATCAAGGGACAAACAATGCAGTTTAATATGCACAGTCTACCGTTTACAGTCGCCAAGTTTCATATCAATTATGTTGAAAGATATTGATGCCATATGCCATCAATCTGCTGCTGCCTATTTTTTCTTCATCTAAGGGAATTAATGAGGTTAATGTTAATAACATCGGTCTGTGTTTGCTATGTTGTTTTCTGATTATACTATAATATATTATATTATTATTGTTACTATATTATACTATAATATGCCTCATTAGTTGTAAGAGCACCTGCTAAAGAACTCAATTAGTGTGGGACTGTGTAGGTAGACAGCTGTAAGATGTGTTTAGAGGTCTGACTATGTGACCAGAAGGTCACAGAAACCTTGTGTATCTGGAAAGTCGTTCAGCACAGAAATGTACATTTGGCTGAACCAAATTTAAATTTGTCAGGACAAGAGGAGACGCTACTGTTTGATGCGCACAAATGACTCCACCAGTTCGGTGTTTTACCAGTCCCAAGATGAGGAATCTGGGACATTAGCTCCTGAGAGCAAAGTAGGACAAATGGAAGGACAGGCCATGCCCCTTCATGACACGTTCCAGGAGGTGGTTGTGGACAGCAGATGTGTGTCCACAGAGCAGGGCTCCTCCATGGGTAGGTCTGTAAATGTCATTCTGTTTTTGACACTGTACAGTTATGCTCCTTTCCTTAACATGTACTGTATACATCACAAATGTAATTTGACAAATTGGAAAAAAAGTTGGAAGAAGAAAAATCATCATTTTTACATTAATAATTTAAATTATAATTATTTAATGAATTGTGCATTTAGATATTGATTTCGCTCACAAGAGATTTAAATTTTGAAGCGATTTTGTTAAAAGTTGAAGTAAAGTGAACAAAAAAATGATGTGATTTCATCGTTCGGTTGAATTCTTGGGTTCAACAAGATAAAATATCAGTTTATATATCAATTTCAACTGTGTAATGTCTGGTATGAAGCTACGAAGAAACAGCCATTCTCATATCAAATAACTGTAAAATGCTGTGTTCATGCATTTTCAACAGGACACCATATTATGTGATGTTGACAGAATTCATTATTTCTCATTGCACACATCAGCCAACAATCCTGAAATAATTAAATGTGGAAATAAATAATTAAATAATTAAATGTGGAAAAAATAATTACATGATGACATAAATAATTAAATGTGGAAACCATTTTTACATTTAATTATTTATGTTGACAACTTACTTTTTATTTATTAATTTAATATTGGCACAAATGTTCCCCCATAATTAAGTTGTGGTTGTGATGCGTGTGTTTTCTTCTCTTTGCTGGGGTGCAGCTGGCAAGACCTTGCCAAGAAGGCGGGCGTACAGCACCAAACGGATTGTGGACTATGACGCCATGAAGAGGGTCCACACTCCCAGTAACCCAAGCTCATTGACAGGCAAGAACCGAGTAAGGAGAGCCAACTTTCAGGAGCTCGCCAGCCAGTCCAGCCCTGACCAGGGCACCCAGTGGCCTAGCCAGCAGGTCAGTATGCTGGTTGGATAACACAGCCAGAGGCTCCACACAAACCAAATCTGTGAGGACAATGTGAGGACAATCTGGCATTGTGTCTGTACTGACTCGTCCAGGAAAAAATTTAATGTGAGCTATTAGTCATCCTGAAAGGGAAGCAAGCAGTGAAATAATTTTTTTACTGTGAATTATCCAACATAGTCGAATCGGAAATAATTCACCTCAGGAAATTAAATGTCAGATCTTGAAAAGCCTTTGAAAGGCTATTTCTCTCTTTTTACAAAACCATCCCTTTTAAATACTATTAACTTACAAACTAATTCCTTCCAGAGAAATCTAACAATGTTTTTATCTGGTCGGAAATTCTGATTGAATCCCATGATCACCATGACGCCAATTGATATGACCTTTTACAGGGCGGTTCTAAGAGCTCTTATCTACATCATTATTTCTCATTGCACACATGTGCAAATGTAAGTCCATTATCACAAATCCGTGTGTTTGAAAGTTTCTAAAATGCAGAGCAATGCTGCATTTTGATTGCCTCAAACATAATTCAAGATGGCTGACAACTCTGGATTACATGTTCTTGTGACCAGGTATAAACTGGTTGCATGTATTTTCAAAACCTTAACATGTACATGACTGTAGGTTCATATGCAAGAGCTGTAGCCCAGTGTTGCCCTTTCTTTCTTCTCTTATGTACTGTAAGTGTTTGTTTGAATTTTTGAGAGTTTGAGTAGTGTAGAATCTCAACAAAAGTATCTGCTCATCTTGCAAAGACTAGTGAATAAAAAGAAAAACCTTGAACCAATACAAAGACATTTAGTAATATTTAATTACAGCAGACAAGTCATACATGGAAGAGACTGTGCTGAAACCAGGGGGATGGTCCCATATAAAACAAGTTGTCACCAAAATAGTAACAATCTTTAAGCTTCATCCAACTAACTTAAACTAATTTATCACATCCCAGCTTGGAAAAGCCATGAGGATCATTGCAGAGGCAGATTAGGAAATAATAGGGAAGTAATTGACAGTGAAAGCAGAGATGGGCCACAACATTGTTAAGAGGGTGATTAAGAGAACCCTCTATCGCCTCACTTGGGTGCACAGTGTTCTGAGTTTAATGGACCTTATTAGCACTTAAGTGCCAAGTTTGCGTTAATTAGCAGGACCGCAATTAGTGTAGCTGTCAATAAGGAGTCTGGATGAGAGTCGTGATCAGAATGAAAATGCATGCAAAAAATTAATGTGGATTGTGCATTGTATTTATCCCTTAGATAACCACTACAAATGGATCGCCTAATCTACAGCTGCTAGAGGGATCTGTCGTGATGTGATAACATGAAATGACAACAATGCAATAAAATACGTTTTCCAAGTTAACAATGCATATTTATTCCACTTTAATTGAAAGGAAAACATACTTTGGTCAAATCGTATTTGCGCAGTCTTGAAAACATTGGAATGTTGCCTTCTGAGACTGTTAGCACAAATTAATTTGATTTCTTTGCTCGTCCCAGTCACTTTGCATTCAGTATTTGTGTTTTGGAATAGAATCCAGAGCAGAAACAAGTTTAGTACTGAAAGCTATGCATGGAAAATGAATAGTGTTATTCACTATTAACATGAAATCATGCTGTAATTTTTAGGTAAAATTTTGGATTCATTGTTGTGATTCCATGCATTTAAAAAAAAAATTACTTTATAGTAAAATGTAATAAAGAGGTCCTAGAGATAATCTATGGTTGTTATTGTGCATGTTTCCATTCTCCACCACCAGGGGGTTGATTGTCTCTTTTTCAGCCACAAGCCCAATAATCATTTGATTAATTTCAGCAATCATTAATCATCTAAAGATACGTTGCAATATGTGCAAAATAAATTAAATCTGTCAGTGTGCAAAGTAGCAGTAGGATATTGTTTTACTCTGTCATCGGTCTTAACATTGGTTGTACATTCATGCTTCACTTCCACATGTAAAATTAGTAGGATAATTAATCACATGTATGTGCTGTATTCACCCCCTTTGGCCCAGCAGGTGAGTGTCTGCCAAACATTATCCAGAACTGGGTCTCAGAAGCCATCTCATGATGGAGGACCTGATGTTCCCCTGCTGAATGCCAGTGTGCCGGCTGAGCCCCAGAGTTTTACGGTGATGAACCAGTCATCCATTGACAGCACCTCCACCAGCAGTTGTGGGGAGCCAGGTCAGTCCACCAACCAACCTCTGATGTGATTTTTGACCAAAATCCTATTGGACTGTGAATGGTAATTCCTGTCCAATGGAGTCAGCATGGTTCCAGTTCTAATTCCATCTCAGATAATGACTTAATTGGATTCCTTCTTTAGGGTAGGTAGTAGAATCACAAGTGATTGTAGGCATAAAGTTAAGTCAAGTTTACTTTAAGTAAAAAAAATGGCCCTCAGTTATGGGAATGGCCCACTACCAGTTGTGCACTGTGATGTCATACAGAAGGCTACACCCACCAGCTTTGCGAAGTGGAAATTCCCCTGGAGCCACACCCCACTGACGTGAGCTTGGCCTATCACAGAGGACAAAATTGCAAGGCAGTGATCACAGGACTGCTGTGTGGAAAGCCAATGAAGTGGGAGGTGCAGTTTGACCTAGAGCCCTTCCAGAAAGGGAGGGGGCAGGAGGAAAAGGTGCAGGAGGACCTGTGGAACGAGACCTTCCACCACTTGGCAGCACGGTCCATCATCCATGACTTTGAGCAGATGGCAGAGAGAGAGTATGAAATTGAGCATGGTGAGTCTGAAAGAGTTTTGTCGGATTTGTCAAGAGTCTATCAATCACCCAACCACTAATTAACATTTATAACATTTCATCCATTAAAGATGAATATTATATTGAGTTTCAGAAAAAAATACTTTAATGTCACAAGGCCCTTTGTATATAAACAAAATTCAGATAACAGGCTTGGCTTTCTGAACACAATGAGAGCTTTAGAGGCAGCTACAGTTGTAATATGGTTTATTGTGCAGAAATCAAATTGAGAGTGAAATGCAAACCCTTTTTTCATAGGTTCTGGTAGGAGGTACCAGCTTTATGCCATTCATGTCAGCAAAACCTGCAACATTCTCAGTAAATACACAGCATTTGTGCCCTTAGACCTTGACACCAATGAATACTTACCGACCGCCATTGAGTACACCAGCCCAGGTGAGTTACTCTTCTATATTTATTGAGTTATTCATCTGGTTATTAAAATAACATTAAATTATTTTGAAAGAGAGACCTGGTCAAAATTTCCTTAGGTTACTAGTCTACACTGACTGTCAGACTGTCAGTCTTCAGAGCTATGCCATTTACAGCATGATTCCAGCTGTGCTTTTTTAATCACCTGACTGAGTGGAATCCAGTTCCGAAAACCAAAAGAAAATTGGTTATGTTTTTTTAATTTTTATTTTATTAAAACAGAGGGAAAGCAGAGAGGGTTACAGATAGAGATGGAATCACAGTACAAAAGCCTTGGCAGGGATATGGGGGGGGGAGCATATTTAGGTTGATTCAGCTGCCCTACAGGCATGCACCACACGGTCTCCCAGTAATTTTATTTTCATTTGTGCATCCATATTCTAACCAGATCCTGATGATTGACAGTAAATGTCAAAAAAATTTAAAAAGTCCCACAGAGCAGAGGTCTGCACATCAAAAAGTTCAAAAAGAAAGGGGACTTTATTGGCAGGATGCTGACGGTTCCTCTTTTGTGTCCCCTTTGGCGTTTGAAGCCATGACTTACTTTTCTTCCAGCTCCATTGAGAAAACCACACATGGTGGGACAAATTCTTGTATCAGCAGAACGTAAAATTGGAGTAGTTACTTGTGTTTCATATTTAGAGACATAATTAGCAGTACTCATATGTTGCTGAAAAGGGTCACACAACTGCTTTCTGCCTGACATAGACATTCCTGGTCGAAACACATTTTGCTGGCTCTGAGCCAGGTATCAAGGCCATTTTCATCCCATTACATCCTGTGCATTTTATAAAGAGAATAAATCCTCTACAGTGAGGGGAAGTGCCTTCTTTACATTGAGCAAGGAGAGGTGCCTTCTGTATATGGCATTGACCATGCCTCAGGGACCACGACTGTCTTCTGTGTGCTGTGTATGGCATTGACCATGACTCAGGGACCACGACTGTCTTCTGTGCGCTGTGTATGGCATTGACCATGACTCAGGGACCACGATTGTCTTCTGTGCGCTGTGTATGGCATTGACCATGCTTCAGGGACCACGATTGTCTTCTGTGCGTTGTGTATGGCATTGACCATGACTCAGGGACCACGACTGTCTTCTGTGCGCTGTGTATGGCATTGACCATGCTTCAGGGACCACGATTGTCTTCTGTGCGCTGTGTATGGCATTGACCATGACTCAGGGACCACGACTGTCTTCTGTGTGCTGTGTATGGCATTGACCATGCCTCAGAGTCCACGACTGTCTTCTGTGTGCAGTGTATGGCATTGACCATGCTTCAGGGACCACGATTGTCTTCTGTGCGCTGTGTATGGCATTGACCATGACTCAGGGACCACGATTGTCTTCTGTGCGCTGTGTATGGCATTGACCATGACTCAGGGACCACGATTGTCTTCTGTGCGCTGTGTATGGCATTGACCATGACTCAGAGTCCACGACTGTCTTCCGTGCGCTGTGTATGGCATTGACTATGCTTCAGGGACCACGACTGTCTTTCAGGAGAGACGCAGAAGCAGAGCAGCCATGTTGGTTCTTGCTCCGGGAGTCGGAAACAACGGGGGTACTCCATCGGACTGGGGCGCTCCCAGTCCGTCTGCACGTCGGATGGAGCCGAAGACCCCCCGTCTACAAGTAAGGCCTCTCTTGGGAAAAACAAAAAACACAACCAATACCGACCCTGAATGCTGTCGGTAAGTAGGACACCCAGTGTGACTCCAATTATAGTGCTGGACTGCAGAGTGCCCCAACACGGGGGATCCTCATGGTCTGCTGTTCCCACTGAGGGGTAAATCAGTGGCACAGCAGCTGCTGTAAGCGGCACAGAAGTCATCCAGTGCCATTCAGTCACAGGACTGTGTCAGTGTCCAGTATTTGTCTACATGCAGAATTTTTCTTATATTACCCATTTATGGAGCATTGGTTACTACGTTTTACATGTTACAGCAAATCAGATTTTTACTTTGAGTCAATTCACATGCCATTTCCACTGATTATCATTATTATGAATGTTATTGTTAATAATAATAACAACACAAAAACCAAAACAGCAACACCAATAACATTATTATTATTATTATTATTATTATTATTATTATTATTATTATTATTATTATTATTATTATTATTTTATTACCAACCCCTATTCCAAAAAAGTTGGGACAGTATGTAAAATGCAGATAAAAGCAGAAAGCAGTTATTTGTAAATTCTGTTTTACATATACAGTACCAGTCAAAAGTTTGGACACACCTACTCATAGAAGGTTTTTTTCCGTTATTTTTACTGTTTTCCACATTTTGGAATAGTAAAGACATCAAAACTATGAGATAACACAAATTCAACTATGCAAAAACCGAAAAAGTGTTAAACAAATTTAAAAAATCTTATATTTTAGATTCTTCAAACTAGCCACCCTTTGCCTTGATAATGGCTTTGCACATTCTTGCCATTCTCTCAAACAACTTCTCTGGTAAACAGGTATTCCACAGGTAAAAAGGTGATGCCATCATGACTGTATAAAAGGATATCAAAAGACTCCTGATATCTTATTTCCAGGTACTCTTAGAAGCGATACTATAACCTCTGCATTTGAATGGATCTCTATGGGAATTGGGGGGTGGGACTAGATTTAGCATTAAATTACACTGGAACAGTGTGGAACACATGGTTGGCCAAATGGCTCTAAGTCATCAAGGGTCTGACGTATCAAACAAACCTTAAACCATCACTCTGCTGCCAGAAATACAGTAGATATGGATGGATAACTTGAAGGGTTTCTTCTCCTGACTTGTTTTTCCATAGAGTTCAATAGGAAAATTTGTCAGGAGAAACAACCCTTAAAGTGATCCATCCATATCTACTACATATCTGGCAGCAGAGTGATGGTTTGAGGCTCGTATTTGTATTATTATTATTATAACTATAATATAGGACAGCAGTGTGGAACTCACAGGGGGGAAATGAACTGGCATCAGAAGCATTCAGGCTTGAACCCAGCACAGCACACTAGCCTTGCACAGGTCACAACTGCATAGAAGACCACTAAGCTGAGCTCCATAAATGGGTAATATAAGAAAGATTCTGCATGTAGTCCAGGAGAAAGGCATTGGCTAACTGCATAGTAATTGAAAATGCTGTCTATGTGCAGTGGCTTGAAATGCATCAGCCAATGAAATATCAATTAGATGTAGGCATTTAGCAGATGCTATTATCCAGAGCAACTTGCACAGCTGCCATTTTACACACGATCAATTTATACAGCTGAATATTTACTGAAGCAATTCAGGTTAAGTACTTTGTTCAAGGGTACAAGTGGCAGTGTCCCACCTGGCATTTGAACTTCCTGTTTAACTGTCGTGCTACACTATACTGCTGCTCCAGTGAGCAGTGTGAATTACATTGCAAAATAATTATATTAAATGGAAGCGTTTTTTTCTTCTTTCCATCAGATGTTGAAGATGGATTGTCTACCTGTAGTACTCCATCTTCCTCAGGATGGGAAAGATGCAGCTCTCCTGAAGGTATGATGTCTTACTGCATTGCATGTTCACACTACTTGTGAAATGTAACAGAAAATAATAAGTCCTTTATAAACTTAATAACATTTAGTTGGCAGAATCAGAAAGTGTTGCTTGCAAGCACATTTGGCCCTTTATAGAAAATACAATTCGTAAAACTACAGACCTATTTCCAAAGACTTGGTTCAGCATCCTTGTTATGAACCAATTAGTCACAGGTGGAAAGTCCAGGGGGGTCAGAAAGTAAAGTGTTTCTTCCACCCATTAACTCAGCCAGCTGATTTCACTCCCAGCTGAAGAATTGTGCTAATTAGCAAATCCATGTGATTGGAACAATCAAAACACTTGGGAGGACTTTAACTTTCTGAACCTGGATTTGCCACCTCTGCTATTAGGTCTAAGTGAATCCTCCCCCAGAATTAATGTTTTCCCATGCATCATCCCAAATTCCTTAATTATAAGCTGCTATTTAAATACATACATGAATTGCTTGTTTTCACATTACGTTTTGGAAAAGAATGTTATTAAATTCAGTTTTGGAGTTCCTTATCTCTTATGCTACACTGCCAAAATAGTATTTTCATATCCTCCTAAGACCTGGCGATTCATTTATTTTTGTCCCCTGTAGGGAACACAAGTCCCTGGTCTTAACCCTCATATTATTTTCCTGGTCAATTTGACCCGATTCAGTGTTTGATGTCTCTTAAAAACCAGTTAAACTTATTTTTCATCATGACACTATAGGATTTTCCTAATTTGTTGGGTTTAAATGGTAAACACGCAATAAACATAATGCTCTGTTTTCAAAAGTCCTGTACCAACTTTGTATACACAGGTGTTTTGTGGGTCATTTGTGGGGTAGCTGTATAAAATATAAGACAATACACAAGTTTTTTTTGTGGGCAATTCTAGTGGCACTTTCCCATACAGGTTTTAAACTTTCACTTACCTCAGGCTCTAAAATGATATTTTTCATCACATATTTTTAATATTGAGGGATACAAAAGGCTGGTCAATTGGGAGACACACAAAAAACGTGACACAGAAAGTGTCAAAATGTTTCTATTACAATAGTTTTTTGTCAGTTTAAAGTTTTGGGGTCAATTTGACCCCAAACATAAAAGGTGTCATGAAATGTCAAGATAATATGAGGGTTAATCAAGAAAATTCTACTGTGCTGAAACCTACACTACAATGGACATTCCTCTTAAAAAATAAAATTAATAATAATTTTTTAAATATTTATAGTGAAACATGCTTTTGTCATCCAAGTCTCTTGTATTATGTCAAATTTTGCTAGGAGGGTAATTACTCATGGGCTGGGATTTCTGGACGGTATCCCACTCCAAAGGCTATTGCATGGTCTCCAGTGTTTGTTATACAGTATATGTTGTACAGTATGTTGGACAGTATATGTTATACAGTATATGCTGTACAGTATTTGTTATACAGTATTTGTTGTACAGTATATGTTGTACAGTATTTGTTGTACACTGTAAAAAAAAAAAAAGTATTTTAACAGACAATCTACTGTAAATTTTACTGGATTTTTCCTGTTTTCTCAAAAAATGGCAGAATTACTGTAAAATTACAGAAATATGCTTTATATAAAAGATCTCTTTTTAAAATAACAGCAATAACCCATAAATATAAAAAGACAGACTATGTCTGTTAATTGAAGGTTGTTATTTTTATTTAAATGGTCTTGCTCGTAGGTTTATGGGGAAATACCATTTAATAATGTGATTTTGTCAACAAATGAGAATGAATGAATGAAAAATTACTGTAATTTTTAGGGGTTTCATCTGTAATTACATTTACAGCAATGTTCTGTTATTTTATGGTAGTCTACTGGCAACTTTGCTGCCAGACTTTTTACTGTTTTTTAACGGGATTTTTTTTTACAGTGTACAGTATATGTTGTACAGTATGTTATACATTATTTGTTGTACAGTATATGTTATACAGTATATGTTGTACAGTATTTGTTATACAGTATATGTTGTACAGTATTTGTTGTACAGTATATGGTGTACAGTATTTGTTGGACAGTATATGTTGTACAGTATTTGTTGTACAGTATATGTGCGGCGTTCCTGAGAAAGGTTATGGATCAATCACTGGTCACTGTTGTCCCTTTCAGCTCCTCAGAGGAGTCCCTCTATCAGCTCTGAGCATTCTCAGAAATCAGCGGAGACCACGTTTTCTGCCAGGTAGGTGCTAGAGAGGCTGTGGCCTGGAGAGGGCAAAGGTCTACCAGCAGCAGCCCTGCCATTTCCAACTCAAACCTATTTCTAACCTGTTCTGTGCCCTATATGTGAATTTCAGTAGCATATGACATGAAGTGATTACTTTACCATAATTACATTATAAGTGCCACAGTCAGTTGAAGTCCAATAGTATCATGCAAAAAAATATTTTCAGTACATATATTTCTCATTTTAATTAATAAGATAAAACACTTTAGCTTTAATTGCAGAGTTTATATAATTGGGAACATTTTTTTTTTTTTGCTAGAAAAATGTTTTCATCGCTTCACATTCTTCTTGACCATACTTTGAGATCCATTCCAAGTTCACATAGGACTTGCACTTAGTTCTGTCCTTATTTACCATTATTTTAGTCTGAAATATTGTGAGACTAACTTTCAAAGTTTATCTTCAACGCAGCTTTCAAAACTGGGAATGCGCATTTCACCTTCAAGAACTATTTATGTATGTAGTTCACATAGAAACAGGTGTTATGCTTGTGTGGGAAAAGAACAGAATATCAAACTGCTAAATCAATACCAATTCCGCTAGATGGCTTAAGGAAAAAAATATGTGTATAAAATATAACACATGAAGGACTAAACAGGAGCTGTGTTCCTTTGCAGCTTTTCAAGAGCTGCTATGTACAGATTGTCTACCCAGGGCGATCCCAACTGGTACCCAAAAACAAGTGTTACACTCGGGCCCAGCTGGTTTTTATTTCATGACAAGGAATCTTAGCCAGGTCTTAGCCAGGCCAAACTGAATTATTATTTGCCATTTTTTAATTAAAAAACAAATGTAAGTGTAGCAAGATCGAGTGCCACCCTCGGGAAGAACAGGCAGTACACAAGGCTTTTGATGATAATAATCTTTAATTCGCTTTGGGGAATACTTTCGGGCTGGCTACGGTGCTCGTGGATCTTTCCTCCGTCCTCTCCCGTAATCCGCCAGCCCCTTTGATCTCCCGCTTCCCTCTTTTAAAGCCCAGGCTCACTGTCAAAGCAATCAGGCAACAATCAAACAATCAAACAATCATTCCATCATTAATTATCGCGTTGTCCTGACTAACTCATGACAGCTGTGACTCAGGATCCGCGAGCCGCTCTGCTCACTCTCTCTCTGCAAACAGAGACTAACCACGCCCACCCTGCCACATACCCCCACCGCCCGACTTAGGCCGGGGTGCCATCCGGCCGATGACCAACCCCCCCCCCCCCCCTCCCTTTTCCCCTCGAGGCGAGAGAGGAAGTCCGCCACCACCATCTGCGCCCCCGGCCTATGAACCACCTTAAAATTAAATGGCTGAAGAGCCAGATACCAACGGGTAATTCGCGCATTGGTATCTTTCATGCGGTGGAGCCACTGGAGGGGGGCGTGGTCCGACCAGAGGGTGAATGAGCGGCCCAGCAGATAATACCGGAGGGACCCGACCGCCCACCGGATAGCGAGGCATTCCTTTTCAATGGTGCTGTACTTTGTCTCTCGCTGCGACAGCTTGCGGCTTATGTACAGCACCGGGCGATCGACTCCCTCCACCTGCTGGGTCAACACCGCCCCCAACCCTCTGTCCGACGCGTCTGTCTGCAGGGTGAAAGGGAGAGAAAAGTTAGGTGTGAACAACAGCGGCTCCCCACAGAGTGCTTCTTTTACCCTCTCAAACGCCCTCCGGCACGACTCCGTCCACTGGACCGGCTCTGAGGCACCTTTCCGAGTTAAATCAGTCAAGGGGCTGGTCAGCTCCGAAAAGGCAGGAATAAACCTCCTGTAGTAACTGGCCAACCCCAAGAACCTCCTTACCTCTTTTTTTGTCTTGGGCCGGGGGCAGGTCGCAATCGCCGCGGTTTTGTCCACTAGAGGCCGCACCTGTCCACTTCCCAAGTGGTACCCCAGATACCGTACCTCCGCTCGGCCAATTGCACACTTCCTCGGGTTTGCCGTAAGCCCCGCCCGCCTCAATGAGTCGAGCACCGCCCCCACATGCCGCATATGCTGTGCCCAGTCGCTACTGTGGATGATGATATCATCAATATAGGCTGCCGCATATGCGACATGCGGACGCAGCACCCGATCCATAAGGCGCTGGAACGTGGCTGGAGCCCCGAACAACCCGAATGGAAGTGTCCGAAATTGGTACAAACCGTCCGGAGCGGAGAAAGCCGATTTTTCCTTGGACTCTGGCGACAAGGGAATCTGCCAGTAGCCCTTGGTCAGATCCAGTGTCGAAAAAAAACGAGCCGTGCCCAGCCGATCCAAGAGTTCATCGACCCTAGGCATTGGATAAGCATCAAACTGTGAAACTTCGTTCACCTTTCTGTAATCCACACAGAACCGGATAGACCCATCTGGTTTCCCTACCAGAACAATGGGGCTACTCCAAGCACTGTGCGACTCCTCTATTACGCCCAACTCCAGCATGGCCTTTATTTCTGCCTGAACCAATTTTTTTTTGTGTTCCGGCAGTCTATACGGACGGGAACGTACCGTCACTCCCGGGGCGGTTTCTATATGGTGGGTTACAAGATTAGTGCGTCCGGGTAGGGGAGAAAACACATCCGCGAACTGCTTTTGCAACAGGGCAAGGTCTGCCTGCTGGCTTGGCGAGAGATGGCCATCCGAAAGGGGCGGGGTCTGATTGGGTGAAATTGGTACCTCCGGCCCCAGCTCATCTTTCTCCTGATCCACCGTCACCAGCGAGACAGCCGCCACCTCTTTCCAAGCTTTTAATAGGTTCAGATGGTAGATTTGTTTAGCTCCTTCCCTATCAGAACGCACCACCTCGTAGTCTACCTCCCCTATTCGCCGTGTGACCACAAAGGGCCCTTGCCACCTGGCGAGCAATTTTGTGCTGGAGGTTGGAAGTAATACCAGTACTTTATCTCCCGGTGAAAATTGTCTGAGTTTCGTCCCTTTATTATAGTACGTTTGCTGCCGCTCCTGGGCCTTGAGCAAATTCTCCCGTGATACCCTCCCCAGTGTATGGAGTTTTGCTCGTAGGTCCATGACGTACTGTATTTCGCTTTTACTAGAGCTTGGACCTTCCTCCCAGGTTTCTTTAACCAGATCCAAGACTCCCCGGGGCTTCCGCCCAAACATTAGTTCAAAGGGAGAAAATCCCGTGGAGGCCTGGGGAACCTCCCGCACTGCAAATAGTAAAGGGACTAGCCATTTATCCCAATTCCGACTATCCTCGTGAACAAACTTCCGAATCATTGACTTCAAAGTCCTATTAAAGCGCTCAACGAGCCCATCCGTTTGGGGATGGTACACGCTGGTTTTAATTGACTGAATGCCCAATAACGCGTATAGTTCGTTTAGTGTTCGTGACATAAACGAGGTGCCCTGGTCCGTCAGAATCTCTTTCGGGATTCCGACGCGGGAGATGATCTGAAACAGTGCCTGCGCAACACTCTTAGCCGAGATATTCCGCAGCGGAACTGCTTCGGGATACCGGGTCGCATAATCCACCAGAACTAATACGAATCGGTATCCCTGAGTGCTCCGTTCAAATGGCCCGATGAGGTCCATAGCCACTCTATCAAACGGGACCTCTATTAATGGAAGTGGCTGCAACGGCGCTTTTGGGACGGCCGGGGAATTCACTAATTGACATTCCGGGCAAGACGCACACCACCGACGTACGTCTGCCCAAATTCCCGGCCAATAAAATCGGGCCATTATACGGTTAAGTGTTTTTTCGTATCCTAAGTGTCCTGCCATGGGGTTATAATGAGCCGCTTGGAAAACCATTTCCCTGCGGCTTTTGGGTACCAACAACTGGGTATTTTCTTCCCCTGTCTGAGCGTCCCGACACACTCGATATAACCTATCTCTAATAATCGAGAAATACGGGTGAGAAAGAGCTGCCTCAGGTCGTACCTGTTGACCATCAATACGCATCACCTGATCGAAGGCAAAGCGTAAGGTGTCATCCCGAGACTGTTCGAGTGGGAAATCCTCCGTGGGGGGAAACACCGAAACCAGGGGAGTCTCCCTTTGAGGCTCCCTCAGCTCCGTCCCCCCCTCGACCGCGTCGGCTGACCCTGCGTCATCACCGTCAGCAGCACACACCTCACCTGTCCCTACCAGTCGGGATCGCACCTCCCACAGCTTCCCTGACACTTTACGAAACCCCGCCCAATCAATTCCCAAAATTAAGGGGTGCGACAGCCGGGAGCTAACCGCGGCTTTAACTATATGCATTTGTTCGTTATAATAAATTTTGACCGGCACTACGGGATATTTGTGCACATCACCATGCACGCACCTAATCGATACCCATGGTGCCTCAATCAATGCCTCGGGTCGAACCAGGCTTTGCCGAATCATGGACTGCATAGCCCCCGAATCCAACAACGCCCGGTGTTCACTCCCTTGCACCCTTACCGGGATGCAGTACGCCCCCTCTGGATCGTGAGCGAGAGAAGGCGGCCCGACAACCCGGACCACCTGCCCCACCTCCATCATTGGACAGTCGCGGCGCAGGTGACCGAGCTGACCGCACCGCCAACACCCCGGTCCAGACGCCTGCGGAGCCCTCTGTGGGTCGGACCCTCCCGCCACCGAGCCTGAGCCTGTAGAAGGAGGGAGAAGAAACGGAGAATTAATTCTGGGGAGGGTTGTAGCGGGGTCTCGGGACCAAGGCGCTGGGCCCGTGCGAGGAGGAGGTTTCCTCCTTGGAGCCGGTTCTGGTGGCCTTTGCGGCGGACTGCTGGGCACAGTGGCCAGATGGTCTTCGGCCAGGGCCACAGCCAGATCCAGGCTGGTGGGTCGGTGGCAGCGAACCCAGCTGGCTGTTGCCTCTGGCAGCCCGCCCATAAATGCCTCCAGTACCACCTGCTCCAGTACTCCCGCGGCGGACCGGATGTCCGGCTGTAACCAGCGCCTAGCCATGTCCGTGAGCCGCTGGGCGAACGCAAACGGTCGATCCCCCCTGCCCAGGGATGCTTCCCGGAACCGGCGCCGTTGCTCTTCGGGGCTGAACCCCAGCCGATCCAGGATGGCCTTTCGGACATTGTCGTAGGTAGCCCGAGCTATCGCCGGCAACCCATGCGCCGCCTGCTGGGCTTCCCCCGATAACAGGGGTAGGAGGCGTACCACCCACTCTTCACTGGGCCACTGACACGCCTCTGCGGCCACTTCAAAACTGTCCAGGAAGGCCTGGGCGTCATCATCCACAGTCATTTTAGGTAATTGTATTTTTACCTGGGGTCGGGAGTGCTGATCCCGGGATCCTGTCCCCCCGACGGTGGCTAGCTGTCGCAGCGCTTCCGTCTGGAGGGTGGCTTGTACACGCAGAGCCTCCAGCTGCTCTGCGTGTACTGCAGCTTGTCTCTCCTGCATGAGAGCCATTGCCTCCAGCATACGGGCGAGCGCCACGACCGGCTGCCCCGCTTCCGTTCTTTCCTGCTCTGGGTTCATTTCCTGTCTGTTCTTCGTACTTTGATCCCCGTACGGGCCACCACTGTAGCAAGATCGAGTGCCACCCTCGGGAAGAACAGGCAGTACACAAGGCTTTTGATGATAATAATCTTTAATTCGCTTTGGGGAATACTTTCGGGCTGGCTACGGTGCTCGTGGATCTTTCCTCCGTCCTCTCCCGTAATCCGCCAGCCCCTTTGATCTCCCGCTTCCCTCTTTTAAAGCCCAGGCTCACTGTCAAAGCAATCAGGCAACAATCAAACAATCAAACAATCATTCCATCATTAATTATCGCGTTGTCCTGACTAACTCATGACAGCTGTGACTCAGGATCCGCGAGCCGCTCTGCTCACTCTCTCTCTGCAAACAGAGACTAACCACGCCCACCCTGCCACAGTAAGTTAATTCATTGAGAGTACATACACATGAAAATGATAACAAAGTGACTGCATTATGCTGCTAGGAAAATTAGTCGCGTGGGAAGATGCTTTGCCAATGTATTTTAACCAAAAAGAGGACTTTTTGTTATTACTTTTTCTTTGCTATTTTTGAGCTGAGGTAAGCTGAAAATTAAAAAATATTGTTGGAAAAACATGGTTAAACTAGTGCATGTGCATTTTCTTAGTTTTGAGTTATAGCGGGCTACTTAATGCACTAAAATCAATACCTTTGAAACACAGTTGCAAATGATGCCCCTGGAGATATTTGCCTTCTGATGTATTAACTGATCCATTATTTTCTAGTGAAAGGTCTATAACCAAGAGAAATAGTAATGCACGATGCACAGTTGTGTTTTGCAAATGTACCGTACATAACCATGCGTTTTCAATGGAATTTTCATTTGTTTATATTATTGCTGTTAACAAAACTTAAATTGGTTTCTTTGTACGATCATCAGACTGCTGTGACTCAAATCAAAGATATTCTCTCATTGCATGATGTCTGAAATGGACTCCGTTGTGCACATCTGCTCATGTAATTCACCTCTTTATCTCTCACACAAAGATTATTCCCGTCATGGCTGTATTGTCTCCATGTCTTTGCATTTCGCCACCTCTGCACATGTCCTACTGGGAGGTTGCAAAGCTTTTGTTCTTGGTTATGTACTAGAAAATGCTTCATGTTCTTGCTCACAGGTAATGTGTCAAAGTTAATACTGCCATAGGTCTTATCTCAGTTAAAAAAAAACACAATGCACAGAAGCCCTGAAGACTCTGGAAGTGTAGGCTGCAATTCCCATGCTCGTAAATTCAACCTTTGACAGTGCAGGGTATAAAAAGGCCTGTACGTTGATAGCATAACCATCCACTGTGTTTCATTTAGGCTTTCTCATTTTTGGTTCTGAAATAAGAATCCCTTCAAAAATTATGTTACTTGGCCTTAATTCTTCTAAATCCACTATACATTGGGTTCAGTTAATATAAGAGAAATCCATAGCACATTAAAGTGTACCTTGCTCCTCTGAAAGATATCAGACCTGTTTTTCACCATGTATTTTTTGTTAAACTTTTGTACTTGTTTATATAAGTTCAAGCATTTCAGTGCATAATTCAGAAACAAGAGTATTTAAATGGACATACTAATAACAATACATAATAAGAGTATGATCTTTGCAAGGCAATTTTGTACATCCTTTGTCAACCAAGCAATAATATTTTTCCCTGGGTTTTGATAATACTGATGTATTCTACCATTTCATCTGCTTCTTCCACCCCAGGCTGAGTCTGAGCAGGACACGGTTGCTGACTCGTGCTGCCCGAGGATTCATGAGCCGGTCAGCTAGTAAAGCAAGTGAGTCAATCGGTGAAAGTGAAAACGACAATACAGACTATGTTCCTCTGGTAAGTAAATCCCCTTTGCAGTATTATGATCTTGTATTTGTTTGAAAAATATTCCATAAGGCTATTTAACCCTCATATTATGTTCCAGGTCAATTTGACCCAGTTCAATGTTTGACGTCTCTTAAAAACCAGTGAACCTTATTTTTTTTATCTTGACACCACATGATTTTCCTAATTTGTTGTGATTAAATAGTAAACACACAATGAACATAATGCTATAATTTCAAAAGTCCTGTACCGACATTGTGTACAAAGGTGTTGTATGGAATGACTGGGGTCATTTGTGGGGTAGCTGTATAAAATGTAAGAAAACATACAACATTTTTTATTTTTTTTATCTCAGATTTTTTGTGGCACGTTTGTATTCTTGTGGCACGTATAGGTTTTAAACTTCAAAAACATTTACTTACCTCAGGCTCTAAAATGAGATGTTTCATCACAGATTTTTAATATTTATTGTCAGTTTAAACTTTTGGGGTCAGTTTAAACTTTTTTTCTGTTCATTGAAACAGAACTTTTCTGAACTTTTTTATGGCAGTTTTTGAGTAATTAGCTTGAGTTTAGTTTTTTTTTTTTTGGAATTCAAGGGCTATTTCAGAGTTTTAGCCCTTTAGTTATTACTTATTTATATAAGTAATAGTAGTATTTAGCTAAATTCATGAAAAAAGCACCAACATGTAGTATGCAATATACCCAGAAATAGTTATCCATATTTTAGCGTGTGCTGTAATATTTTATATTTTTTGTCTCACTGTAATTGTTCCTTGGTTTGCTATGATTATTTTGTAAAGTAGCCTCATGTTTTCATGTCGATTGTACGTGTTTCAATCATGGATTAAATGTACGAGCTATACATACAGAATTTGACCGTAAAATGCATGGACCTTTTTTTTAAAAATAGCCTTTGGTAAAGTTCTGGCAACCCCAGCTGCCAGTATGCTATTTTGCTGTAAAATGTACAATTAATTTGTACAGTCTAGGAATTGCATAGTCCTACAGTAAATAGACTACAGAAAGTGGTTCCTAACAGCACAGTTTTTTTTTTACCCCCCTCCCCCTGATTTTTATTTTTTACTTTTATTTAATCTTTATTTTTCCAGGCAGGCCAATTAAGATCAAAATCTTAATTACAATGAGGGCCTGGCAAGAGTCAAATGAACTCTTGAGGAGGCATAGGGAGGGGGGTAAAATAAAATAAGTAAAACAGAATAGGGACAGAAAAGACAGCAACAACAGACAATAGAGACAGGCAAAAGCCAAACAATAGTCAGTTAACAAGCACAAGACAAGCAGCATACAAATACAAAATGCAACAGCAAGAGCACAAAACTAATAACATTTACAGTGCAAGGCAAGATAAAACGGCAACAAGTGTTTGGCATTAGCAGAACAGAACAGATCATTATGAGTCAAAACAACAGCATATTTCTGAGAGACAGTATTTTCCATAAGACAGTCTTTAAAGCCAAGTAGAGGAATAAAATTGTCCAGCTTTATACTTTTTTGAAGGGTGTTCCAGTCCCTAGCAGCAGAGAAACTGAAGGATGACTGGCCCCATGAAGACCTTATTTTGGGGACATTGAGCTGAATAAGAGTAGCTGACCAAGTATTATAAGAAGAGGATGAGATTTTTAACAGATTACACAGATATGAAGGTGTTAAACCAAGCAGAGTCTTATAAATAATTGTGAGCAAGTGGATCATGTGGCGTGTGTGTAAGGATGACCATGTAACACATGCATAAAGTTGTCAACTGTGTGTTCTGTAAGGGGCACTGATAGCAAACCTGATTGCAGAGTGGTAAAGCACATCAAGACACTCAAGTGTACCCTTAGATGCTGATTTATAAATTATATCACATAATCTAGAATTGGCCATCTGGACTAAAGTAATTTGGCAGATGAAGTGAAGGATGAGTGGTTGCGATATAGAAAAATGAGTCTGGATTTAATTTTTGCTTGCAGCTAAGAAATGAGGTGCATGAAGGATAAAGTGCTATAAAGCCAAATACCAACGTATTTATAGGAAGTGACTGTCTATCTATTCCATATCTGTATCTATTCCGCTGAGTGTGGAAATTGTACCTGGTGGGTTAAAAGGTATTTTCCCAAACCACATGACCTTGGTCTTCAATGTATTTAACACAAGGTAGAGTGCTGAGAAAGCCTGCTGAAACTTATTAAAATTGTCTGAAGGGTGTGAAGTTCAGATTTTGAGGAAGGGCCTACTGCATATAGTACTCTGTCATCAGGATAAAGATGGAAATAGGAGTTCCCAGAAACTCTGATGTTGATGTAAATGGAGAATATTATGGGGCCCAGGATGGAACCTTGGGGCACTCCCTTAGTGATTGGAAGTGGCTGTGAGAACAGCTGTTCTGATTTAACACACTGCATTCTACCAGATAAGTAGTTACTATACCAGGACAGTGAATGTTCAGACACACTAATACTACTTAACCTGTCAGAGATAATGGAATGGTCGACAGTATCAAAAGCTTTTGCAAAATTGCTGCAATGAAATCTCTCTCTGCCACTACAGTATGGGAAATTCCATATTCTTACAGCCCTACATGTAATTGTTGAAAAAATAAATGTTCTACTCATTTAATTAATCAGAATTAACCATTTCAGAGTGATTTTTGGAAAATTGCTCTCAAGGGGGAGCATGCCGCCAGATCCGCTAGTCGCCCCCCAAATTAAAAAAAAAGTTTTATACTTCCAGGTCTGTCTTTTTTTAACATTTTTAAAAAAAACATTTTTTCATGTTATTAGTGTATAGGTCTTCAATCGCTTACACATTTTTGTTTAAGGGTGGCAGAATGCATCCGTGACAGCCATTGAATAAAGTGAGTTTCTACTCTCAGAAGTCATCAGAATTAACCATTTCAGAGTGATTGATCTTTTGAAAAATTCTCTCACAGGCCAATTATCTGACAGCCATGTAATTGTTTAATAAAGTAATTTTCTACTTTCAGAATTAACCATTTCAGAGTGATTTTTGGAAAACTTCTCACGGGGGACCATGTCTCTGGACCCCCCTAGAGTCAGTGGCTATATGTCTCAGTCTTTTTGTCTACCATTGTAATTTGTTGTAGGGAATGTTGAAATCCTCTTAGTTTGTCATCCAGCATGCATACCTGCCATGGCTATGTAATAGAATACAGAACTATGGTGCATTAATCATCAGAAATTATTTATATTTGGTAGGTGTCTTTGCAGTTAGCCTGCGGGGCCTTCACTCTGAACAGTGCCCTCTGTGAAGCCATCAATGTCCCCATGGAAAAACTCAAGTGGACATCCCCCTTCACCAGTCATAGGGTCAGCCTCACCCATGGGTCCCACTCCATGGCACACAAGGCGGAGAGTCAGGAGGGCAGCGGGACAGCCAGTTCTCTGTTTGAGACTCCCTTAAAGGAGGAACAGGGTGTCACCCTCAACCCCACCATCCTGTCCATGAGTCCGCAATCAGAGAAAGAGCCCGCATCCCTGCTGGCCCCTTTTCATAGCTGCCCGGTCGAGCCCCATCGCAAACCAATGAGCTCACAGACTGACAGTGGGCGGGGCTCTGAGTCGGAGGCCACGGAGACTCTGCCTGCCCTGTGCAGCCCAAAGGTGTGTCTGGAGCCAGAGGGGATGGTGTGGGCCACGGCAGTAGCGTTGGCCTGGCTGGAGCATAGCTCGGCAGACTGCTTCATCGAGTGGGAGCTGATCGCAGCCAAGGCCAGCATGTGGCTCAGCGCCCAGCCCATCCCCGAGGGCCGCGACCTGGCTACAGTCAAGACCGCCGCCGACCAACTCTTCGTCATCCTCAGACACTGGGACGAGAACCTGCAGCTCAACATGCTCTGTTACAACCCAAACAGTGTCTGAGCGTACCCTTAGATGTCCTGAAATGGCACTATTATGGTTACCAACTGTCGTTTTTAACATCTAGTTGTTGGGTGGGTTTTCTAAGAAGAAGGGACCATATGGTCATGCACAGTGTTAGCCTTGATTTATTTAGAGTTAAAGGCACTTCCACATATTGGGATGTTGATGTTAGACTGCTGTAATGATGTGTAAAAAAACAACTACAACAACAAAAACACACTTTAATGTGATCTTTGAGCACTTTGGTTTGATTTTGCATGAGGTCAAAGACTGAACGCTTAAAAAAATGTAGGCCTTTATCCTGTGAAAAAGGTACAGGGACCTGAAGGGTTTTTAATTTGAAAGAGGAACAGATTTCACACACTGTATGATTGTTCAGTCTAACCTCTATTGACTCACTAGCAAACCTGCAATAACACCAAGCCAAAATAACCACAAATGCTTTACCTGCTCAGGGCTGTAGTTGGAAAGATTTTGACAGATACTTGTGGCAGTGAGAGTTGTAGTCCAATGTACAAAAGATTCTTTGTTGAGGTCACACAGACAGATCACAGAGGTCAAACAGCATGTCTTAGAATTCTACAGCCATTGCTTCCATCCCTATTCTAACCTTTCCACATTAAACAGAGGTTTCTTATGTGCTCGGGTGCCCCTTATCCAACAACAACAAAAAAGAAATTGTTCAGCTACTATAATGAACAACCAAACATTACACCTCCGCATCCTACACTATTTAACTCTACATTGCCTTCTAATCATAGTCCAAACCCGACAGGCCCTTTACCAAGGTAATGGTATGTACAGACGACTGTAGTAAATATTTTCTTCAGTGATGGTAAATATTTGAACTGATATCACGTTGACTTCCTTTTCCTAATATTTTGATTGGTTGCTTCGTGACCGGGTTTTCTTTGACCGCAAGTGCCTGTGTATACTTCATTAGTGCTAAATGTGACTCAAGGACTCCAAGGCTGTTCAGAGTTGTCATTAAATGTTTATATTAGAGCTGTTTGGTGAGACTGTTATATTCTGTGATGTTGTTTTTCTCAGTAGCAGTACTTTCATTGAAAATGGTGGGCTTGTTTTTTAGTGTTTTGGCATGGTAAAATTTATTTCTTGGTGAAATACATCAGTATTGAATGTAATAAGTTTCTCAAAAAATATATTAAACGTGCATTGAGAAAGCTTTTGGTTAATGTCAATATAGGTTGTATCAAAGGAAGGCTTAATTTGACGTAATCTGTTCATGAAAATGTCAGTGGCTCTGAAAATAACAATCAATCACAGATCTGGCAGATAAAAGAAAGATGAAGGGCCAGTGATTTAGTGTGGCAGGAGGTAGTCAGTCATATGTCTGTTTAATTTTGGTATGATTAAAGACATATATTCAAAGGTTTGTCATTTACCAATGCCCCCTTATCAGCAAGAGACCATACAGTAAATATTATGTTTGTATGAAGTACATTATGAGAAATATATTGAAGGAAAATTGCACTTTATGCACACCACTTTAAACTGCTCTGCTGCTTCCAGCTGTCTATCAGTTCTTTGAAAACCTCTCAAGCGGGTAAAATCTGTGCTTGTTCTGTACTTCACGCATAAATTTAAACTCCATTTTAGCATTTCAATAGTGTCATTGAAGTGTTTGTGTATTTTGTAACGGTGTTAACTGTCAAGTGCTGGTGGTGTTTTTAAAGATCTCAGACCTATAATTATATATTATATATAATAGACTGTTGTTGCATGTAATAAAATGTCAGCGTAATGAAAGTTTCATGAGACGCCCGCATGCACACAGTTTTGTATGTTATGCCAATCACTAATCAAGTGTTTAGATATAGAGAACATGTTCAACAGTGCAAGTGGACCTGTTGCCATGAGAGGGCTTTATAAAGCCGGCCCCACCCACTCAGAATGCTGTGCGCCGCAGAAATATATCTTAATTTCTAAATATATCTTAATATAAAACTTTATTTTTGTATTTTTTTATTAGTGCATGTGACAAAGGCAGCCATGATAATGATCTGACTCCAATGAGATGAGGAACAACCTCATTAATTGATTGTTTGGTCACGCAAATGGACTATTTAAGGAAACATTAGTGATAGTTATTATTAACTTCATATGGACCTATACTGTACCATTGTGTCATATATCTACTACAACAGTGGTTCCCAAACTCTGTCCTCGGGGACCACTGTGTATGCTGGTTTTTGTTCCAACCACAATTGCAATCCCGGAATTTTAACAAGATGTCAATTGTTCTTAATTAGGTATTTGTCATATTTAGAGGGATTATTTACCCTCTTAAAGCAATAGCTATGCATGTCATGAATAATAAAAGTTCAATATTCTCATTGTGCTATATTGCAAATAATTACAAAAAGGGGCAAAAAAAAAAACTTTTTGACTGACCAAATTTATTTTATTTTATTAAATAAAATTAAAGACTGAGGTGAATCAATAGGCTCCTAATTGGTGGAATTGTGGATATATGGCCACTAAAACTAACCATTTGATAAATAATGAAAAAAAGACAAAGAAAATGATAACCAGCCAAACTTGCAGTGTTAATACATTTAAGAAAAACTTGATGAGGGAACTTAAAAACTCACGTTTTCAACGACCTAATTAGGAGCCAATTGATTGACCTCAGTCTTTAATTTGATCAGTTTAAAAAAAATAAAAAGAAAACAAAACAGCCCAATAAGCACAGTAGGAACATGGGAATTTTTATTCTTCATGGCATGCATAGCTATTTCTGACATGATGTGGCTTAAGAGGGTAAATAATCCCTCTAAACATGAAAAGCACCTAATTAAGAAAAATGAACAGCTTGTTAGGATTTTGGGATTGCAATTGTGGTTGGAACGAAAACCAGCATACACAGTGGTCCCCGAGGACCGAGTTTGGGAACCACTATACTACAACACGTGTAACATGCCATGTGCCATTCCATGCATGGTCACTATATGTGCATGTAGTGGTATATACAGTATATGATTCATTGAAAAATTTGGAAGAGTGTTATCTTTTTACAAGATAAACAGTTTGTCAGTGTTTCATTTGTTTTCATCATACAGATTATTTACTTTTTAAAAACTGAACACTGTCTCGCCCAGCATAAACAGGATCACCCTGCATATATATGAAATTGACACTATTTCTAATATTGGATATTGAGATCTCATGATCATACACACATCCCAATCTCTTAGGTTGTGTCATATGGCTCATAGATCAGTTCCGTTCCAAGGCAGTATTAAACTTGATCAAAATGGTGCCCAAAGGTAGTTCTTATTACAGCCAGCAGATGCTGCACCATGCTTCCTAACCTAAATCACAATGACTTGTTGTGCATTTCATCTTTAGGCTGAACAAGACCCAGACTCAAACAAGCCAGTGGTGCTGCAGTGTTGATCACCTGACAGTGCTTTACTCCACTAAAAGAAAACAGAAAAGACCTGTTCATCACTGCAATGATTTTCTATTGGAAGATGTGTAAATTCCCCCTCAGGCAGTATCACAGACGCCTACTCTCACACAGAGGCAGGTATTTGTGGGCCTGTCGCAGTGTGAGATATAACACTATTCTGCAAGATGCGACATTTCTAGAGACTCCACACTCTGGGTAATGAAGTATTCTAAGGAGCACTGAAGAATGGGCAAGTGCATCACGACTGTTGAGAGCTCTTAACCCCCTTATCTTTGAAGGACCTGATTGGCTGTTGCTCTCAAACCCGTGATGATTTTTAACAGTCCCTTTTGCCAAGTCCCAGCTTGCCAAGGGAGGTCACCCTGCTGGCAGTTGCTCTGAGGGCTGTCACTGAATTAAATGAAATTTTTTTTTTACCCCTCCCTTTCTTGAAGGCTGTGGCTTTGAATTACGCGGCGGTGATTACATTGATCTCTGGCGGCCGCCACTCTACAAAAGCAATCGCTCACACTAGCACCTGCTGTCTGACGGCTGATAGATTTTTTTTTTTTTTCCTGAACTGTGTCTGATTTGTGCTCTTCTTAATGGAAATGACTACCAGGGTGTTGAAAGGTACCGCAAAGACTTCAATATTTAACCCATTTTACTAATGAGAAAAAACAAAACTATTCACTCCGTTGTCCTGGTAATTTTGCTGTTGTGTGAGATCTCAACATTTTTTTTCATTATTTCAAAATATTGTAGATATTAACTGTATACTGTAGATAATGACTCCAGTACCGTAGATATTGACTCCTGTACTGTAGATAATTACTCTGGTACTGTAGACATTGACTCCTGTACTGTAAATAATGACTCCTGTACTGTAGATATTGACTCCTGTACTGTATATAGTGACTCCTGCACTGTAGATAATGACTCCGGTACTGTAGATATTGACTCCGGTACTGTAGATATTGACTCCGGTACTATAGATATTGACTCCTGTACTGTAGATAATGATTCCGGTACTGTAGATATTGACTCCTGTACTGTAGATAATGACTCTGATACCGTAGATATTGACTCCTGTACTGTATACAATGACTCCTGTCCTGTTGTATTGTATACAGTACAGTCTTTGGGCTCTATTTTCCGGCAAGCGCATGGCGTGCGGCGAGCTGTCATAGTCAATGGCATAGCGTATGGCGCACTGGGCGTGGCTGCTGAATTTATCTATTTTCGGACCAGAGGTGAGGAGCGCACAGCTCACAGTGCGCTGCTCAGGTTGAAAGTGGGCTGGGTTATGCTGAATATTTATCAGTGGGTGTGCTTCAGCTGCACCATAGCTAATCAAATTACCTCTTTTCAGTCATTTTAAGAGCCGTGTGCATTGGACTCGTTCCCGCATCATGTGGTTTAGTGAAAAACGATAGCAGAACACGCCCATGGTTGGCAAAAGGCCTCCCGTTTGCAGAACGAGTTTCAACTACTATGGAATCCTAAAGGCGACAAAAGTCACTAATAGGTTATCTGGACTGTGAAAAATAAAAAGCCTTTAATCATTTCCTTAGCCTCCAATCAGTCAGTAAAATAAATTTTAAAATAATTTATTTTACTCTCCCATTTATCATTTACTGCCTCTTTTTATTTTTCAACTCCTCTCTTTTCCTATTTTCTCAGTCCTAGCATGTGTTTAATCGTTTATCTATTTCCAATTTTCCCCATGCAACAAATCCCATTTTCCTCGCCACGTTTATTAGCTACTTTTGTCGCCTTTAGGATTCTGCATTGGAAGACGATAGGCTATCTATTTTTCATTGATTTAATTGAATGTAATTAAGTTAAGACGTACGTTTTTATCGCTATACGTGCAATAAGAGTAAATGTATGCATCAAGTTTGTCATTATTCTCATTACAGATGGTGTAAGAAATAATACAGTACTCATGGGACAACAGTGCAGTATAATAACAGCTATAGGCTAAACAATTAAAAACAGAAATACAAGAATTAACATTATAAAAAAGACAATGAGCAATAAATGCAAAGTATAATTTGGCCTGTTAATAAACTTTCTTTTATCCAACTTAAACAGTCCACTAAAATAAGTTTCTGAAAACATTTGAGGCGAGTAGTCTATGCAGTCGCTAAATCTTGATTCATATTTGATCTAAAACGCCTACTTTGACTGTGTGATCTGAGTTTCGCGAGCAATGGCGGACGCATTCATTTGCCTAAAGTAGGTTTGGAATCTATCCTATTCAAATTCAGAACCGGCGAATGTAGCCTACCACACAGTCGCCGCGCCGCATCCATCACGCACCACGCGATCGCATCGCATCCTCTCCATAGAAAATTAATAGAATGCGTCCGACCGATGCACCTCGCCGGATTTGGTCTTCTTCTTCTGGCGTATGTCTTTAGACCTGCAGCTCCGATTAATATGGGCGCGGAAATGGAACGGCCACTCGCTTTTCTTACATTTGGAATTTTGAGTACAGCCAAATGCTCTCCCATTGCACTCACCCGCTAGCCACTGGCAATGTTCCACACTTACAAGCCACACAGCGCGCTACAGAGTCAATCGCTCACTGACAACCAATAGTTGTCAATGCCTGACATACTTAGGTGGCACCTAAAAGACCCTGGGTAATTTTAACCCATGGGTTCAAAAGGCTTGGACTAAAAAGTTTGCTTTGGAGCAGGACCACAGAGACTGCATTTGCACAGGGCCCAGAATTTTGTACTACACCCCTGAGCCATGATCCACATGAACTGATCTGAGGTTTATTGTACACTACTGAAAAGTCTTAACGGGTTGGACTAGTCTAGATTTTAAATAATTTTTTCTATTCCATACAAACAATATAAAGATGATCTGCCTTTTGTGTCAAAGATTATAGGTCTTAACACCCTCATTTAGTTTTCCTGAAGCTATTAACAGTGCTTCATTGGGAAGTCTATATTGAAAATTACTGTCAATTTCATTTTTTTATTCCATCCAAAAATCTTCAGAGACATTTTCCAGGGCATCCACTACACCCACCAGAGGACTGTTTGAGGAAGAAGATCAGGCATAAAAAAAAACCTTATCTCTTTTTCACAGAGCTCTGTCTTTAGTTGGATTTTATAAGCAGTCTGGTCAGTCCGATGAAAGCATGCCTATAGCGGACCGAAGGGTGGGAGAGGCAAACATTGGAATGATAGAAATGTAAGAACAACAGGGCAATTCAAATCACTTTTTTTAAATGGATATTTTTTCATCTCATGAAATTACCAAACTGATATATATATATATATATATATATATATATATATATATATATATATATATATATATATCAGTTTGGTAATTTTCATATATATATATATATATACACATAAATAAGGTGCAATTGTGTTGATTGTTCAAAGTGCAGTGTTGAATATGCATTTGATGGTCTTTACAGTATTAGAGCTCAGACGGCAGCTTTTGGGGGGGGGGGGGGGGGGGGGGGGTACCAAAATGGTCACTTCTTCCTGATCAAATTCTTTTTATTTTAATCAGATTTTGGAACGTTATCTCTGCATGAAAACTGATTGGTCCGGTTGTTATGGTAACGGTCTCTGGTAAAAGCTGGAGATGCGATTCACCCGCACCCACCCCCCCCCCCCCCCCCCCCGTTACTGCCTCACTCGCTAGAAGCTACTAGATGCGCTTGAGGGAGAATTGCGTCAGTCATAAATGTTTCAGTTCATATTAAAATGCAGTGCGAGGTGTTTGGGAGGGTGAGAGGTTCTGCATGGAGGTGGAGTGAGCACGATTGAGAGACTGTAAAGCTCTGTCAGGATGCATACATGTGAAATACACTCAAAAGACTGTGAAAGGAACGTGAGGGCTCCTCCTGCACTAAAGACTCAGTCTCAGTCATATTAAACATCGTCATTATCCTCTCAAAGACAGAAAACTGAAGTGGGCGACTGCTGTGCCAGTGGAAGACAACTGATGCTAATAAGGGTCAAATATGTGATGGTTGGCGTCTAGTTGATATGATCCCCCCAACACACACACGCATGCATGCAGACACGCACACACACACACGCACGCACACACACACACACACACACGCACGCACACACACACGCACACATACACACACACACGCACACGTATTATAAGCATTTATAATTCGATGCACAACCAAGGTGGGCGCAGCGACTGCAGCTCTGAGAGTTTGCTCGATATCCCCTTCCGTTCTGTTCTTTAGACCTCTGTGCAGCTCTCTATGCCAAGCGGGGCTGAATGGGTGGCAGAGTGGGGGTGGGGGTGGGGGTGGGGGTGGGGCTGAATTACCCCCCCAAATAGCCGGGTAAACCTGGGCTGGCTGACTGAGTTTATCCATTTGCAGTCTGAGGAGTCATGGGACACCTCTTATTATGCAGTGCCAGTGAGGAGAGCAGAGCTGCTGGACTGAATCATCCAGGTACTGGATCTGCAGAACCAGGGGTTAAGAAACAAGGGGAGAATGCAAAATAGACCTGAAAATATAAGCAGGGAATATTTATTACTCTCCACCACAGGCTCAGGCATAGATTTCTGATAGTCGTCATCGTCGTTATCAGGAAGCACGGTGGGCACAGTGGTTCGCACTGTTGCCTCGCAAGAAGCGGTTCCGGGTTCAAGTCTCCCCGTGCTCCGGGTGCATGTTCTCCCCGTGTTCGCGTGAGTTTCCTCCGGTTTTCTCCCACATTCCAAAGACATGTAGCCCAGGGACTACCGATGGAATTCAGTCATCCTGAAATTAATTAAATGTATTATTTACTAATCTTCTTTAAGTTATCATTTAACCCCTTACTTCGCAACGGCCTGATAGTTGTTTAGTTTATTTGCATTCATTGCGTTTTTTTACAGTGAAATTTTCAATCAATCTGGTCACACAATATTCAGTTTGAAAGTGTTAAATCTGGTTTCAATCTCTATAATCTATTTTACGATCCCACTGTTATCGCGGCAAATAAAATAAATAACAAAAAACTATTTTCGGCAAGAAAAAAATTCCACTTCTACTGTGACTTACATGAGAGGCCAGGGTTATGCCTGTAGTCAAAGGGGTTCAAGAACAGTAACCATTTTATTTTTGGCCTTGTGCTTAAAAAGGTTGTGTTTCAGAAGGGGTTATTAATGTGGTACACCACAATTGCAGTTGTTCACATTGACCTGGAAACAGTTTTCTGTGTTTGGCTGGTAACAGATCATTCAGAAACATATTTAGGCATTTTAATAAAAAATTTTGCCAAGCTTTGAGTAAATGCAGAAACATAATATTTTATATATTATATAATCTATGTTATATAGTACTGTATATATACTCTCTGCACACCAATCTGACACATTGCTAATGAACACATGTGCATGAAAGAACGCTCTCTGCCAAGGTCTTCATTATGAGCCTAATCATGAAAATGTTCATCACTGCTCGACATTTCAGTGCCAGCTTCAGATAGTAGCAGTCAAGCATGATATGTGTGTGAGGGGTGGAGTGAGGGGGAACATTAGGAATGAGAAACATTAGCTTTTCATCTAAGTCTGTGGCGGATCAACCTTGCAGGTACAGTATCTATGGCAACCAAAAAAGTTGCTGAAAACACATTGGATCCCCTGAGAAGTCAGCAGATATAAAAACAGTACATAAAATAGAATTATACCAAGCAGAAAATAGCCAAATTGCATTGAAGTTTCTACTCTGCAATTTGAAAATTATAGGCTGAAACGTATAGAGGTTCAAACAAAGATATCTTTTCTCTAAATCCATGACCACAATTTGTGACAAAAAGCTTACAGGTTGTCATATTTGCAAACTGGTCATGCAGTTTATATAACTGTAAATATAAAAGTGGAATAAAAAAATATTATTTTGTAATTGATAAAGTGGTAAGAGTATGTTATGGAGAGACTTAAACATAAAGTTTTCACAACATAAAATTGTAACCTCAGCCCACATTGCATATTGAAATTGTCAGTGAGTAAATATTGTTTATTTGCATCATCACCAATCATTCATGTGCAGTTACTTTTGTATCACCCCATTCTAACTGTTCCGACTGCTTTTATGTACAGGTGTGCAGCAGGTATGCAGGACCCAGAAGGGCACCTCTCTAAGTATTTCTGTTATTACAGCTACTGCATGTGGTTACAGGGGCTGCTATTTAACCTTTTAAGGTGGAAGAACACAAATATGTGATTAGAATGTTCTTAACTGAACATTATAATGCTGACAATCACTACTGGTAATTGGAAGCAATGGACTTTGAATTTTTTTTAAAACATTCCAAAAAACTTTTGGTAAACCTGTTTACTCTTCAAAGGGTTAAACAAACTGTAGGATTGGCAGTCCGTCTCTGACCTCTGTGTGCTCTGTACAACATTATCAGACTACAGTTGATTTTGGGAAAGTTTGGTAAGTTTTGGCAAAAGTCCAGCTGTTTGGAGGAAAGTTTTGTCCTTTATTTGATTGGGGCTTCCCCAATTACATAATGAGCTTAGGAAAGATTACCTCTCTGTTTGTTTCTGGGCTCTAAATGTGAAACCTGGCCCCTTCTTGTTAGCCCTTTACTAATTTATTGGATTCAACTGGGAACAATTCCTGTAAACACAGCCTCTGTGTTTGCATACAAGGGATTAAAATTGTGCAGACGCTGCTTTATATCCGCACTTATTTGAATTATAATCAATAGTCCAACTAAGACAACAATTCTCACATGAAACGCCTTGAAGAACTGCACACCCCCACCAGCATTAAGATGGTAATATATTTTTTGTTTCCAGGAAAGGAGGTGGGTATAGTTCTGCTAGCTTGCTGTAAAATGCCAAGATGGATAAACTTTGCAAAAAACACTGATCCTGACACAGCCAATTGTGGGTGTTTAAGGGTCCTGCTTTCCACCTGCTGCCATTTCCAGTAAAAAAGAAGGGAAAAAAACGCCCTCGAACAACAGTTATAAATACTCTTTGCTGTTGGCAGTGGCCTTGTTAATGTGATCTGTAAAGCTTAGGCAATTATATTGTGTTAAACTGATCCTGTTATTGTTCATATACAGGCTGGATGTAGGAAGATATTTTATATACCAATCCCTGTTTAATTTGCATTTGGGCAAACCCTAATTTGTGTATTGTAAAGTCTACCTTTGTTTGGAAGGAATGTGTGGACATGGGTTGTTTTACATTGGGTGTTAATATGAAGATTTAAAATCTTTTTGGGGAAAAATGCAAAAGTCTTTCTAAGACTCTGGCAATGTTTATGACTATGACACCCAGTGGCCATTACTTCACCGTAACATCCTCCATATACCTCAGATCTACTAACATCCTCCATATACCTCAGATCTACTAACATCCTCCATATACCTCAGATCTACTCACATCCACCATATACCTCAGATCTACTAACATCCTCCATATACCTCAGATCTACTAACATCCTCTATATACCTCAGATCTACTCTTAACATCCACTATATACCTCAGATCTACTAACATCCTCTATATACATCAGATCTACTAACATCCTCCATATACCTCAGATCTACTAACATCCTCCATATACCTCAGATCTACTAACATCCTCCATATACCTCAGATCTAGTAACATCCTCTATATACCTCAGATCTACTCACATCCTCCATATACCTCAGATCTGCTAACATCCTCTATATACCTCAGATCTACTCACATCCTCCATATACCTCAGATCTACTAACATCCTCCATATACCTCAGATCTACTAACATCCTCCATATACCTCAGATCTACTAACATCCTCCATATACCTCAGATCTATTAACATCCTCTATATACCTCAGATCTATTAACATCCTCCATATACCTCAGATCTATTAAACATCCACTATATACCTCAGATGTACTAACATCCTCTATATACCTCAGATCTACTAACATCCTCCATATACCTCAGATCTATTAACATCCTCTATATACCTCAGATCTACTCACATCCTCCATATACCTCAGATCTACTAACATCCTCCATATACCTCAGATCTAGTAACATCCTCTATATACCTCAGATCTACTCACATCCTCCATATACCTCAGATCTGCTAACATCCTCTATATACCTCAGATCTACTCACATCCTCCATATACCTCAGATCTACTAACATCCTCCATATACCTCAGATCTACTAACATCCTCCATATACCTCAGATCTACTAACATCCTCCATATACCTCAGATCTATTAACATCCTCTATATACCTCAGATCTATTAACATCCTCTATATACCTCAGATCTATTAACATCCTCTATATACCTCAGATCTACTCACATCCTCCATATACCTCAGATCTACTAACATCCTCCATATACCTCAGATCTACTAACATCCTCTATATACCTCAGATCTACTCACATCCTCCATATACCTCAGATCTACTAACATCCTCCATATACCTCAGATCTAGTAACATCCTCCATATACCTCAGATCTAGTAACATCCTCTATATACCTCAGATCTACTCACATCCTCCATATACCTCAGATCTACTCACATCCACCATATACCTCAGATCTACTAACATCCTCCATATACCTCAGATCTACTAACATCCTCCATATACCTCAGATCTACTAACATCCTCCATATACCTCAGATCTATTAACATCCTCTATATACCTCAGATCTATTAACATCCTCTATATACCTCAGATCTATTAACATCCTCTATATACCTCAGATCTACTCACATCCTCCATATACCTCAGATCTACTAACATCCTCCATATACCTCAGATCTACTAACATCCTCCATATACCTCAGATCTATTAACATCCTCTATATACCTCAGATCTATTAACATCCTCTATATACCTCAGATCTATTAACATCCTCTATATACCTCAGATCTACTCACATCCTCCATATACCTCAGATCTAATAACATCCTCCTTATACCTCAGATCTACTAACATCCTCTATATACCTCAGATCTACTCACATCCTCCATATACCTCAGATCTACTAACATCCTCCATATACCTCAGATCTAGTAACATCCTCTATATACCTCAGATCTACTCACATCCTCCATATACCTCAGATCTACTAACATCCGCCATATACCTCAGATCTACTAACATCCTCCATATACCTCAGATCTACTAACATCCTCCATATACCTCAGATCTATTAACATCCTCTATATACCTCAGATCTATTAACATCCTCTATATACCTCAGATCTATTAACATCCTCTATATACCTCAGATCTACTCACATCCTCCATATACCTCAGATCTACTAACATCCTCCATATACCTCAGATCTACTAACATCCTCTATATACCTCAGATCTACTCACATCCTCCATATACCTCAGATCTACTAACATCCTCCATATACCTCAGATCTACTAACATCCTCTATATACCTCAGATCTACTCACATCCTCCATATACCTCAGATCTACTAACATCCTCCATATACCTCAGATCTAGTAACATCCTCTATATACCTCAGATCTACTCACATCCTCCATATACCTCAGATCTACTCACATCCTCCATATACCTCAGATCTACTAACATCCTCCATATACCTCAGATCTAGTAACATCCTCTATATACCTCAGATCTACTCACATCCTCCATATACCTCAGATCTGCTAACATCCTCTATATACCTCAGATCTACTCACATCCTCCATATACCTCAGATCAACTAACATCCTCCATATACCTCAGATCTACTAACATCCTCCATATACCTCAGATCTACTAACATCCTCCATATACCTCAGATCTACTAACATCCTCCATATA